>JAIFGZ020000456.1:2912500-3241222 GCA_019925245.2 Oryza australiensis | reverse complement strand
ATTGATCAATACAAGATGTCTATTTCATGGAACTGAATAACACTTTATTCATTTATACATAAACATTGACGTGATATCCAACATCTCCATGTTGCCTCTAGGGCATATCACTAACAATCTCCCACTTGCACTAGAGTCAATCATGTAAGTATCTAATACCCATTGCTCTTGTGTGCGCCTCATGCTTCGGCTGAGGGAGAGGTTTTGTCAGCGGATCGGCTATGTTGAGATCCGTGTGCACTTTGCATATCTTGACATCACCTCTGTCCACTATCTCGCGGATGAGATGATATCGCCGAAGTATGTGTTTGGACTTCTGATGTGACCTCGGCTCCTTGGCTTGCGCAATGGCTCCACTATTGTCACAATAGAGAGACATTGGACCAGTCGTACTAGTCATCACACCAAGCTCAGAAACGAATTTCTTGATCCAGGCCTCCTTTGCGGCTTCAGACGGACAATGTACTCGGCCTCCGTTGTAGAATCAGCAACTTGTTATCACGCTTGGAACTCTTCAGTGGCTGCCTCTCCGTTCGGCGAGGAACACGAACCCGATTGCGATCTATAATCATCCTTGTCTGTTTGGAAGCTAGCATCGGTGTAACCACTTACAACGAGCTCTTCTTCAACTCCATAGACTAGGAACATATCCTTAGTTCTTCTCAAGTACTTAAGGATATTCTTTACGATCCAGTGACCTTCACTGGATCGGCGGTATCTGCTCGTAGCACTCAAAGCGTACGAGACATGCGGGCGTGTACAAAGCATGGCATACATGATGGATCCAATTCTTGACATATGGAACCATACCCATCTTATTCCGCTCATCATGTCGAGGACCGGATTCTTGCTAAGATTAATGCCATGTGACATGGGCAAGAAACCTTTCTTGGAATCATGCATGTTGAACCTTTTCAACTTATGTGCTTGTCAATGTATGTACTTTGGCTTAATCCAATTAGCCTCTTGGATCTATCTCTATAGATCCGAATGCTAATATGTATGCTGCCTCCCTAAGTCTTTCATGGAAAAACTATTTTTCAATGAAGACTTGGCGGATTCTAGCATAGGGATATCATTTCAATCAATAATATGTCATCCACATATAAGATTAGAAATACAATTGCGCTCCCACCCGATCTTTTGTAAACACAGGCCTCTTCTTCGTTTTTGATGAAACCAAACCCTTTGATTACTTCATCAAGCGAATATTCCAACTCCGAGATGCTTGCTTCAATCCATAAATAGATTTCGTAGCTTGCATATCTTTCCGGGCGATTCACGGATCGACAAAACCACGAGGATTGTATCATGTATACATCCTCGCTTCAGGTTTTCCATTTAGGAAAGCCGTTTTGACATCCATACGCCATATCTCATAATCGAAATATGCGGCAATCGCTAGGATAATCCGAATAGATTTAAGCATTGCGACGGCGAGAAGGTTTCATCATAATCAACTCCTTGAATCTCAGTTTAAAACCTTTTGCCACCAATCGATACGCCTTATAGATGTGAACATTTCCATCCATATCGGCCTTTTTCTTAAAACCCATTTACACTCAATGGTTTTGACACCATCGGGTGGATCAACCAAGTTCAAACTTGATTGTCGTACATGGATTCTATTTCGGATTTCCCATGGCTCCAAGCCACTTGTTGGAATGTGGGTCCCACCATCGCTTCCTCATAGGTCTTAGGTTCATCGTTGTCCAACAACAATATATCACGTTGTTCGCTTTGTGTACATCGGGCGCGACGTGATCTTTCCAGGACCTCTTGTGGGTAGTGGTGTATCTACAGCGGTGGCGCAAACACTTTGCTCCTCTGTTGTGGTTAATGCCAGTCGTAAACGTTTCACGGTGTTTCTTGAACTTCTTCAAGATGCACCTCCCACTAACCCTTCTTGAAAGAAACTCTTTCTCCAAGAAGACAGGTAATCGGGCGACAAACACTTTGCCTTGTTCTAGATTATAAAAGTAATATCCCTTAGTTTCCTTAGGATATCCCACAAAGAGAAACGCATCGTCGATTTGGGTGTGAGCTTGTCGGGCCCATCAAGCGTTTTACATAAGCTTCGCATCCCCAAAATTTGAGAAAAGACAAACTAGGGGTTGCCACCTGTCCATATCTCATATGGTGTCTTTTCAAGCGACTTAGATGGAACTCTATTTAGTGTGAGCGCAATTTGTTTCAAGAGCATATCCCCGAAAGATAACGGAAGATCACTTTGGCTCATCATCGTAGCACCATGTCCAACAAGGTGCGATTTCTCCCGTTCGGACACTCTAGTTCCATTGTGGAGTTCTGGCGGAGTCAGCGCGGAACAATTCCACAATCTTTGAGATGATTACCAAACTCTTGGCTCAAGTATTCCCTCACGATCTGATCGTAGAAACTTGATTGTTTTCCTAAATGATTCTTGTGCTTCATTACGGAATTCTTTGAACTTTTCAAAGGATTCGGACTTATGCCTCATTAAGTAGATATAACCATATCTACTAAAGTCATCGGTAAAGGTAATGAACATGCATGATAACCACCTCGGCCGTTGAGCTCATTGGTCCACATACATCGGTATGTGCGAGTGCCAATAAGTCACTTGCTCTCACTTTGTCCCAAATGAAAAGGTGCCTTTGTCATCTTACCAAGTAAACAAGACTCACATGTCTCAAATGATTCAAAATCAAAAGAGTGAAGCAATCCATCCTTATGGAGCTTCTCCATGCGTTTCTTATTTATATGGCCTAAGCGACAATGGCTGGATAAACGTGGGGTTTATATCATTAGAGAGTTGCCTTTACGTATTAATGTTATAGATGGGAGACGCTTCAAGATTCAAAGCGTATAATCCATTCACCAATGGAGCATGAAAATAGAACATATCTACGAGATATATTGAACAACCATTGTCCATTGATCTAAAATCATATCCTTCCGCTTGCAAACATGAAGCGGAAATAACGTTTGACATAGTGTTGGAACACAATAACAATTATTTAATTCCAAAACTAATCCTGAAGGTAGATGAAGTGATGCTTGCGGCGACAGCTGTAGCAACAGCTCCATTCTGACAGCGCGCGAGGTTCACCTCGCCCCTTCTCAATCCTCTACTTCTTCTCATTCCACCTGTGATTTGCAAATATGAGCTACGGTCCGGTATCAAATACCCAAGAGTGCGAGTAGGTGAAGTAGCAAGATTAATGTCTATAACATTAATACACGAAGCGATCGTACTTTGCTTCTTTTTGAGATCCTCCATGTACTTCTTGCGGTTCCTCTTCCAGTGGCTGTCTCCTTGCAATAGAAGCAAAACGGCATCCGTCTGCCGAGCCCTTCTTGCCCTTCTTTGCATTGGAGGCACTCATGATCTCATCGGGAGTTAACTTCCTCTTGGTGCAAAGTTTCTTGACAGGTGGTTTGCGCTTAGCCTTCACGCATCATCATCACATGATGACCAGTTTTTCTGGATACTCTCCTCGGCTGTCTTTAGCATCCCATGCAATTCAGCCAAGGTTCTATCCATATTGTTCATGTGATAATTCAATATGAATGGCTCGAAGCTCGGAGGGAGCGACTAGAAATCACATCGGTAGCCAACTCTTGGCTAAGGGAAAACCTAGTTTTCAAGACTCTCTGATATAGCCAATCATCTTTATCACATGCGGGTCAGCGGGATTCCCTCAACAAGCACACGCAAACAAGGACTTTGGGGTGTTGAACCTCTCGGCCCGAGCTTGGTTCTCAAACATGCCACGCAGTCCATTTTGAATAATAGTGTGAGCATCGCTGCTCTCATATTATGCAGCTCGGGGGACATTGTAGCAAGCATGAGACGGCTTATATCTAGGGCATCATTATGTGTGCTTCTCATAAGCCCTCCAGTGCGTTGCGGTGGCATTATTTGGCAAATCCTCGGGATAGGGTACTTCAAGAGCGTACTCGCTTACGCTCTTGCTTGAGAACAATTCTCAAGTTGCGATACCAATCCATAAAGTTTGTTCCATTTAATTTTTTCCTTTTTCGAGAATAGATCGCAAATTAAAGGTACTGGGTGTAGTATTAGCCGCCATTTATTCTACAACGAGAAAAGCAAAGTTTAGCACAATGTTTATGCTATGTCTATTGTTAAACAATTTAACATTAGACTCCCATTACGTATTTTCCACCTTCCCTCTAGGTTACGTATTGGGTCAAGATCCACATGTTAATTAATTTTCTAGTGAGCTTTGGCATCACTTTGCTAGAGAAATTAGTAACATCGTGTAAGCAACACCTTGCTAATCACATCTCTATGTGACTCTTGTTGTTGGTGGCATCTCCATGCCCGGCGCCAACCTATGCCCCAAGGCCCAAAACTGTTTTGATAGCCTTGTTAAGTAAACCAAATGCTCTTTGCATGTATATGCCGACATATACCCCCTCGTGTTATGATAGAGAATGGCACTCTGCTGGCGAGACCCACCATTGGCCAGAGCATAACGGTGGCCAGTGCAACATTTGGAAGGGCATCATTACTACTTAATTTTGTATGAGGATGCTATCCTATCAAACAAACATATCACATATATGAAAACGGGTAGAATAGCATATAATGAAATAGTATGGCCCCCCTTCACATGTTGATCTCCATCTCCATGCCGGTGTGAGGATCTCCATCTTAAATACGCCGTTCTTCAGAGTGCCGAATGCTTGATTTCTTCAAACTAAGCTACTACTATAGAAGCTCTAATTGAAGATTACATCGACTCGTGGTCGTGAAAGAATATTACAAGCATTGCACGTATGAAAGAATATTACGGGGATTGCACATATGAAAGAGTATTACATGCATCATGCATCTCATACATACAATAGGGCCATACCATCTCAAAGCATTCTCTGCAAAAAACAAGTTAGGCGTAGAAACGTTTTCTACTTATCGCGAGAGATTCGGCATCGAGACGACCTATAAAGGGGGCGCACACACGGCGGGACCAGGGCGCGCCACCTTCGAAATTCATAGATCAATCTATGAAATCGCTTACGGAAACCATGTCGGCATAATCATATTATGCCGAGTCGATACACTATCAAGGGAGATGGTTTGCGTAGGCGCGAGCGGCAAACAAGATCGGACTACGAGATAGCTTCGGCATAATCACATTATACGGTTCAAGATACACTATCAAGGAACAGCTATCTCGAACCCAACTCAAGCAGAGTTATATGGAAATTGCTTGACGTAATCACATTACGCCGTTCCGATACACTATCAAGGAACGCAATTACCATTAACTCTCCTCAACGAATCCCGTTGCAAAGATTGATCTAATCAACTTGTGCGCAAAACTTGTTCCAGGATCAATCTAAAACCCGAACTAAGCAAGATTAGCTCGATACCCTTTGAAGGGTTACGCGGAGGCTACGCTAGCCGAAAGCAAAACTTTTACCGCGCAAACCAGGAACACTTGCAAGTAAGGCTGCCGATAGATCGTTACCGATTGGAGTAGAGTGCGGCGGAATAGCCAATCGGGGCAATCCGATCCGAAACGGTGTGGCCAGATTCTCAAGCCCGGCAATGGAGATACCGGGCAGTTCGCCAATCAGCCAGTCCAGATCGTAGCCGTCGAGTCGTCGCTGTGTTCTCGCGCCTCGCTCCGATCCCGGCCAGCTCGACCGCAGTGGGTTCACCCGATCCGACCGATCTCAGCAGCGTGCAACGTGCGAGCGCCTCTATGAGTATCCACACGTCCCGGGGACGAGCGCCGAACACCCGTGTGCTACGCGATGCAAGGCTAGGGTTTGGCTCGAAAGTGGGGAGGGTTTCCAGTGGAGATTGATCTCGGCATGACTTCATTGCACGCGATGCAATTGACGTCCGCGACTCTCCACCCTCCCTCCTTTATATAGAGTTGGCCGGCCCGGGACTAGTGGCCAATCAGGACTCTATTTTTGAATCGGATCTCATCCGTATCTCATAGAGTTGGCCGCCACGTCGTAAGCCCATAGGACTCTATCCGATCGGATCCTATCCGATCGAGCCGTATATCCAAGTCCAACTCGAATGTGTTCTTATCCCTTAAGCGTGCGACCATGGCAGGTTCGGGTATGCTCGGTTTTGGCTATAGTCTAGCCCAGCCGATCGTCGAACTCGAGTCTAACTGGGCCGACTGTCAACGCGGCTAGCGGCACTGTAATGGCTTACCATGGGTATACAAGAATAATATCGGCTCACAGACACAGTAATGTGTACACAAATCCCTTTGCCTCACGATACAGAGTTAAGCTATAGGCAAGATGTGTACCATCCCTTCAATAGCTTAACCTTTCACTCGAACCGTATTGGATTATGTATGCATTTGATTGACTCCTCAATCAACTTAGCATGTCCATGCCATTTCCATAATCCATTACCTCGAGGGCTTGAGATATCTCTCCAAAGGAGGGGCAAATTCCATCACCAGTCACTCACATCACACTCCATGTTTAAATAGCAAACTTGAAAACTACCTTTATAACTACCCGATTCTGGGAATAGCGTTTGGTAGTCCCAAAGTAGGCTACTACACATGTTGGAATCCATGGTGATCTCGAGGTCTAAGGACTTTGTACCAACACTACGAGACCAACTAATGGCACATTAATTCTGTAGTGTCTCATGGTGGGTCTATCCAACAATGTGTTCTCCAACACATATGTCCATGTTTATTGATTTGGTATCTCCATACCCATGATCTATGAGACATGATCATCAATCAATAAACATGCCGATCTTAGAATCATATTTGTTCCAACAATATGACATATGATCGAGGATCGTTTAGAAATAGATTCATACATATAGAGTCTCATAAATAAGTCACGTACTTATTGATCAATACAAGATGTCTATTTCATGGAACTGAATAACACTTTATTCATTTATACATAAACATTGACGTGATATCCAACATCTCCATGTTGCCTCTAGGGCATATCACTAACACTGCGATCGTGCGAATCTTGGTCCAGAAGTCTTGAGAATTCCTTGAAGATGCCTCCAGTGAATTGTAGGTTATGATTACATTTGGGATCTTGCAGACGGTGCACGATGTTGAGGAAAAGAAATCCCGTGCTTTATCGGCAGTAATTGTGTGACCAGGCTTGGCCTCGATCCACTTGGAGAACTTGTCGGTGCGACGAAGAGGTGTGTAGTCCTCCTGGAGCCCTTTTGAAAGGGCCAAGCCATGTCCGGCCCCATACCATGAACGGCCGGGAAAGTGGGATTGTTTGAAGCTCTTGGGTAGGGACATGGCTTTGTCGGGCGCGCGACCGCGAGGTTAGTACACGACTTTATCCGCGTCGGAGACCGCGGTAAGCCGAAGAGCCTTGCTGTAAGCTTTGCCGACTAGAGTGCGTGCTGCCGCGTGGCTTCCGCATATGCCCGAGTGGATGTCTTGGAGTAGCTGTTTCCCTTCTTCGGGTGTGATGCACCTCATTAGGATTCCGGAGGGGCTTCTCTTGTATAGATCGGAGTCAACCATGACATATGCTTAGCAGCCTTGGGGCGCATTGCAGCTTCATCCCGGTCATGGCGGCTCTTGCTAGGTTAAGAATTTGATGAGCGGCGTCCTCAGTCGGTATCGGTCATGGAACCGTTCTGGTGGTTTGTTCGTTGGGAGTTGTCTTTGCCGTGATGGTTGGTTCGTAGAGATGTTCGACAAAGACGTGTTTTGTTGGGGCAACTTGCGCTAGATCAAGCGTGCGGCTCATCGGTAGCCGTTGTATGTCTCGGGACATGTGAGAGTTCGAGCGTCGGACTTGTCCTCAAGCTTGCGGACCTCTTGCCGGTAGGCCTCCATGGTGTCGTTTGGCGGGACCCAGTCTTTCATCACTTGATTGACGACCGGTAGGAGTCGCCTTTCCACAATAAGCGAGCGTATCCCGAGTGGCCCCAGAGGCACGGAGTCCATGTAGAAGAGCCTCGTACTCGACGCGTTACGTAGGCGGAGAAGTGGAGGTGAAGGACATATCTTAGTCTTTCCCCGATTGGGAGATCAGCCACGACTCCTGCTCCCAAGGCGGGTGATCCTCTTGGATCAGTCAAAGTGCATGGTCCATGTTGGAGGTCTTCAGAGTACGTTCTCTTGTTGTTGATCCACTCGGCGGGAAGTCCGCTAAGGCTTGTGACTTTATGGACGTCCTTGCCTTAAAAGTCAAGTCCGTGGCATCGGCTCTAGGGCCGTTGGCGATGCGTCCGGTTGCCTCGCGATTGTGGATGACATCGCCAAGTGGAAAGAGGTGACAGCCGGTGACCAGTGGCCCAAGTGGTTAGGCGTTCATGATGGCGTCGTAGCCGGCGACTCGGGGGCGGCGTTGAGTGTTGGAGGTTGCGGCCACTAAGTCCTCGGATCGGCGCTTGCGATCTTTGGGCAGTTGCCGTTATTGCCGCCATCCTTCTTAGATTACGGCTTCCTCCCGCTTGCTTGTCCTCTTCTTCATCGGGCCGGTCTTGACGGGCGGCCTTAATGGCGTCATTGGATTTGGCGTATGAATCGCGATCTCGAACATTTGCTTCACCGTCTTCGGTGGTTTGCACCGAACTTCCCGATGAGCGGCTCATCACGGACTCCCTTACGGAGGCGGCGATGATGATGTCATCGGTGATGTTGAGGATCTTGTTGCGCTTCTCGGAGAAACGACGAATGTAATCCTTCGAGGCTCGTCCGGCTTTTGGATGACGTTGTATAGGTCGAAGTGTGTGCGGGCCTCTCGAAGGTACCTTGGATTGGCGATGAAGTGGTCCCTCCTCGCTCCACGAGCCGATTGAGCCTCTTGGCGGGCTCGTGAGCCAATTTCGGCTGAGTTTGCAGGGCCACGGGCGAGTAATTGGCCATAGCCTTGTTGTCGCCACTGCGGCACGGATGGCGAGGGTGTATACGGTTAGCCAAGATTCGGGTCGGTCTTGCCATCGTACCTTTCAATCCATGGGCTTAAAGCCACTCGGCCGGTGCACTCGGCGGAGCTCCAGTGAAGGCGGGTACTCCGTCGTCGCCGCTATCGGGTGATCCCCTCCGATCTTCGAGTGCGTCGGTCGTGCTCTGGTAGCGACGATCGAGGACTTCCGCGAATCACTCGGCGGGGTCTTGATTGAGCCGGTTGGGTAGGTGGAGCTATTGCGGCGCGTGGTGGTGGACGGGTGGACGTCCATGTCGTTTGTCGCGAGAGTCGGCGAGTGCGCTCCAGTATTTCAGCGTGGACTCGGGGTGGGCCTCTTGGCACAGTCGTTGGCCGTCGGCTCGGGCCTCTTATAGTCTCTGACCTTAGGCGGAGCGAAGCTCTTGTGCAGTGTTTCGACCCTGATTCGGTCGGCCTTCGTGCGAAGGTGGTGGGATGGCCGTTAGTTGTGGCGGCGGCGATGGTCTTGATCTTGTCAGTATCGGGTCACGTTGGCGGGCGCCGTCTCCATGATGGTATCCAAGAGGGTGGCCGGGTCGGCATTCCAACGTGGCATTTGGAAGATGTTGGTGTTGCGGACCCGTGTTTGGAGGATGGCCTCTGGGCGGATCGTCCACGTGCCCGTAGGTCCACGCTTCCTCTTATCGGCCTCATCCTTGCGTTGTTTCTCTTCTTCGGTGCATCTTCTTGGCTCGACTCCACCTGCTCGCTCTTCTTGACAAGCCTTCCGGCCATGGCTGAGTCGGACTCGTCAGGCTCGGCCATGAGGACATCAAAGCACTTTGGCTCACATCCATGTGGCGGAGTCGGAGTTGTCGGCTTCGTCGGAAGGGATGCCGTAGGGTTGTCGAAGCCGGCGGGCCGAGGTATCCATTGAGCTCCGAAGATGAGCGGGAGCCGAATGATGGGAGGATGACGCGACCTCCCTTGATCTGGATAGCCAGTGCGGATCGTTCCGGTGGAATCCCGGAGCTTGGGGATGTGGGCTCCTCAGTGGAGTGCCATCGCTCGGGAGAGGAAGTTCTTTGTAGATCTCGGCGGCGTTTGGTAACTAGCCGGCGCAGAGATGGTCTTCGTCTGAAGTAGATCGCTCCGTCGAGGCGAAGATTAGCGCTTGAGATTTAGTGACATTCGGTAATCCGAATGGTGCGCAGTGAAATCCATCGTCGAGAGAAAGTAGAGGTGCATCTTGGTCTTCAAGACGTCGTTGTAGATCGTGGCGGCATTCGGAAGTCGACGATTGTCGAGTGGATTTCTCCCGCAGTCGAATCCGAGTCGAAGGAGGAGTCGTCGACGAGTTGGCGGCAAAGTCGTTGAATCTTGAAGGGGATCCCATCACGCTTGTCGGCGAGATTGTTGAAGAAGTCTCGACGGCGCACGGCCCACCTGAGCCGCGTAGCTGTCGAAACTTGGTTTCGGCAATATAATTCTGAGGTCGCGATCGAGATCGCCAAGCACAATGGGTTAGAAGAAGAAGAAGGTTTAGACGAGGTTCGAGGCTCTCGTGAGGTAATACCCTACTCCTGTTTCGGAGGATTCGATCCGCCAAGTGTCTTTATTGATCTCGTGATCTAAGGCTCAAAGCTCAAAGCTGATCTAACATAGGATATCCCTCAAGGACGCCCGCACCCCCTTATATAGTCTTGGGAGGAGGGCTTACGGACGAAAACCCTATCTTACTCTAAGTTGGTTTCCTCAATCTTACCAAACCGTGACTATAGGCCGATTGCCTTATCTCTACGCCAATCGTAACAACCAAGTCATGTTCGGTTGAATATGGCGGGCGCAATCTATCCCTACCTCGGTCGGATAAGCTTGCCAATGTAGATACCCCATTGCCATAATCTCCACACTATTCAAATAGTCATGCTGCGGTTATGGGCGATCGACCGGATTCGCTTAGTCTCACCCTTAGTAATTTGACATAATAAACTAGTTTAGTTCAGGTAGAATAGTTGGACTTGTTCAACGCGGTTATAGTGCATTGTGATCGAGTGGAGATTTAATCTTGACCTAATTAGTCAATTTGTTTTATTGTTTTTAAACTAGAAAGGTTTGCAACCTCTTTTAAATAGCCACAAGCCCCTCTTTCTCTTTCCTTGCACTTCTACATCATTGGTGTGGCTTGTTGAGTACGGTGGTTGTACTCAATCTTGCTATTTCCCCCTTTCCGAAGTCTAGTACTTCGAGCTAAAAACAGTGATAGGACCAAGGTTCGGACTCCGGCTTGAGTTTGCAGTAGAGTGGAGCCGAAGCCCAGCTAGGATCATCCTTCTTTCTGCTATTGCTTTCTTTTGGGTGTGAGAACTAAGTGCCTCTTTGTAAGTATTTTACGCTTTATTTACATTTGGATCATTTTATTGATTTGTCATTTTGTGTACCACGGTTGATTCCTAGATGTAGATTTAATACACAAAATAGTCTGAAAATTTGGGATAAATTTCTGGGCATGACAAGTCCTTTTAGGTATAGGTGTAGTTTGAGTAGAGCTCGGGCCTTGGGGCATGTAGCACTTGGTTTTTGAGTCGCACCTGTGCCTGTAGCTAGATCATCATCTTCATCAGACTCGTTGATCCGGAATTTTCTTGTTCTTTTCTCGGCCTTTGTAGATGCGGGGTTGATCGGGTGGTCTCTTTCCCTTTTGAGGGTTCTAATCGAAGGGCCTCATTAGGCGCTTATTTCTTGGGCTTCTTCGAGGAGATTGATGAGTTATTGCGGGAGGGTTTGAGATTATCAAAGCATTATCTTGGAAAAGTAAAATGTCACTAATGGCATAGTCATTTGTTTATTCAAGATCAGAAGATTTACAAAAAAAGAATCAGAGTTGCTTACCAGAGGTAGTAGCCGCATCAAGCTGTTTGGGTCAATTGGGAGTTTGTGACCATAGTCAACCACTATCCTAGATAAGAAGACCTTGTACATCCAAGAGCACATGGTTTTGAACTCAATTAAATCCGGGTCCTCTTGGTTGGGGTCGGTCTAGCCCCCATATTCAAAAGCTGGTTTGGATCTCTCCTTGATCGGAGCCGGTCGTCATTTGATAAATTGCCAAGTGACTTGTTCCCGAGTAGGCGGCTTCCTCTGATCTTTACAATTTTCGCTAGAAGGGCATTAGCCTTGGCGAGATCAACCCAGCCGGGCTAGGAATTTTAGTTGGGGCTATGAACAGGAGGAGACCGAGGCGAGGAAGGCCGGGGAACGGGATTTGAGATGTAAAACCAATTGGAATGCCAACATTTGTTATGAGTTCAAGGAAAGCGCAAAGTAGTGTTGCGTGAGTTTGCCATGCAGTTGGAAGCCGAAACCACCAACTACATAGGGATCTTCCTTTGTGGGATGGGCTTTTAGATAGAACATGCCTTTGGAACAATTTAAAATGGGGATCGATGCCTAGAAAGGCTTTGCACGAGATGAATAAATATGGTGACATGGAGGATGAAATTGGGGTTCGGATGATATATCCTAATCCCATAAAATCGAGCAAACCACGAAAGAAATCGAAGGTTGGATTTGACACCATATATGCTATAATTTTTTCATAAAACCACTCGGTTGGTTAGGTTATTTATTCCTTGACTATATGCTTAGTTTGTTCAACTAACCACATAGTCGGAGCTACACACAATTAGGTGCATCTAGTCGATGCACCTAGGTATATTTTTATTATTATTGTTATTATAGTTTTTGAGATTTTTTGAGCCCTTCGACCTTTTGATTTGGTGAAAACACTCGAGGCTTTGGCGAAGGTAATTAAAGCACTCGGCTTTGGAGTAATTTGATTCGAGAAAAGATTATCCTTTCGATGTGAAGGCCTTAGGGGCTACGCGTGGAGATTATGGATATCATATACCCACATGGCTGGGTTATCCGATTAGAGATAAGAGATAAATTATGTGCATAGAGTATGTAACGAGATCATGACTTGGGTATTACGTTTTCTTGTGTATTAAGCTGAAACTACCCAAGACCTAATTCGGCAATATTCTAAACTAGATTTAGAAAATCGATACCAAGTTTGGATTAGGTTTCTATTCTTATAATCTTGCCTCCAACCTATATAAGGAAGGCAGGAGGCCCTCCAAGAACAGATATAATCATAGAAATAGATCGCTACGCATAGACATACAACTCAATCGGATCAATAGGGATTCAATCCCCGAAATAGAAGTAGGGTATTATCTCTTATCGAGAGAACACCGAACTCATCTAAACCCTTGTCTCACAACCCATCTATTTTAGATCTTGTATGGCTACCCTTTTCTTATTCTTTGATTCATACACTTTCGATGAGATAGAAGTAACTACATTTGTCACCCCACATTTTTCATAAAAAGTGACCAAATAATTATTACAATATACATTTATACTGCATTGTAATTACACTATATAAATTTCAAAACTTACATTATAAGTTTTATATTATAACTTTTCTAGTACATAATGTATAAGAGAATTAAGTTTAGAAGTAATATGTTATCTACTTTCAAGAGAAAATAGGAGAAATAGAAGCAAAGAGAGTGTGATGAGGAAAAAAATTTACTGAAATTAGGTGAAAATTGTGGCATCGTATTTTGACCAAACCTTAATTTTGTTGGTGCGATGGAGTAGCTGAAAGGTTCCTAAATTTAAGGTAGATTGCATATTCATCCATGTCACAGATTAGAGCATCTCTAAGAAACTTTCCATATCCTTGGAATAGAGATTTTGGTGAGAAAATATCCTCCAATAACTTTTCTAAATGATCATCCAAATATAATCATTTTTTATTTCAAATTTTTTTGCTAGCAAAAATATATAAGACAAAAATGGTTTTCGGTCATATATGAGATATAGAAAAGCTCGTTGAAGCATGAGAAGTTATAGAAAGTGATTTTTACGCAAATAACTCTCTAAATAATAATTTAGAGTAAATTTTAAAAAACTTTTAGAGATGCTCTTAGTCGTCTACTAAAATTGAAGCATGCTATCCAATGCGCGTGCGCACTCAGTGAGCTTATCAAACTCCTGAGACACCATGGATTTATTATCTCTGCGTGGCTCGCAATCTATAATATAATAATAATAATTATCTATAAAGCAAGTAGTGTTTTCACTTTCTGCCTAATATTTTGCAAAAAAAAAACCTTGAGTTTTTATAAAATTAACCAATAGTCCGCTTGACTATTTTGCGAGAAAACCCTTGAGTGTTTATAAAATTAACCGTAGTGATCAAAAATTTATTTTGCAGAAAACCCTTTGAGCCAGTAGCCCGCTTGTTATTTTGTAAAAAGTTGAGTGTTTATAAAATTAATCCACTAATATTAAAATAAGCCTCAGGTAAACATAAAGAAAAATATAAATTAAAATTATATAAAACTTTAACTTTAAAATAATTATGATAAAATAAATTGTGGCGTAATGAGCATATTTGTAATTAAATCAATCGCATTTATTCAACAAGGAAAAAAAGAAAACGTGAAGAAGCCATCGTCTCTCTCTTCCCTACCAACAACTCATTCCTCGCTTGCTGGGTGCTGCTCCGTCGCCTTTCCCATCTCCACACCAGGCTAAGCGCGCACACAAACCACAACCACCACTCCACCTCCACCGCCGCGGCAGATCCGCGGGCTTGGGGCTCCGGTGCGGCGGCGCCTCCCTGCCTCCCACCGCCGGCCCAGCCGCTCTCCGCACCGCGCGCGCATCCAGCAGCCGGAAGAGGAGGAGGAGGATGAAGGATGTCGTGGGAGCCCGGGGACATGGAGTGGGATGTCGCTGCGGGTGTCGCAATGCGTCTTCTCCGGCGCCTCCGTCGTCGCCATGGCCTCCGCCTCCACGGCTTCTCCAACTACACCGCCTTCTGGTACCGTACTACTGCCGCCTTCCACATCTCTCTCTCTCTCTAGCCTACTCCTTCCCTTGACTAATTCCGCTTCTTGTCTACTGAAATGTCAGTTCTAGCTTAGATTGTGGTGCGTGCAATGTATCAGGCGAAGTTGCCAATTTTATTGCCTTCTTTAGCCTTCTTGCATATTTTCTTGCAAATTCATGGGGATTAATCGAGTTTCAACCTGCGCGCGTCTCTTGCGCAAGTGTGCAATGTCAAAGGCTCTTGCGCAAATGTGCAATATGTGAAGAGTTCTTGCGCAAATGCTTCAAGCTCAAGTCGTTATTTTGGACTTCTTCAAGTAACATTGGTCCCCTAACTCTCTGTATGAGCCGATTGCTGAAGCTAATTTGCAGCATGCATTCAAGTTTAGGTCTTTCACTTGGTAGACTTCTGTGTTAGAAGTTTGTTAACTGCTTCTGTTCTTCCAAAACAAGAAAAACCCTGCTTCTGCTCTTCTTCCTTTGTAAATGACCTTATAGTAGATGAGACAATTCCCCATTTCAGTTTAGGTCTCATTCAGCTTCGTTAATTTTGGTCACTGCTGTAAATAGCGTGTACATAAAGGGTACAAGTTTGGATTTGTTTGCATGTAGTAACTGAAATGAGCAGGAAACATCAATGGATAGAAGTACAGTAGTTGCATTCCCGATGAGCTGATGTTTGCCTGCTGGTATGCAAACTCAGCATGGTGAGTGTTCTTGCCTAAGTTTCAACTAAAGTGTACTGTCTTGTCGCTTTTTATGTTTCCTTGGTATGTTTCTGTTTGTGTAGATTGATTTATCTGCAATCGAACTATTCAATAATGCTTGTGTGACACAAGAAAATGCACAGATGTCCACCACACTGAACTTGCACTAGCACACCTATCCTTCCCTTGCCTCCACATTTCCAAGCCTCCCACTGGTTATCGTCAACCCTCCCCACCCTCTGTCTCTCTCCTCTCTTCTTGAGCCATGACCTTACCTCCTCACGGCCTCTTGCATAGTTTCTTTTAAGTTTTTCTTTATTCAGTATCAATGGCTTTTTTCATCCTACAAATTCAATGTTATCAGTTTTCAAAAACGGAAGCTTACTTGAACTAAAATGTTGTGGTATCCTTGTTCTTTTCTATGCACAAGAAAATGTGCTAGAAATCTTACTAGAAATAGAAATCATGAAATGTACGAAATGGGATAAAAGCAATAATAAGTAATAAATGCATTCATTCTGGAATATTCCATTTGAATCGAGGGGCATGATATGTGGCAGTGGTTATCAAAAAGAAACAAGTACTATTCCAGTTATTGATTCATGTAGCTTTCTGGGTATCATATTATGATGTTTGATCTTTTCTCACAGTGTCTTGCTTGGCCTTTTTCCTAGTATAACTGGAATCTTGAGGGACTCCGCCCAATGATTCTGTGTGCTTGTCTGTTCTCATCTTCGTGATTATTAAAGTTTAACAATTTCCATGCCCCTTTACTATTTTTTCCTATTGGTAACATCTTTTCTGTTCGATGTTGTGTATGAGTGTATCAACACATTACATCATTGATTATTGTATGGGTGCCATTTTTAACTTATGTTTTGAGGCTTTGAATTGTGCAAAGTATGAAAATTGTTTACTACTATTCAGAATCGCTTGAGCAGGAGTTCAAGGGTGCATACATGACATCATCTATATGCATGATTGATGATATTGTGATCTCTCTTTTTTCAGCTACTTGATTGCTTCCATGGGTCTACAGCTTCTTTGGAGTTTTGGCCTTGCTTGTCTGGATATCTATTCATTACAAACTAAAAGAGATCTTCATAACCCAGTGCTTGTAAGCCTGTTTGTTGTTGGTGATTGGGTAAGTGATTCATTTCTCATATATTACTCTAGCAATCGCTTTTCAATTTGTAAAAAGGATGGAAGGAAGTCATGAAAAAGGAAAAATAACATGTGAAAGTGGCATATATGTTTTTGTCCAAGAATTCTTAAATTTCCTGCTTAGTGGAACAGTTTTAAGTCAAAGAAAGTTACAGGGAATCATGTCCCAACTGTTCATACTGTTAAATGTCCACCAAAGGCAATCTAGTCATAGTTCTAAATGAGAGTATGGAATGAAAAAAATGCTACTGTATTTGATTATTTATGAGTCAGATGAAAACTGACAATTTTTCTGTCAGTTTTGGTCGATAAATTTTATAACCCTTCAGCCAAAAATAACTAATGTTCTAGACTTATGCACTAAAATAAATTTTTAGAGTGGATACAGGAAACGATATGGGTAGGTTCCTGTCAAACTTTTTCATTATATTATATCTTAAGTATTCCCTTTCATTCTTGAAAGGAACCCTTTTGTATATATTACAGTAAATTGGTAATCAGCTGCATTTTTGGTGTCATGTCAATATCCAAGTGGCACTTGTGGCTAGATGGGTAGCATGCCATGGGGTAGCATGCCAAGGTTTTCATTTCCCTGTTGGATCACTTGTTTAACCCTTCTTTCTTGAAGTGCTAACATAATCTAGCAAGAGGAACATTACAAGAACATTATATTTGGATGTATTGCAGGTTACAGCGATTCTTTCATTCGCAGCAGCTTCTGCTTCTGCTGGTGTCACTATTCTTTTGAGAGAGACGTGCACTTCTGTAGGATGTACCCGCAGCTTTCGTGTGGTCGTTACGAGCTCTCAGTTATCTTGGCATTCATCACATGGTCGTTCATAGCTACATCAGCTGTTTCCATGTTTTGGTTACTAGCTTCGCTTTGAATCGTATCATTATGTGCTAACTCGATTGCATCAAATATACTCTGCTTGAGATATTTAGGTTTCTATTAATGAGGAAGCATCTTTCATTCTGAGTGGCTTACTGATTTTTAGTTTGGAAAGAGTTCTGTTTTGACCACCTCTGGGGCAGATCGTGAGAACAGTAATGGAGCCAAGTAATGATGTAACTTAGAAAATCTTGTGTATTAAGCTCAAGGGTATGTATATAGCATCAACAATGAAGGGCCATGTTGCACTTCATGTTTGGTGAAGTTCAGTCCGACGAAATTTGAAGTAGGTAATGGCCATATCTCTTCCTGAGCCACACATACCATCTGAGAGGAGAAAATTGGTGATCACGTGATGCAGGCTTAAGTGACTGGCTGGATGCATTCGTGCTGAGGGCAAAGATGTACGGAGTATCTTTCATCTTCTACTATTCAAAAAAAAAAGGTGCCACAAGTTTGGTTGTACTACTTTGGACATGTCAATTAAATTCTGGCCGCCTAGTTTGTAAAAAAATATTTTAATTCTAAATTAGGTGCCGAATCTTTTGTTTTTAGAACTCATGCTCTTTATTGAACTTAAAAACAAAAACAACATGAGTTATGATAACATCTCTGGGAGGGAGCTTTGATAGGATTCCCAAAGTGGGACAGGAAGGGAGGTAACAAGCATGTGTATGATTGTGGCAGCTAAAATCAGTACTACTGTTTTCTCTGAAGTTTCTAGCTTTTTTGCAAGACTATGTGCATGCTTGTTTGCTTTCCTAGGTATCCATATCTATCTAATGAAGACAAGGTCTTTAGTTCCACCACTTAATTCCTGCAGTTTTGAAAATAAAGGTCTGATGGACCAGTGAGTTGGATTGACAACGTAGTCCTGCTGTAAAGTCTGAACAACGAACCTGCAATTAGTGAGGAAATTTGTGTTTTTCATAGAAAAAGCAATGGATATCTTATAGCCCAGAATTATTCCTGCAAGTTCAACAAACATTGGCGACTCATAAAAATTGAAGTAAGCTTTTTATCAAAATAGCAGCATGAGAAGTAGGATCATGGATAAAAATTCCAAAGCCTGCCTCCTTATCTTTCCAAGAAGCGTCAGCATAACATCTAATTCCTGCAGGCAAAGGCATTAGTGACTGTTTAGAAATTTGATCTTGTTGGACCTCATGATCATGCTGCTGTAAATGCTGATCCTGAATGATTTGGTTAAATATGAATTCTCCATGGCTTTTGCCATATTACATACCTGAAAAGGCTCACAAGATTTTGATCTGAAGGCATGCTCATTCCTAGCTTTCAAAATTTGCCAAATTTGCAAGAGTAAGACTTCAGTTGCATCAAAAATGTGAATTTTTTTGATTTTGGTCATTTTGGGTTTTTCAACTAAACAGATTGGTGTAAACTGAGCATGAAAAATTTTTGGATTTGAGAGTGTTTTGGCCCAAAAGTAAAATTTTTTCTTGGGAGATGCACATGAGAAAAAATTACAGCACGCACTTATGCATGCATTAGCACGCACTTATATATGTATTTGCATGCATCAACCAAATCATGTATTTACTATAGCCCAAAAAGTTTTCACATGCAACTAAACATTTTTTCTTGTGAAAAATTTTCGCCCAATTTTTTTGAAAAGTTTTCACCCAAATTTTAGAACTAAACAGGGTCTAAAATTGAAGTTCTAGAGAATTTCATTTTTAAAGCTTGCTATAATATTAGATAAGAGAGTGTCTTCAAGGAATGAATATGAGAGAGAGCATCCGTTTTAAGCTGAAAGTTTGAGATAAACCAAACGAGTCTGCCGAAATAGCAATGATTCATTTTCATAATCACCATACCTAGAACAGATGAGTCTATTGAAGAAATTCTAGCATTGAGATTAGAGGCGGTCGGAAGAGCTTTTCGAAGAAGTCTCCAAAGGCAGGTTTTTACTTTAGGAGGGATAGTTTTGTCTTTTTAGCTTTCTTTGAGCAGATTAAGGCATTCTCAGTGCAGTGTTTCATTATGGGGTTTTCAAAGATGCCACGTCATCTCATGAGGTATGGTCTGTTTCATAGAGCTGATCATAGCATAACATTTATTAGTTATATGATGTTGTCATTGAAGTGTTCCATGTAATTATGTAGTCACTCAAGTAACACTAATTTTTGCATACAACAGATAAGAGATGCTTAACTGACTTTGTGATCCATCACTTTTTTTGCAGTAATTTATCGAGTACTATCATCTAGTTGTCTTTCTGATCAGCAATCACCTTGAGATATCTAGACATTAACCAAGAAATAATGCAATTGTATTTATTGTAAGACCCCAAATGCTTATTTTACGTTAATTATCAATTATCAGGAGCATATCAAATTTCATCAAAGATCACTGTGAAATGACATAATTAAGTGCATGAGGAAAGGGAAGGAAAGAAAAGCAAAGCAAATCAAGGCTTCGTCTCCACCGGTAGATTTCATCTCCACTAGTAGATACAGAATCAGAGCACACATATTCAATTCCACACAGCCAAACAATATCTTTAAAAATAATCATTTAGGTCTCTCAACCAGCCATTGTGCAACAGATAAATGCAACCCTGACTGTACTGCAATGACAGATTACTATAAATAGTGTCACAAGCACAATGCATATCCTATATCACCAAATATCAAATATATAGGACATCCTATGGAAACCACACCTTAAATTTTTAATAGAAGAAACATAAATGCAGTTCAAAGGTAAATCCATGATAGTGCATAATAAAGTCTTTACCAAGTCTCCATCATCTAACAGAAAATAAACACACAGTTAATTGTTGTTATTGAATAGCTTGTTCTCCATCACCGCCAATGCCTTATCTCTTCTAGCCTTTGATTCTTTTGTCATCTGACTTGTGTCTTGCTGAAGCAATAAACCATAGACTTTCAGCAGTTTTGCTTCCTTTTCCTCTTGTCTTGCCTTGAGTCTCAACCTTAAGATTTCAAGATGTGCGTCTGTGGTCTTCTCACGCGCTTACTTACGCTCTTGTGTTACTGCAACTATCTTGTCTATATGATCTCCTAAAATTGTGTTACTGCAACCTTCCTTAATATCTTCAATCTTGTGCTTGCCATTGCGTCTTGCACCTGCATCTCTCCTAATTGGATGCTCAGTCCGTATGTCATCATCAACATGAATGGGAAGCTGTGATTGATTCTTTTCTTTCTCCATTTGGGCAACATATGCACACCATTTAGGTTTATTCTTGAGAGTCCTCCACCAATGCAACAAGTGAAAGTGAAAAGTTTCTTGTATCGTTACGTATACATTGAAAGTGCCTCATCCATTAACTAATCGTCGTGATTTTCCCACTTTTACTCATTCTAGTAACCTTAGTCCAACATCCATTGAAGTCGGCTATAATTGTCTTCAAGTGTGACCAATGAATCTTCGAGTTGATTTGTGTCCCTTTCACGACTCCAAAGTTGTTATGCGTTCTTGTTGAACTATGCAGTGATATCCTTCTAAAATGTATTGCCTTTCTTGTCATTCCCTCTTATTGGGTCATTAGAATTGTTTAGCCAAGCACCCGCCTACAACAAGCAACCAAAACAACTTAATTAAAGGGAACAAAATTTAACTAACATTTCAAGAATAAGACAAATACCAATCGAACTTCTTCTTCATGTGACCAATGTATTCTCTTTGCTTTGTTGTACTTGGCTCGACACTATTTTCGCCATCAATGTCAATGGGAACTTGAGGTGAGGATTGTCCTTATGCCGGTGGTGGTGTTGACACAGAGAATGGTACAAAGTTATGAGTAAGCCTAACAAACTAGAAATTTTGTTCCGGTGCAGCAAATGGTGGTGGTTGTGAGTAACGTAACCTCCCGTAAAAATATACATATATGACACGGTCAAAAATGCATCAAAAAACAGAAACAAAAATATTTAGAAGTACATTTTATAGTGTCAGCAGGGAAATGGTTTGGCTTTACTCTATTTAATTAATTTGCTAGACTAATTAACAATCTTGCTTCCATACTTCAGAAAGTTGTACAAAGAATTGTTATTAAATATATACAGATATAGTACATGTACTACCTAGGGAAGATAATTTTGCTAGCTGTGATTGCACGAAATAAACAATCAAGAGTAGCCTGCTTTTTATAAAATGAGTGCAAAATCTCCTCATTCATCAGTGGGACTCAGGATAAAAATCAGATATTATAGTCCCAAGCTCCTCAGTGACAACTGAACACAGTATAGATAAAAAGTTCAGATCTTTTCTGTTTGCACCTCCACCAAACAGACCGAGATAAATACATTGCAAGTGACTTAATGATGAAATTACTTCATGGTTGGACCTTGCGCTGTCAACAAAAAAAAAATTGAAAACACTGCATTTGAAAAACATTCCAAATTGTTTCCAGCTTTATTATACCAAAAGAATTATTGTTTTTAGATAATGGAAATGAATTACATTCCCAGCTAAGGTTAAGGTTCACAGCCGAAAACCTAGGTAAGGTTCACAGCAAACCTAACAACTCTTTCAGAGCAGGAATCAGTACGATAGACAAGTTATTTTCTCATTCAAATGTAACAGCAGCAAAAGGAGCTCAGATGCAAAAGATTGCCAACGTACAGCATCATGACAAGTTATAGGCCATTCTAAAAATATATCAATGTATATCCAGGAGAAGCTCTAGAAACTCACATATCTGATTATGTGTTCGGTACATAGGATAAGAAACAGTTTCACTATGATTTAGCACATATCCAAGATAAGAAATTGTTATTGGTTTATATAGTTTGACAACCCAACAATGTACAAAATACTGCATTGTCAATCATTTGCACAATACTTCATTTCTCTTTTGCACAAGAAACTGAATGAACAAGTGTATAAATTGTCATGTTTGTTCACTACTTCATATCAGTGAATCTGGGCGGAAGAATCTTACCAGGGATTTGAGCATTGCTTTGCTTGTGGGGAATGAAACCTACCAGCTGCGGCCTGCCATCCTGTAGGAATCGGTGGCGACGACGGTTGCCCGGCCAGAACGTGGCGGCGGCGCGTCCGAGAAAGAATCGGTGGCGAAGCGACGGTTGCCCAATAGGAACAGGTGTTAGCGAAGCTAGTGATGGCAGCGGCGCCGCCTTCCGCTTTGTCTTCTCCTGGTCGTCATATGGATCCGTCGAGGATTTAGAGGTGGTGCTTCCTCTTCTCGGGAATGGTGTGACCTCTTTCACTTGGGATGGCACGATTTGGTGTGGCGGCGCTTCCTCTTCCACGGGTCGGCGTGATTTGGAGCAGCACGTGACGGTGGCACGATTTGGAGGAGGTGCTTTCTCTTCCACAACGGTGGTGTGATTTGGGGCTGCAGCGGCGGCGGTGGCGCGATTTGGGACGGCAGTGACGCACGGCGCGATTTGCAGGCAAGGATCCGGGCGTGGCGGGGCGCGCTCGGGGGTGGTGTAAAATCGGAGAATTTAAAAAAAGGAAACTAAAAATCGGAACTTACAAAAACTTTCTGTTTGTTGTTGCTTGATCGAGTTTTTCGCTTCTTATTTGCTAGCTTGGTTGCATAAATATATATGTGAGTGATTCGTTTCTTTGTTTGAGAAAAACCAAATGATTTGGATTTCCGTTGGGAGAAAATCTCGAAATTTAGAGTGGGAATTTTAAAATAAAATAGGAAGTGGTGTGGATTCATAAAAATATGTATTTGGAAAACAAAACATTATTTGGTGATTGTGAAATACTAATTAGAAAATAAAATGGGCGATAAAAATATTTTAGAGGATTTATATAAACTCTAGAAATTAATTGGAATTAAAATTGTGATTTATGGAATTTAAGAAAAAGGATTAAATTAAATAAGGTGATATATATTTTAAATAAATAAAAGTGGGTGAAAAGTTAATATATATTTTTAAATTAATTTTGGGAATATTAGATTTTTATCTTGAATTTTAGAGTGAAAGAAAATAGGAATTTGAAATTAAAATTTAAAATCGGAAAAATCAGAAATTGCACTATTCATGCGTCACTAGGTGCTCGACGCCGTACCCGGCCACGGCTCGCACCCGCCACGCGTCGCCCGCCGTACCGCGCCCCCGCGCGCGCTCGTCCACGGCCACACGCCGGACCCCGCCCGCCTCGCCCGCGCGCGTCACCGCCACCCAGACCCCGCCGCGCTCGCGCCCGCGTCGCCGCCCGTACCCGACCCCGCCCACGCCGCGCCCACGCTGCGACGCCAGCCCGGCCCACGCCTACACGCGCCAACGCCGCGCCGGCCCCACGTCGCCGCGCCGGCCGCGCGCGCCGCGCGTCGCCGCCGTGCGCCGCGCCGGCCTCCCTCTCCTCTCCGTTCCTCTCATTGCGCCTATAAATAGGCCGAAGCCCCATCTCATTTCCCACCTCGCCGCCACAAATTTTCCCTCTCTCGCGGTCCCTTTCCCCGGAGCGCCGAGCGCGGCCGTTGCCAGCGCCACAAGCCGCCGCGCCGCCGTGGTTGCCGCGAGCCGGGCGCCTTGCCGTGCGCCGATGTCCGCCGCCTCCTTGCCATCGCCGTCGATCACCGGTGAGTCCCCGAGCCGCCGCCCCTTCGCGCTTGCGCCAGCCGGCCGCAACGAGAAAAGAGAGAGAGCGCCGGTCGAACAAAGTTGTAGAGGAGGAATAGGAAAAAGGAAAAAGAAAAGAAAAAGAAAAGAAAAGAAAAATAAAAGGGAAAAGAAAAAATAGGAAAACTAGGGAGAAATTTTGGAAAATTAGGAAAAGTATTTAGAAAATATTTGGGTAAAAATATATTGTTTTGTCGTGTCTTTTCTCGGTACAAATTCGGAAATAGAAATCGGATTTTTGAAAATTTCGTTTCGCGTCGTTTTGGTCCGAGTTTGTCTATTCGTTTTCTACGCCATTAAAAATATGTTTCTTTTAGTGCTCGAACCTCAAAACCTCGAGCACAAAACCCCCTTGATTAGCATTTCTAAATTTATTTTCTTAATTAAATGCGATCGACATTTTGCGAAAACCCTAAGACATCAAACTCGTTTTTAACTCGAATTTTATCCCAAAACTCTCGTCCGAACTCGAGTAGAATTTTAGGCTAAACGTTTGGAATCGTTTTATGATTCTTTTCGATCTCCCGGCATTTATTTGAATTTTGATCAAATTCAATTGATTTCTCGCACATACGGATAGCAGGGAGCAAGCACTCACTACGTTGAAGACCCCGGCCAACAAGTGTGCGAGCAAGGCAAGTCAACACTTTCCTTTTAACATATTGATCCTACTTCGTGAAATGATGTTGATTTCAATTACAAATTGCATGCTATACACAAATGAGTACCTATGTTCGATATACCCAACCTTGATGTTGATTACCATTAGAATTATTCTTTGTAACCATCGATGTGATATGACCAGGCTAACTTCGGTAAAATGTTAGCCACCTGCTTATACTAGATTCGCATACCCATGATTTTACAAAGAAGCTTCGTGCTTGGGCAACTATCTTTGGGAAGGTAGTTGGAATACGGCATGTGGAGACATGAGCGCCACATTGCCCTGATCATGATGAAATTAGTTTTGATGAAAAACAAAAAATACAAAACCAATGTTTTGGACTAGGGCGGATGGATGGATTTGGGTGGATTCCGGGAAAGGCTAGTCACCGCCCGGTCAATTAAGGACCGAGCCATGAGACTTATAACCTAGAATGAGCCGATCATGGCCGTACTTCTCGAATGGGTATAGACCTAGCGGAGTAGATAGCCGAGCGGAGCGGTATCCCCATGCATAGTGGTTCTTGAGTGAAGAGGTGGTTCGGTTATTGAGAAAAGGCTGCGGCCTAAGTGTTGAGTAATGAATGAGAATGTTGTGAAAGTTTTCCCTTACCCCGGGAGCGCCGAACTCCTCTCACCGCTAGGAAAGGACGGCTA
Source organism: Oryza australiensis (assembly GCA_019925245.2). Classification (NCBI taxonomy): domain Eukaryota; kingdom Viridiplantae; phylum Streptophyta; class Magnoliopsida; order Poales; family Poaceae; genus Oryza; species Oryza australiensis. The sequence goes on along the minus strand of JAIFGZ020000456.1, from coordinate 3,215,777 downwards.
GAGTGCAAGAGGATTTAAGTTCATGGAGCGGGTACGCCAAAGCGAAGTTATCGAAAGGCTTTGCTGTGACCATTCCATATGAAGGGATGAAAGCTCATTTAATGAGTAGTCGCGAGTACGGGTAAAGTGTGCATCCACTGCAAAGTGTGAGTCAATCAATCTATTCGAATAGCCGTGCTCACGGTTAATGAGCGGCGTGACAAGTTTCTCCCGTGGCTAGAATCATAAATTTTAAAATGATGGGATGGGATTACATAATGATTTTGTGTCTTGGTGGACTCAACTTCTCGAAATACGGGAAGGGTGGACTCCCAAAACCATGACGAATCGGAGGCGGGAAGGCATCCTTGGAAATCATGATGGATGGTAGACGGGGCGTCGCCGTTTTAATATACTCAAACTAAAACTTGACTTGGCTAGACAATAGGTTTGTGAAATGATTTGTGAAAATTGGCTTTGTGCAAATAAACCTTAGCCATCCTTTGAATGACCCTATCATGTGCATTATTCCGTTACGGCTTGCCGAGTACGTTGGGTACTCACTCTTGCTATACGCACAAACCTTCAGATGAAGGAAACGAAGAACCGGAGGACCCCTATGCTTATCGCCGATGCGCGATGGAGGAGAAGGCGTCTACTAGGTCTTAGTCCCGGTCGTTGCACGTGGCACCGACATGCCGCTCTTTCCGACCGCTAATCTCATCTAAACTCGCTTTTGGTTGTATCCGGACCAATAGGTCCTATATGTATTGGATATTGCCTTCGGGCCTATTATTATAATAATTTCGATGTAAGACTATTCGTGCACTTGCACTGTAATTCAGAACTCCGTATTCATGGGTACCAAACTACTCGATCCAGTGGATATGATACTATGAACACGAATGATTCCAGTTCTCAAAAATGGGGGTTGACAGGTGGGAAGAACTCGCGCCGACGGTTTTGTTCCATCGCCGCACTGGATCCACGCAGAAGAAACGATGCGTCCCAGTGCGGTTTCCTCCGCGTACCGAGGCCTCGGTAACGCTGCGTACATCGTTTCATCTAGATGAAACTGGTACCATCTCTCCTCTTTAATTTATTGTCACGTCACCATAAAAACTGATGTGTCATGTAATAAATTTGCATGACACCCTGATGAAACCCTTCACTGGAAATAGCCTAACCGTTTAGAGTAGGAGCATTACCTTGGAATGAGAGCGGTCAAGAACTTTTAGTATTGTAATTCCTGGTAGAAATGTGCATGCAACAGAATCTGTCTTTAGTATTGTTGGATATAATTTGTACCTGTAAAATAGAGTTTGGTGCCCATATATCAAAAACTTGTGCCAAAACTTGTATCAGAATATACAAAGTTAAATAATAGTTAAAAATACTAGTCAATGTGTTGTCTTAGACTAGACTCAACTCTAGCAAGTAAACACCCGACAACACTAACAGCTCCAACGTTCACTTGATCAGTCCAACAAAACATGGCGATCTCGAGAACTATGAGTCCCCAACTCTCGTTCTTGCTCTTGATCTCGCTCTTCGCAGCTTCCACCGCCTCTCACGACCGTCACTCCACCTCAATCTCCTCTCCCTTGCCATTCTAGATGTTGACCTCCAGTGCTTTCTCGGTCGCAAGAATCGGACATGGCTTCCTCCTTGGACCTTGCCGCGAATCGATTTTAATCGGGCCTCGACCTTCCGAGATGAGGTTCATCACTCCAAGACGCCATCCTCTCGCCTTCGTCTTCGGCTCGTTCTTCTTGCTAGTCACTTTCCATTGATTTCTCGTTCACCTCTCGAAGATTTGGTTTCCATGGCTCTTTAGTCCTGCTTGGGTGGCAAAGCTTTTGATTTTCATGTGTCGTTCCTAAGTAACAACCACTTTCGGTTTTCAATGTTCTCCAAACAAGTGGGGTTTCACATTTATATGCTTCGCGCGTGTTACCACTGAGTTCTTTGATTGCTTTTTTTCATCTCAGTGGAACAATGGCACTCCCCACTAGGAGCGTGAGAAATGTCTCTAGGAGATTGAGCAGAAAAGGAATGGATCAAAGTCATCTCCAAAAGCTTCGAAAGAAAGCTCTCAAGAATGCTAAGAAAGTTTCCTTTACACACAATCGGTTCTTTCTCCAATCAAAAATTCTGCTAAGAAAAATTTTATCTCTTTTCCGCTTTCTCTCTCCCGCTTGGAGAAGATCTTGGTATGTTTCTGGCAAGTTGGTGCTTGGTAATTCGGCCATAAACTCATAGCTTGAACAAGAAGGACAACGGGTTCTTCGCCCATGTTTGAAACGGTCTTCTATCATACGAAGCCGTACATGCATTCAAGGCACCGCGCACAGCACCAATCCAGTTGTTCCAAAATCTTTGATGCCACACTCTCCCACTGCCAAATCCCTAGTTTTCGGGCTTTGTTCTTCCTGTCTCAATCCAAGTTACATCGGCATTAATTGCTCGGTGAGAACTCGTTGTCGTCGCTGTTTAAAGTTCGGCCACACATCTAAATGTTGCATGTCACGTACTCGCTCCATCCCCGCTTGGTGTAGCAACCGAAACAGCTTCTCGTCAATCGTCGCACCCTCTTCGGCTCTCGTTCGACTCATGGCAAGCCCAAGATCCTCTGGCCTCCAAAGGTCGCTTCTTGGAAGCCAACCGGCACCCTCGATTCCCGCGCCATTCTTCCTCGCAACAAAGAACAAAGAACTCCCTACTATCCAACCACATTCTCCACAACAATCCCAATCTCATCGTCTTCTCCTTCCAAACTCGCCCCCAAACTCCAAAAAGTCTTCCGCTCGCCCCGCCGACGTCATCTCGCATTTATCTTCCCCTTCCATGGCCAACTTCCTAGTTAACCCCAGGCCTTTTCTCACCGGCGACCGTAGATCGACCATGGTTGGGAGTGGCCCATGCGTGGGAGGGTTGCCCTTGGAGGAGAACCGCCCAGAGGGCATGAGGACTATGCCATTGTTTCTCTAGAGCCGATGCCACAGACGATGATCACTCGGCCAACCCTAAATGTTGTGTGCAACTTCCTTCAAGAGGACCAAACAGGTTCGGATTGTGGATGCTCACCTCTCCTCTCGGTCTAGGGTTGATTAAATTGCGCTCGGTGGTTCAAATGCGAGACGGACTAGTGCACAACTCCCATTTTCTTTCTAGGGCAACGACAACATCATTAGGGTGGTCAAGCGTGATGAGGGAATCAACCTCGAGATCCTATACTTACTCGAGAGTTTGTTGGATTATGTTTTTGGCCTTTCCGTTGGATTACTGAATGAGGTGTACATCAAGGTGACGGTTTCTTCTTTTGGCCGGATGTTGGAATGGTACAGGATGCCAAGCAGGTCCAGTGATTCTTGTCCATGCTCTGCTCCTAAGTCCGACAAGGTTCCGAGGAGCATAGTGAGTTCATGGGGCTCCCTCTTTGACGGCTTAGGCAGATCTTGGTCGGTCCCGGTCTATATCCTTAACGGCTAGTTCCCCGACCATTCCCTACCGACGAGGACCCGGTGCCACAAGATGGGATGCCTCACCTTGAGCATGGACCGCCTATGCTTGGCCCTGGACCCGCAGAACCCACGGGCAAAGATGAGCAATGTGATGCCGCAGAGCATCTAGGGTTTTGGGTGGGAACCCCATCGTGAACATCACTTCTAGCATCAACTCCACAACCTACCTCAAAGAAGACCAACAGTGGGATCAAGTGCAAGCAAAGATAATGTTAATGATATGGACATAGACACAGAGGGAGATGAATGGCCAGCTTGGGATCCTCAAATTCCTGAGCACCCTCGTGTGCCACAGCACTACCTGGACCTTGACGTATCTGGCTCATCAATGGAGTATCTCAGATCCCATGAGCCAGACATACCATTGGAGGATCTAGCGAAGGCATTGAATGAAGAGCGGGACAACTCCTCCTCCAGCGACATTACTTCCCCCTTATTGAATGAAGAGCAGACTCGCTTTGAAGTCATCAGAGCCAGGTGTGCAAGCATCTTCTTTTATGGAAGGAGAGATCTGCCTATCGAGGTTCTGCCACTTGCCTTGCCGTCTTCCTCTCCAATTGTCATTAGCAGCACCATGGCTCAACATGGACTTTAGCAGCCGCCTGGAGGACCATGGGGCGGAGATTGTTCCACGGAAGCCGGTCACGGATGACATCGCTCTCCAATTATGGCCTACGATGGATTGCTGCCTCCGGGAAGCCCGTGGGAGGATGCCAGGTGCCTCCTCTCTTCCCCGCTCATCGTGGGGCGAATTGATGACCCAAGTCCATCTATCCCTTGGGGTCGAAAAACAAACTCCCAAATGGTAGATCTACCCTTGCTCTTCCCTATAATGTTTCTTCCGCCAACAATTTTACTCATTTAGTGCAAACTTTTGTGAGACACAAAGCATCAAGAGGAACTCTAATCTCAATGTTTTCTTACGTCCGACAAGGAAATTGGATGCCAACCCCTCCAAAAGAGAAAGATTGCAAATGTGCAAATTGACGAGTCAACTAGATAGGAGGGACCGGTGCGTTGTTGGTACTGCAAGAATGGGGGATCGGGCCATGCGTGTGGCTCCTAGTGAGCTCACCGATGATGTGCTAATGCATAACGTGGTGGATAATGATGTTGTTGATGAATCTGATAACTAACCGGTCCATCATCCTGTTAACACCAGAACTTGGTAAGCCTCGGAGCCCGAATCGGCTAAGGTGTCCATCGGCTGATACCGAATCGGACAAGGAAAGCCGATGTAGCCGATTCGGTACGACAATATTGGAGACACCGTCGGATCAAGATGATATGCTTCATGAGGATTGCCATATAATGATAGAGTCCAAAAAGGCAATTGTATCTATTAATTAGAAAAAGTTTGTTAGTTTCCTATTTTATCTTTAGGAAAGTGTGTTAGTATTCGGTAAGGATTCGGTTTGTTTCCTTTTATCTTTAGGAAAGTTTGGATTTGTAATCTGTTAGGATCTCTGTTGGCCCATGGGTATAAATATGTAAGCCCGGGGTTCATGTAATCTATCTCTCGATCAATACAACTCGACGCATCGCCACCTTTTACCTTTTCCACTTTGTTCATCATTCGGCGAGACTTGGCACCCGACGCGGGCAGCATCGGCTTCAATCTCCGCGAAGGGGTAAGTCCAAGGTCCCGTCGGCCCAGGTATATCATATCTATCTTTAGTTTCATTACCGTTCATAGATACATCAGCTTAGTTAGGACTTTCTCGGTTAGGTTCGATATTCTGATCAAGTCGATGTTTCTGTAAATGTAATGTAGCTTTAGGTAGATTTGCTATATCCATCACATTAGATAGATATATCGACTCATCGAGTATTAGATTATCATATACAATCTCGTGTTGCATCGGTTAGGTCCGAACTACTAGATTGTTATCGATAATCTAAGTCTTGTTAAGCCGATAGGTTCATGCTAATGTTTCACCGGAGGGTTAGCCGGTCTTATCATATGTCTCTGTTAATCTAGTCCTAGTATCTCAATTTAGCTCTATCGGTTGTTTCTCGCTTTAGGGTTTCTGCCGATACCGGCTAAATCGTTATATTAGATTAGATTAGCTTAGGCATCTACCACTCTGAAAATCAGTCAAGGGCTTGATTGTCTAGATGTTATGTTTTTTTCATACTTAGTGCTGCATCAGTTCAGTTTGATCTACTAAGTCGTGATTAGAACCGTAATCTCTAGCTTGCCTGTTGGCTGCCACTGAGGGTTTCGTCGGGGTTTCAGCCGACGAGTTATCTGGACATCGGCATCGGCTGAGATCACACAATTGGCTGTCAACAGATCGGTTGTTTTGATTATCGGCCTATCGACCGATATAATATATGCTCTACTGTTTTGCGTATCTTGTCAGTGGCAGGATCAAACTGACTGGCACGCCCACGCTTCATCAATTTTAGGACTTGCACTAGAGCTAAGCAGATCTCTCAGGCCGTCGTGTTGATTTTTCTTGTCAACACATCCCTTCCCTCCTCACTTGCTGCTCCCGTGATTCAGAACATTTGTGCTTTTGTTGGATGGATATTTGTAACTTAAACTGCTCAGTCGGCTGGTGCTACTTTTCATGGCTTACAATTAATCCTAAATTCGTATTTCTATTGTTGTTGCCCTATTAATATGTTGGTTGCTTTATGCTACTCTATGCTTATTCATTTGTAGGATCAAAACCGCTTTATCTTTCGCCTCATCATGCTAGTCATTTTGGGCCGTCTGATCAATAATATTTCCCCCCTAATGATCACTCATGATTGGTTCATTTTGTGCTGGAATGTTCGGGGGATAAATGCCTCGGCCAAATGGGAGGCTATAAAGAATAAGATAGAGGAGAGCGCTTGCGCTGTCATCTATCTTCAGGAAACAAAAAGAGAGAATTTTGATCGAGCTTTTATCAGAAACTTCGCTCCTCATCATTTTGACAGCTATGATTTTATCCCTTCGGTGGGTGCATCAGGGGGAATTCTTGTCCTTTGGAACAGTAACATCTTCGCTGGTCTGGTGATGGATAAACAGAGGTTTGGAATCACAGTCAATTTCAGGTCTATGCACAATCTTTTTTTAGGAAAACAGCAGGGGAGGCCCCTACTGGATTTTTTCATAATATAAAAAAGAAATTATATACAAGTTACAAGGCCTCAGGCCTAAACAAAAAGACAAGAGTTCATGTTAATGGAAATTACAAAACCAGGATTGAAAATCCACCTTAAGGGACGGTTTGGCTCTATGGATAACCATACCAAACTCCCTCTTAAAAAGAAATTTCCATCGATTCAAGGACAGAGAAACACCATCAAATATAACTTCATTGCGATGAGTCCAAATGGACCATGCCGTAACTATGATTATTTCTCTAAAAATCCTAGAGTTGAAAGCACGCCGAGCCTGGATGAGCATCGCAAAAGTCGACAGATCAGTACTCCAATTAATATTCAGAAATCTCCAACACCATCTACTGAAGGAGCAGAAGAAAAATAGATGCTCCCTGGTTTCTTCAAGTCCACTGGCACACATCGCACAACTATAATCATCCAAAGTATTAAGTCTGTCTCGCAACAGGAGCCAGAAAGTGAACTTGTGCCGACCTCAACAACAGGAGCCCCATATCCATTTGAAAAGGAGCGACATTGGAAAAGAACCTTGCAAGTGCCTATAAGCTTTGCGACTTTGATATTCATTGGAACCCCAATTATATGTCCAACAATCCTCTAAAGACAGATCAGACGAGAGGTCAACAAGCATTGTATTCAAGTCTATGCACAATCTTGATTCCTGGAAGTTGACAATGGTGTATGGTCCTTTTGAGGAACCTGCACGATCTGAGTTTATCAACTGGTTCAAGAACCATGATATACAGGTCAAAGAAAAGGGATTTCCTTGGGGATTTTAATTTTTATAGATCTCTAAACAACAGAAATAAACCAAGAGGAAATATTTTGGATACGTTGATCTTTAATGAAGCCATTGGTCACCTTGGCCTTATTGAACTGTCGCTAAAGGGCAGAGCTTTCACATGGAGTAACATGCAAACAGATCCCCTTCTAGAGCAACTAGACTGGTCTTTCACCTCTACGAATTGGACCATTGATTTCCCCAATACCTCGGTGATGCCTCTAGCTAAGATTACTTCGATCACATACCTTGCAAGATTGTTATAAGTACCAACATCCCGAAAGCAAGTATCTTCCGTTTTGAAAACTACTGGGCTGAGCAGGAAGACTTCTTGGAGATGGTATCAGTTTGTTGGTCCTCAACCCCAAGCTTAGCTGATGTAGTGAATAACATATCAAAACAGTTTAAAGCCCTCAGGGCAACCATGAAGAACTGGAGAAGCAACATTTCCAACCTCAGGACTCTGATTAACAACTGTAATAAGGTTATCAACTTCTTGGATTCGCCCGAGGACAAGAGAGGCTTATACAACCTAGAATCCAACCTAAGAATTGCAGTAAAAGAGCAGCTCCAGACCTGGTTACATTATAAGAACCTATACTGGAGAAATAGACATGCAGTCAATAGTATCAGGCTGGGGATGAATGCACTAAGTATTTCCATGGAATGGCGGCAATCTCTTATAGAAGAAATTCAATTGCTCAGATTAAGAATGATAATGGAATCTGGACACAGGACCATGCTGGTAAAGCAGGAATCATTTAGAATGCTTTCAAAAACCGAATGGGTAACACTACAGACCCAACAATGGTCTTTGACATACCAAGCTTGTTGTCACAAGTTGATGACTTGGATTCACTTACTATGCCCTTTACCCAGCAAGAAATTGACTCGGTAATCAGCAAAATGCCCAATGACAAAGCACCAGGACCAAATGGATTTAATGGGCTTTTCATGAAAAATGTTGGCGTATATCAAATCGATTTCTATTCTTTGTGTGTGATGCTTTTCAGACGACAATATTGACCTTGGCCCAATCGCAACTCCTATATCACTTTGATTCCCAAGAAATACAACCTAGAGATAGTTAATGATTACCGGCCAATATCCCTCATGAACATCTCCTTGAAAGTTATAACCAAGATCTTGGCAGACAAGTTACAACACGTCATTCTGAGGGTCATTCACAAGAATCAGTACGGATTCGTTCGTACGCGAACAATTCAAGACTGTTTAGCTTGGAGCTATGAATATATCCATTAGTGCCATCACTCCAAGAGAGAGATTTTAATTTTAAAGCTTGAATTTGAGAAAGCCTTTGACACTGTGGAACATTCAGCGATCATCCAGGACAATGTCCTGTCTAGGCTTCCCGGGTAAGTGGCTAGACTGGATGCAAGCTATTCTCTCCTCGAGATCCTCAGCGGTTCTTCTTAATGGAGTTCTAGGAAAATCTTTCAAGTGTAAAAGGATGGTGCGCTAGGGAGACCCTCTCTCCCCTCTCCTGTTTGTTACGGCGCAGAGCCGCCGTCAGTGTTAATCAACGAGCAAGAGAGATTGGCCCGATTAACTTGCCTATACCACGGCCTTCGATGACTTTCCAATTGTTCAATCTGCCGATGACACACTTTCTTTCTTGGCAAAGGCCAAGCAACTCTTCTTTCTCAAAGCTTTATTACAAAGTTTCCATCTCTCCACTGGTTTGCAAGTGAATTACAAGAAAGTCTCACATGTACCCCATCAATGTCAGCCCGGAGAAGCTCAATATTCTAGCTAACACCTTTGGATGTGATGTGGGCGCAATGTCCTTCACTTATTTGGGATTGCCAATGGGTACAACAAAACCGAGAATGGAGGACTTAACACCAATGATGGATACAATAGAGAAAGACTATCCGCCCAGTGCGACTTGGCTTTCATACTCTGGCCGCCTAAAGATGGTGAACTCTGCAAGTAGTCCAATCACAATCTACACAATTTGCACAATCAAGATACCTAAAGGAGTTATTGCTAACATTGACAGAGCAAGAAAACAGTGCCTTTGGAGAGGTAATGACACAAAGAAAAAGGGACGAAACTTGGTAGCTTGGCCGAAAGTGCAACAACCCAAAATGAAAGCAACCTTAGGCTGCAAAATGATGCGCTTCTACTCAAGCAGCTCAACAAGTTCTATAACAAGGAAGATATGCCTTGGGTAGACCTAATTTGGTACAGGTGCTACTCTAACAAAGTCCCCCATGCGTTCATGCAAGGGGAGGATCTAGACAACATTTTCTTTCTTCCTTTATCGCAACAAGCTTTCCATGAACTAGAAGACCTCCAAGTCTATATACAAAATATTACTTATGAAGAAAGTGCAAAGGACTATTGGTCGCAAGTGTGGGGGAGTAAGTATGCTTCTGGCAGATTTTATCACCATGTTTTCAGCCACATTCAACTGCACCCTTTCTTTAAGAAAATCTAGAAGTCTAGTTTCACTCCTCGCATTAAGTTCTTTACTTGGTTGCTTCTAGTGGACAGACTTAATACCAAATTCATGATTCAGCGAAGACATCTCAATGTCCAAGACAATACCATCTGTGTAATGTGTGTTGATGTTAATTTTCTACACGCACTGGCCTAGGAGATCTGCTTAACTCTAGTGCAGATCCTAAAATTGATGAAGTGCGGGCGTGCCAGTCAGTTTGATCCTGTCACTGACAAGATATGCAAAATAACAGAGCATAAATTATATCGGCCGATAGGCCGATAATCAAAACACCGATCATTGGACCCGATTGTGTGATCCCGCCAATGCCGATGTCCAGATAACTCGTCTACCGAAAACCCGACGAACCCCTAGTAGCAGCCAACAGAAAAGCTAGAGATTACGGTTCTAATCATGACTTAGTAGATCAAACTGAACTGATGCAACACTAAGTATGAAAAGAAACATAACATCAAGACAATCAAGCCCTTGACTGATATTTAGGATGGTAGTTGCCTAAGCTAAGCTAATCTAATATAACGATTTAGCCGGTATCGGCAGAAACCCTAAAGCGAGAAACATCCGATAGAGCTAAATTGAGATACTAGGACTAGATTAACAGAGATATATGATAAGACCGGCTAACCCTCTGGTGAAACATTAGCATGAACCTATCGGCTTAACAAGACTTAGATTATCAATAACAATCTAGTAGGTCGGACCTATGATAATCTAATACTCAATGAGCCGATAGATCCGTCTAATGTGATGAATATAGCAAATCTACCTAAAGCAACATTATGTTTACGAAACATTGACTTGATCGAATATCGAACCTAACCGAAAGTCCTAACTAAGCCGATGTATCTATGAACGGTAATGAAACTAAAGATAGATACGATATACCTTGGTCTGGCGGACATTGGACTTACCCCTTCATGAAGATCGAAGCCGATGCAGCCCCACGTCGAGTGCCAAGTCTCGCGGATGATGAACAAAGTGGAAAAGGTAAAAGGTGGCGATGTGCCGAGTTTTATTGATCGAGAGATAGATTACATGAACCCGGGCTTACATATTTATACCCATGGGCTAACGAGATCCTAACGTACTACAAATCCAAACTTGTCTAAAGATAAAACAAAACAAACCGAATCCTTACCGGATACTAACACACTTTCCTAAAGATAAAATAGAAAACTAACAAACTCTTCCTAATTAATAGATACAATTGTCTTTTTAGGACTCTATCCTTATATGGCAATCCTCATGAAGCACATTATCTTGATCCGACGGTGTCTCCAATGTTGTCGTACCGGAATCGGCTACATCGGCTTGTCTTGTCCGATTTGGTACCAGTCGATGGACACCTTAGCCAATTCGGGCTCCGGGGCTTACCAAATTCTGGCGTTAACACATGTCTTCCAGTTTTGGAGTATGAGAAGTCATGCTTCAAAATTATCCTTGCGTTGATCGCCCCAAAACTGATTCTTTTCTTTTTCTTGACATCGGCCTTGACTTCTTTACCAGACATCCTGCGGCAATTATGGCTCCGCCGAGCCATGTAAAAATATATGTTGTCCAAAACACTGTCCCACCGGGCGTGCCAAAAATGTGTTAATGTTATTTTCTACACGCACTGGTCTGGGAGATCTGCTTAACTCCTGTGCAGGTCCTAAAATTGATGAAGCGCGGGCGTGCCAGTCAGTTTGATCCTGCCACTGACAAGATATGCAAAACAACAAAGCATAAATTATATCGGTCGATAGGCCGATAATAAAAACATCCGATCTGTTGACAGCCGATTGTGTGATCTCAGCCGATGCCGATGTCTAGATAACTCATCGGCTGAAACCCCGACGGAACCCTTAGTGGCAGCCAACAGGCAAGTTAGAAATTACGGTTCTAATCACGACTTAGTAGATAAAATTGAATAGATGCAGCACTAAGTATGAAAAGAAACGTAACATCTAGACAATCAAGCCCTTGACTGATTTTCAGGGTGATAGATATCTAAGCTAATCTAATCTAATATAACGATTTAGTCGGTATCGTCGAAACCCTAAAGCGAGAAACAAAGATAGAGCTAAATTGAGATACTAGGACTAGATTAACGAGACATATGATAAGATCGGCTAACCCTCCGGTGAAACATTAGCATGAACCTATCGACTTACCAAGACTTAAATTATCGATAACAATCTAGTAGTTCGGACCTAACCGATGCATCACGAGATTGTATATGATAATCTAATACTTGATTAGCCGATAGATCTGTCTAATGTGATGGATATAGCAAATATACCTAAAGCAACATTACATTTACAGAAACATCGATTTGATCAGAATATCGAACCTAACCGAGAAAGTCCTAACTAAGCCGATGTATCTATGAACGTGCGAAACTAAAGATAGATACGATATACCTGGTCGGCAAGACCTTGGACTTACCCTTCGCCGGAGATCGAAGCCGATGCAGCCCCACGTCGGGTGCCAAGTCTCGCCGGATGATGAGCAAAGAGGAAAAGGTAAAAGGTGACGATGTGACGAGTTGTATTGATCAAGAAATAGATTACATGAACCCCAGGCTTACATATTTATACCCATGGGCTAACAGAGATCCTAACAGATTACAAATCCAAACTTTTCTAAAGATAAAAGAAAACAAACCGAATCCTTACCGGATACTAACACACTTTCCTAAGATAAAATAGGAATCTAACAAACTCTTTCTAATTAATAGATACAATTGCCTTTTTAGGACTCTATCCTTATATGGCAATACTCATGAAGCACATTATCTTGATCCGACGGTGTCTCCAATGTTGTCGTACCAATTGGCTACATCGGCTTGCCTTGTCCGATTTGGTATCGCCGATGGACACCTTAGCCACCCGGACTCAGGGCTTACCAAATTCGGCGTTAACACATGCCTCCCTGTTTTGGAGTATGAGAAGTCATGCTTCAAAATTATCCTTGCGTTGATCGCCCCAAACCGGTTCTTTTCTTCTTCTTGACATCGGCCTTGACTTCTTTATCGACATCTTGCGGCAATTATAAGTTCGCCGAGTCATGTAAAAATATATGTTATCCGAAACACTTGTCCCATCGGGCGTGCCAAAAATGTGTTGACGTTATTTTCTACACGCACCGGCTCGAGAGATCTGTTTAACTCCAGTGCGAGGTCCTAAAATTGATGAAGCGTGGGCGTGCCAATTTGATCCTCGCCACTTACAAGATATGCAAAACAACAGAGCATAAATTATATCGGCCGATAGGCCGATAATCAAAACAGCCGATCTGTTGACAGCCAATTGTGTGATCTCAGCCGATGCCGATGTACCAGATAACTCGTCGGTGAAACCCCGACGGAACCCTTAGTGGCGACCAACGAGCAAGTTAGAGATTACGGTTCTAACATGACTTAGTAAATCGGATCGAATAGATGCGGCACTATGTATGAAAAGAAACGTAACATCTAGACAATCAAGCCCTTGACTGATTTTCAGGGTGATAGATGTCTAAGCTAATCTAATCTAATATAACGATTTAGCCGGTATCGGCAGAAACCCTAAAGCGAGAAACAGCCGATAAAGCTAAATTTAGATACTAAGACTAGAGTAACAGAGACATATGATTGGAGCGGCTAACCCTCCGGTGAAACATTAGCATGAACCTAGCAGCTTAACAAGACTTAGATTATCGATAATAATCTAGTAGGTCGTATCTAACCGATGCAACACGAGATTGTATATGATAATCTAATACTCGATTAACCGATAGATCTGTCTAACGTGATGAATATAACAAATCTACCTAAAGCAAATTACATTTACAGAAACATCGACTTGATCAGAATATCGAACCTAACCGAGAAAATCCTAACTAAGCTGATGTATCTATGAACGGTAATCTTTCTTTTTGTGCTTGGTTAGATGCCTTTAGCTAAGCTAACGAAGTCTATCTTTGCCGTTCTATGCTTTGCTTGTGCCGTGCTATGCTTAGTTAGATGCCTTCGTCTGAGCTGAGTGAGCTTTGTTCGTGTGCATTTCTCCTTTCTGCTGGCCTTGTAAGCTCTTGGAACTGCAAGTTCTTTCTCTCTCTAATAATATTTTTGTTGATCGTTACTGTCGACGCCGTTCGAAAGATGGGTCCCAGAGAGTTCCGTTCGCGGCACATGCATAAAATGCGCACGCGCGGTGGAGCCGTGTCTGTCAGGCGTGGCATCTGCCGTCCAATGAGTATGGATAAACATCCGGCGCCGTTGCACCTATCTCCAAAAGGATGCAAATTGAAATGTTTGGCAAACTTATCTAGTCCAAACAGCAACATTGGAAAATGGAGATGCTATAAAGTGTCATTTGCTCTATTTTTTACTGGCCAGGGCTAATAGAGTCGCTTTCACGGCGGTAAGGTCCCCAACCCCAAGGCCAAACTACCTTTAACATCCAATCATGGAAATTTGCGGTCAAATATTGCTGGACTGAAATGCATACATAATCTCATTAACACAATTCCCAGAACAATATAAAGACCTGAGCAGTCTAGAGCATATACCGCAAAATTTTTAACAGTTCGTCCATGCATTCAGTTTCTAGATCATGAGTAAATCCCGCAACAACCACCAGGCAGTCCCTTACAAGGGCATGTTCATGACAGTACAAAGAACTCAATCCACAAATGCTTCCAGAGCAAGTAGTAAGGCTTGTACGTAACTTCACGAGGACACTTACCCAAGGTGAAAATTGATACAATAGCTGCCACTCATCACTATTGCATGAGAATTGAACATCGTAATCCCTAGGGTTTCCACGGCAGGCACCTCCATGTTCTGAACAGAAAGCTCATATCAAGACGAATCTTCTGAAAAATTGACGGCCAGGTCCCAGTAGTGTGGAACAAAAGCATCCGCAAACACCTTCTTGGCAGCAGCCTCACTCCGGCAATTGTGTACACTGAACCTGGCAAAGCAGGGCTTTGCCACACTCCCCTGCCAGACCAATGCACAGCTATTCACCGGCTTATCTGATTCCTCATCAGCGTCATCATCACCACCAACTGAAGCAGCCCAGTCAATCCGGTTCAGCATTAGCTTATTGTACCTTTTGATTGACTTCTTCCCTCCTTCAACGACAACAACACTGATCCCATCCGCAATGACTGCAGCACCAGTTAGACGGTTCTCTTGTGCATTTACATCCACCTTAAAACGTGTCTGTGGATGCGATAGGTCTCTGATTCTGTACACACAAACTATAGTCTCCAGTGTGTTAGGATCTTCAAAAAGCTTCCTCTCTTTCTTCTCGCGGCGCTCTGATGGAGTGAGCTTGCGGGCAATGTTGCGATCTACATGAGCCTGCTCACGCTCTGCAGCAGCAGTTCGTATTTCCAACTCCATTCGTGTTGGATCCTGTGTAGCTTCAGCTCCTAGGACTTTCATAAGATTGCTCATCTTGACCTTGGGCTTTGGTGGCTCCAAGAGGCCTTGCCTGATCATTTCTTGCCTGTCTTTCTCTTTAGCAAGGCGCCTTTGTGTTCTGAGTTTCTTCTGCTCCTTCTTAGTCAGCTTAAGTGGCTGAGGCGGTGGTGGTGCAGGCTCAGCTGGTGGCTCCAATGGCTCTGGATGCTCTACATATATAGTGATTTTTCCATATTAACCTTCTCCATGGAGAAATCATCGTATGTCGTAGAAAGTAAAATTTTTGCATCCCTGTAATGAGTATAAGTTAGTAGTTATATTTAATGATGGAATATAAAAAATAGATAAAGTGCATAGCAGCAAACCATGGCTCAATTTCAGGAATCTCTTCCTTCTGCTTTTGCTTTGGAGGCCTCCCAGGAGCAACTTCAATCAAGTTTGGGTTCATGTCTACTTCTGCCTTTGCCTTTGCAAGTTGAGCTTGCTTTACTTTAAGTTCTTTAGCTTGCGCTTCACCAAATTGATTCTAGAAGGCCAAACTAGAGTAAGTAAAAGGAAATGTGATAAGTAAATACAATTTGAAAACTAATCCTACAAGTTGATCCTTACAGACCTTAATTCTCTGCATCTCAGCTTGCCTTGAAAGTTTTCCTTCCTCAATAAACTGAAAACCAGGCCTTCTAGGGCGGAGGAGCTTGTTTTGGTTGATGCCCATCCTTTCATCAAAATGTGCACTTGATTTTGCAAGGGAATCCAAGTCTGGTTTGATTATTTGGAAAGCTTCCTTCTTTTGCTTATTTATGTTAACCTACAAGGTAGAACCAAAAGTGGCAGTCATTGCACAGAGGAGTTACTGATAACATTTCACAGTATTCATTCTAGTAAAATAATAGATATTTACCTTTAGAGTACTCAAATTGGTTGGCTTGGTCATGTTGATAACATTCCCATGTTCATCAATTTCCCTACCCTGAGCATCAAGACGGAGAACAGGTGCCTTCGCAGGCTTTTGAGGCACAGTTAGTTCAGAGGATGTACCAGGAAACAAATTGATGAGAGGCGCAAATTGTGGATCCTGTCGGAATCCCATCTTAGCAGCAAGTTCCTGTGCTCGCTTCACAGCATCCAAATTGGGAAGGTTAGCAAGGCCTGGAATACCAACTGCACCTGCTGTAGCTGCCATCTTCTCAGTAAGAACTGCACCCGCAGCCATTTCAGATGCACCTGAGCTAGAAACAGGCTGTGTTTCTTTCTTAGGAATTTGTGTATCAGCACTAGTAACACCAAGCTTGTTGTTAAGCTGTGGCAAAAAACACAATAACTTAGAAAGGTAAAATAGAAATATAGAAGCAAGGGAGTACCAACGACTGATTTCTTACCACAGGTAGCTTCTTGAGTTTTTCTGACAGTTCCTTCTTCAGTTGCAATGCTTTTTTAGCTTTGGCTAAAGCATCAAGAGATAGATTACTACTTTTGCCAGCGGCTGAACTTGTACTTCCATCTGTACTAGATTTTCCAGTAACTTCATCAGATCTAATACTAACGCCCTCATTTTCATTGGTGGTAGTAATCGAAGATACCTTTGAAGGAATAGGAACAGATGATGGCACCACAACAGGTGCAGCATTTAGCGGTTGCTGAGCACCAGCCTGAAAAATACAGAAGGTGCAAAGTCAACATAGAAAGTGCATCCAATGATAATATACAGGAAGGATCTTAACTTCTTATACATCTCAAACAATACTGAAACAATTGAGCATATTCTTATGAGTGAATCAGCAGAGAAACTGAACTGGTACTTCCAAAGTTCATCATCAATGCAAGGAAAAGATCTAATGGCTAGTTGGCTAGTAATGTTGGATCAAGTTTCCCTCATAAAGCAGGAGGCAGTATTGCCATAGCTGCATTACTCTCTTAATCGAGGCTAAAAATCCACCTAGTAACCAGTAGTATGGCTCAGGTCAACCAACAACACAAGCTTATCCCTTGAAAGTGTTGTGCAACTTGAACAAATCAGACAAAAGCTCTTAAGATCAATCTATCAACAGAAACATTTTGAATCAGGTAAGAACAAAACTAAACCTCCTGAACTCCTGATAAAAACCCTTCACTCCGATATATTTTACTAAAGAATTGGCAGATTATCCACCAACATAATACCATATAAACTACAGAAATGTGACTAAGATAATCTATCCAGTTCATAATTTCTTTAAAACAAAATAAAGCAAACATTAGATAATTCTTGATTTCATCACTAGAAACAAAAACACGGAGAAGCAGCAACACTTACATTGGGCACCACACCACTCCGGGAATCTCCATTTACTGCTAGCTTCTCGTGGTTTGAGTTATCCTTATCACCCTTACACCTCTCATCGCCATGCCTCCCATTCGCATCGGCGTCCTCAAACCTCCGGCGCTCCCGCCTCGGCCTCTCCTCCTTTGGCGGAGGCGGCTCCACGGAAGCCCTCGCCCGCTTCCCCCTTCCGGGTCGGACTCGTTGCCCCCGCCCTCCTGGCCCTTCCGCTTCCGCGAAGAAGGCCGCGGCGGCGGTGGTGCCTCTCGGTCAGCCGAGTCCCGGTGCTCCACGGAGTCCCTGGGAGCGCGGCTCGACGACCGCTCCCGCTTCGCAACGGGCGGCGGGGGGACTCCGACGGGGAGAGGGACTGGCGGCCGCCGTCGTGATGGTGGTGGTGGCGGCGCGACCGGCGCTCCTCCTCGTCCCCGCCGTCGTCTCGGTGGCGGCGTCGGCGGCGGCGGTCGTCGTCGTCGCCGCCATCGCGCTTGTGGCGGCGGTGGTCGTCGTCGGCGTCGTGGCGGCGGCGGTGGTCGGCGAGGTCGCGGGAGCGTTGGTGGCGGTCGTCGTCGTCGCGGGCGCGGCGGGAGGAGCGATCGCGATCCATGGGGGCGGGGAGGAGGGAGAGGGGGAGCGGTGATGGGATTAGGGTTTGCGTCGAGGTGGCTATCGGAGATTGGGAGGGGAGGGGACAAAAGCCCAGCGAGATTGGGATCTGCGGGCGCTTGCGCGGCGTGGCCGATCACATCACATTACATATGCTTAAGCAGGCTTTGGAACTATACGTGGCCAAACGGGCGGCCCGGCACGTGCACGCACGGCACGGCACGGCGGCAGCACGGACACGGGGGTGGCACGACCCGTTTGGCATGGCCCGTTAGGCACGGTTGCTGTAACAGGCCATGTCGTGCCGCCCACGTGCCACCCCGCCCCAAGCACGGCCCACGGGTGGCAGCCGTGCCGTGCCGACCCGAGCACGCTTAAGGCCCACGTGCTTGAAACCGCCCACGAGCCAAAACCATCGGCGATGGCATGAGGAGACTATAAAATGAAAAAATAAAAACCCTAACCCTAGACTCCTGACGGACTCGCCGCCTCCTCTCCCCTTCGACTTCCCTAAGCGACACCGGTGCCGACGCCGCCCGCCCTTCGCACCGGCGCCACCGCCTCCGACCTCCACGCCGCGCCACCGAGGACCACCACATCGACACCGCCGAGGACCGCCACGCCCGCCGCCGACCTCCGCTCGCGCCGCGCCGCTCCGCCACCGACCTTCGCGCCCACCACCGACTCGCGGCCACACAGTGTCGCTCCGTCCTCCGAGCCGCGCGGCGCGCGCTCCGCCTCCACGCCGCCTCTCTCCTGTCGCCCCACCGACCACCGCCACCGCCGCCTACGCCTAAACCCCTAACCCTAGTCACAACCCGCGCCTTGCCGTGCTTGCCCGTGTCGTGCGTGCTCCGGCCGGCAGGGCTATAGGATCCGTGTCGTGTCGTGTTGGCCCACGGGCTCGACCGGCAACCCAAGCACGGCATGTCCAATCGTGCCGTGCCTGCCCGGCCCGGCCCGTTTGCATCCGTGTCCGTGCCATAAATAGTACACGCGTGCCCGTGCGGGACCACTACGACCCGCCATCCGGCCACCTCTATTTGGAACCGACAAAGAGGCAAAGAGTCACACTTCCTTTCTTGCTAGTCTTGACACTAATTTCTTAACAAGTATAGAATTTAACTTTTTATCAACATAAAAATACTGTTGTGTTTGTTTAATATTATAAATTACTTTGATTTTTAAAATTAAATATTTTTAGTTTTGATCAGGTTTTTAAAAATATAGCAAATTTGATTTTCAAGATGTTTGACTTCGTGTTGAACCTGTATGCAAAGACTGTCTATTGGAAAGTTTAGCCAATCAGCCAATACTGTAGTGCTACCATGGTTTATAGTTGAATCGAAGAGAGCATTCTACTCCACATTGAGGCAACAAAATTGTTACGTTCTCTGCCATGTTACTCCTATTGTCACAACTGTTTCCTGTCCAGGATTCATCACGACGGTAAAAAAATAAAATACGACAAGTCAAAGCGATCTATAATATAAAAAAATTAGTTATGTAGTTTGATTATATCACATTTATAATATATAATTATTAATATCATAGTTCTTTAAACATCAATAATACACACGTTTTTACCACTGTTTTTCTTTCTAATCTCCAAAAAGATGGTCACTGTTGGATTCAAAAATTTATCCCCCAAATTTATCAATCTAAAGTACTACTTTGTCATTAATTATCTCATATTTAAATTTCTTGCCATTCTACCCTTCGTCATCCTCCCCTCACTACTAAAAACATGCATAGGTGTTGTCTTAATAGGTGTCGTTTCAACAAAAACCAGCACATATTAGGCGTCCCCACCCTATATAGGTTATAGATGCCGCTTGGACGGAAAAAGAATAGGTGTCGGTTCTTTGTTATGAATCGGCACCTATTTGCCTTTTTATCGATTATAGAGTAAAAACCGACACCTATACTATATATGTCGGTTTTTTAAAAAACGACACCTATACTCGATCCACCCGAACCGGATAAAGCCCGCGGATTGAGCGCCCTCCTCTCGCTCGCACCGTCCGCCACCCCTCCCCTTCTCCCCCGTCTCCCCTCTCCTCGCTCGCACCGGCCGCCACCCCTCCCCTTCTCGCCCGTCTCCCTCTTCCTCCCCTCTCCTCTCTCCTCTATGGCAGCCCGGCGTGGAGGTGGGGGCCGCCGAGGCCGGTGTTCGCGGGGCCGCCGACGGATCCGCCGGCATGGAGGTGGGGCCGCCGATCCGGTCGGCATGGAGGTGGGGCCGACGGATCCGGCGGCGGTGAAGGAGCCGGCCGGGAGTGGCCCTCCTCCTCCCCTCTCGCCTCCTCCGCCGCTCGGCATCCTCAACCCGGACTTCACCCCGATCTACGACCTCGGCGTCCTCCGCCAATCCGATGTAAGTAGTAGATAAATCCCTATGTCATCTTTCTTTGCCTGATTTCATTTTGATTTGGCTTGGATTGAATACGCCTTGCTAGTGTGATTCATTTCCAAAATTACTCGAGATAGATGCAGATTAACAGCAAAAATATATATTTGGTATCTTTAAAATAATGTGATGGAAGATGTCCTAATTTGCACAAGCTATCTTTTGTTCTAGGTTCCACTTGCAAGCTAAATGTTGCCATTGTACTGCTAATTTATATGCTCTCTAATGCAACCAGGTATGTAGGATGTTATCCTTTAGGCATATGCATTGACAGTACTGAATGATTGATACTTTAAGTAATCTAAAATCAGAATCATATGCATGTAACTGGAAAACTCAATTAATTTCTTTCTACTACATAGTTTGCAGTTCAGCATGGAAAGCTTCTTTGTTTGTGGTGACATTTTTTTATGTGTGCAAGGGTACAAAATACAACTGTGGATGCTGTATAACTAACAGAGAAGAATTTGGTGTAATTGGCATTCTGAATTTGTAGGAGAGAAATTTGGCTACGAAAAAATGATGTGATTGATTGACTCTCATGGTAAAGACTTACTTCATTTAGCTAATCTAGAAGTTATGCTTATTTTCCTTTTGTGAACCCTGCAGTCGAATTCAAAGATATTCTTTATTAGATGCACTGTAAATGACAAAGCCTACTCTTCAATGAAAAAAATCATGCTTAGAATTATATTGCCTCATAAGACCATTTGATGTATGCAGCAACAACATCGTGAATGTATACGTTAGATCAGTGAGCGTCTGGCCTCTGCTTAATGTCTACTGTGGTTCTCCTGCTTCTGCATCAAAAGGGTATTGGCTAGGCTTCTTTTGATAACCTGAGTAGCTAAGTAGTCCTCCTGTCTTTATGTTTTCTTCCATTGAGCTATGTGAAAGCTAAAACAGTCACTCTGCCACTCTTGATTGCTAATGAACATAATTTGCTTTCAGGTTCCGGCACATGAATGGCTTTTTGCTTCAGAAGAAGGACAGCGGCATGTTGTTGAAAGTGCAAAGGCTGCTCGTCATGGTATAACTGTGATGGACCAAGCCTAGTGTGATTATTAATTTGATATTTAGGATCCCCTTACAGCATTTTCATTGCTTATATTTGTGCTATGAACTTTACAGTTTGGTATTTTGAGTAAAGGGGTTTGTCAGTGCCCATGATTATAGTAAGGCCCTTAGATTATGATATGTTTACCCTACGCCCATAGGTTAATTTGATTTTATAGTCCCATTGTACACAAAATAATCAATCAACTTTGTATTGCATGCATGCTAAGTTGTAATTAGATAATATAGGTACACTTATGGAGACCATATTCTTTGTTGTTTGCCGCAGGGTGAGCCTCATGCTAGGATTCGGTTTTCTTGGAACTCAAACAAAGTTAATAGTCCAATGCTATTGGATATTGCCGCCGATCTTAGCAGTTGCAATTACTGTAATTTTGTGAATTTGTTCTAGTATTTTCAGCGTTTCCTTGAATATTTCGTAGCATATTTTTCTCTTTTCTTAGTTACATCCGTGACTAATCATTAGCCTCTGTTACTTTGGTATAGTTTTCCTTGCCTAAATAGTCTACTTGAGGTTAATGTGGACATGTTTCAAGTGTACTAACAAATAATTTATGTGCAAATATTTTAATACTAGCAATTATGTCCGTGCGTTGCAACGGGTAAAGTCGAGGCGCGACGCGATGGGACAGCACGGAGGGCGCGGGAGCTCCGGCCGAGCGATGGGAGGGAGGAGCGCAGCGCGGCGCGGGGCGCGGCACGGATGGGGACGGGAGGGAGGGCGCGGGGAGGGAGGGCGAAGGAGGTCTTTTTTCATCCAAGCCCTCCCTTTCTTTTCGCGTTGGGACTGCGGGTAGGGCGACGAAACACCCGTGGCTCGTTAGCTCGTTCGGCTCGTGGTTGGCTCGGCTCGGCTTGTTGAGAAATGCTAACGAGCTGCGCCAAGGGTTTAGCTTGTTAGCTATAACGAGTCGCCGCAAGCGCTCGTGAACTCAACGAGCCGGATGCAATGTACAAAAGCGGGCCTAATGTTTTGCTTGTTGTTGCTATTCTTTTGTTTGTTTTGTTATTGATGTGGCAATAAATCATCATTTTTATGATTTTGTGATGGTCAATATGGATCTAATGCTTTAGATTATAATAGTAATAATATCTAATCTAGTTGCATCATTACATTTCCATGGATAATTGTCGATGAACAAGTGTTATTACGTTAATTATGGACTTAATATATCACTTTTTACTTTTTTTAATTGTATATTTGCATGTTTAATAGACTAAAAAATAGAATGTAATTTGTACATAAATTGCACTTGTATTAAAGTGACTCGCGAGCTAAACGAGCCGGCTCGAGCCGGCCACGAGCCGAGCCGAGCCGGCCTCCTAGCTCGGCTCTCTACCGAGCCGAGCCGGCCTCCTAGCTCGGCTCTCTACCGAGCCGAGCCGTCCGAGCCGAGCCGAGCCAGTATCTACCCCTAATCGTAGGTTAATTTTGAAAAACTCAAGAGGTTTTCTCGCAAAATAGCCGATAGAACAAAATTTTGGGTAGAAACACTACTTACTTTATAGATAGTTATAGATTATATTTTTTGTGTTTTTAGGGAAATAGATGCTTGTTCTTGTAGAGAACCGTCACCTATTCGGCCTTATAGGTGTTGGCAAAATATAGGAACCGGCACCTATGAGGCCTAATAGGTGCCGGTTTCTATTGACATCGCACCTATAAGGCCGAATAGGTAGCGGTTCTCTACAAGAACGGCACCTATTAGCTTATAGGTGTCGGTTGAAGAACCGACACCAATGACTTTGGTCATTGGTGCCGAGCCAATAGGTGTCGGGTCCGAAACCAACACCTATTGGGGGTTCCGAACCGACACCTATTAAGGTTTTTGTACTAGTGCCTCCCAACCATCTCTCTCGCTTTCTTTATTTTTTTAAACCTTTTTAATTTTTAATTTTAAAAATAAAGCATCCCAAAACTTTTTTCAAATCCCGGAAGACTGTGTAGCTATAAAATTACTGAAAAATATAATGCTGTGTCGAAAACTTCATTCTGCGACTACAAACGAAGCGACTACCTTACCTTGGGAAAAGAATCGGTGCGCAACATGATTAAATTTTGTGACATCAAAATCTTGTTTGAGACGTGGTTCGAACCAACTTCTATCTTGACAATGACATGCAACTTGTTAACGTCTAAATTTGACACCTAGTCTCAAAATAAAAAGATATTGCCAAAATTTGAAAAGAACTGATTTTCTTTCATGAATGAAGGCGGTCGATCGCCGCCTATGGGCCGCTTGATCACCGTGAGGCCGATCGAGCAAGGCCTTGTGGCCGGCCAAACCGGGAGTCCGAGTCTGGGTCAAATTTCATCGGTCTCGAGTTTCCTTGCTTGAGGAGGTTTTCTCGAGTTCTAATTGGTCTCTACCCGAGTTAGACATGAAGAAGGTCTTGTAGGAGGCAATACCAACCCCTTTATAAGGCCCAATGTCAGTTCAATTGAGACATAAATCTATTTCCAACACAATTAACCAATTGAATCGTCTTTTTAATATCGCATCTACTTTTTTCCTAGTTATAGCCTAGTTTTTGTTCATCTTCGTCGGTTTGCGCAGAAAGCCATCCGTCCTCGCCACGCGAGCACAAATACCCCTCTATAGGTTTGTCATGTAAACCTTCTGTTTACCCACGAGATGGGTATTTATCATTGTTCCATCCAAATCGGCTCTCTAGCCGGTTTGGTTTTATAAAACCAATCTTGGTTTAGAATCTTCTAAATTAAGGTGGTTGATGACTCCATATCATCGCAAGTGGGGCCCACCTATCGGCGGCTCGGAGAGAGGGGAGAGGGCGATGGGCGGGGCCCACACGTCGGTGAGGGGAGAGAGACCGGACGAGGATGGAAAGTAGACTTTACGCAAGGAGCGGGCGTGAGTCGGGCCTGACCGATGAGGATAAGTATACTTTCGGAGGGAGTGGGCGACGGCGCTCAAGAACAAGAAGGGATTTAAATTTGTTTTTCATTTAAATTAATCCATAAATGTTCTTGGATTTTCTATAAATACTTCGAGTGCTCAAATAATTCTAGGAAAATTTCTAAAAATATAAGAACCCCCAAAGTATTTAATAAAAATTACTCCAGCTCATTTAATGATTAATTTATTTATTTAAATAATTATTGAAGTGTTCTTTGTATTATTATAATTATTTCGGAGCTCCAAAATTTCTCGAAAAATTTCGAGAGTACTTTAGGGCATCGAGAATATTCCAAAAATATTTCCAGCCATGGTTTTTAAAGGAAAATTTAATTTCCTTAATAGTTTCACTTGATTACAACGTTTTTATTTTATTTATTTTCTAGAAAATGATTTATTAAATGATTTTTAATTCGAACGAAAATCAGTCAGACAAATCTACCCTTACGGGAATCTCGTCCCAAGATTCCGGCTAGAAAGAAAAAGGTAGGGTGAGATTGGGTTGGCTTGCTAACCTCTACGGTTTCTTCGCTCACACCGACCGATTGACTAACCAAACATGTGCGATGACTGGTAGGTCAAACTTGCACAACCGAACTGACTGGGTTCAATCCTGGTGTTCTGCGGCTTCACAAACCAAACTAAACTAGCTTGTTCTTCCCGTTCGACCCGACCCGATTTCATGGACTCAAGTGCTTACTTTTCTCGAACCGCACAATTAATATTTACAAAGTTGACAAGCCGAGAACTCCCTCCCGCCGACCGCAATTGGTGGTACTTTTGGAGACCTTGTAACTGACTTTCGTGAACACATAGACCTTGAAATTCTTTTTTTTTGAACTGCTCTCGATCCAACATAAAGTATTTGAAGAAGCTGCTCGATCGATCTTTCATCTGGATTGCGACTGTTCTCAAATGATGCTTCTTTAGACGCACTATTGACACGACAGCTTGGGTGTGCCTTAGACTCGAACCTACTAACTTGTGATCGTTATAGCCCAGATAACGGCTCACAACTGACTCTTTTGGTTACAACTCAATCTGCTTCACGTGGTCAAACCTCCAACGAACGGTTACAAGATATAACTTAACTCATCTTTGATCTCGCCTTTAAAACCAGTGGTTAAGCTTTCGCCTGACCATGAATCAATTGTACTGCCCTCTTTGAGGTTGACCGACATTTTTGTGATTTACCAAGAACCTTGACTCTGAACATTGGATACTCCATCGGTCGGTCGAAATGAAGCAAAGACTATGCCGTTCCATTCTAGAGGCTCCTGGAACTCAACACTCAAATGATGACGGGAAGTTACACACTCTCATGCAACTCTTGAACATACTGACTTTTGATTGACTTTTCCATTGAGTGTAATTGTTGACCTGCTTGTTCCACTTCTGACCTGACTTTAGTGCCATCTGCCTGAACATAATGTGTAGTTGATATTCCTTTCTTGAAACAAACACTGATCACTTAATGAATCAAGCTCAAAAGGTTAACCCCACGATATAGCATTTCACTTCTTTGCTTATCTTTTACTGACCCTCTGGGTTGATAGACCATATGTTCTGCAGTTGCTTTCTCCACACAATACCAAAATCTGTACGTCTGCTGAAAACAGCCCTTGATGTTGCCTAGAGCTTCTGTTCTCTGACCAAAACAAGCTCACTTTCATACCTTGGGTAGAATTGATTCACAAGGAATGATTCTCTTATCACATGTTCTCATGGTGTATTGTGTGACATGACCTCTGCATCCATTCACTCCGGCAAGGGTGATGAAGCAATTCATTGTCCTCTTCCTAGGAAACACCGAGATGATTTTTCGGTGGTCGTAGCGGTTGCCTTGAACTAAGGATAACCATTCTTGATCCATGTTCACCGCTAAGGTGCAGTTGCACTTATTATTTCCGAGAAGTTCCAAGATTAAGAGTGCGAACATTTCTCTCATGACGTTATTACCAATTTTTCGTCATTCTTCTCATTTCTTTAAGGTGTCACTAATTCGACCTTTAAGAAGATTGTATCAAGCCGAATGTTATGGTCGTCGAACATTCGCATTTCCTTGATTCGTGTTCACACCACTAGGGTGCTATTGCCAATTACCCCGTCCTTATGACTTTCAAGGTTTATTGGGTTCGGTTAATCCTTATGTCTTGTCACATTCCCCGATAGTCTGCGCATATTCTCATACTCTTGAGGTGTCCATTCACTTTTCGTAGTTAGCAACCCATGCCTTATGACACCGACAGTTACACAAGTTAACCTGTTTCCAAATTCTCAAGATGAATCACAAAAGAAGAGAAACTGTGTAGCTTAAACTTTAATCAATATTCCCTTCTTGTTACATAAGCGCCATGAAACTTCTTTTGTACAACATAAGTACTTGAAGATTAAACAATTGTAAACTATCGTAGACTTGACCAGGAGACGTCTTGACTGTGGCGACTTTTAGTCCTGTGATTCTGGCCCGGTTGACTTGATCTGACCTTGCTTACAAACTGGTGCTCCAACGGGGACACTACGTGCGTGTAGACTGATTATTTGCCAAGCATCCGCGATGAGACAACACGAGATGCCTTGCTTTGGTTTTCATGGTGACCTTGTGGTTGGAGTCGATCACTGTTTCTTTGGCATTGCTTGCCTTGCTGTTGCTAATCCTGTTGCTTGGGGATAAGTTGGCGGGTGAACCTTAGAACTTTGGTTGGTGCCCTTAACAATAATACGCCGTGGTGGAGGTTGCATATATGGGCAATGCCTTACTGGCGCCTTTTTGCTGGGTTTGACCACATTGTGCGGGAGCTAGGGCAGTTTGCGAAACGCTGGTGTTGCAGACAGTGTTGGAATCTTGAGGTTGTTGGCGCTTGGGCACTGGGCATCTTCTAGGTACATGACCTGTTTCTCCACAGTTGAAACAACGACAAACTTCTTTTGCTAGTCTTGGAAGGGGGCATTTATCAAAATGCTTTCCCGGCTTACGACAATTGAAACAAATCGGACCCGATTCATCACGAGGTACACTCTTCTGGGTCTGCAGCACGCCTATGTTGCCACTGGTGGTCTTCACTGAGGTTGGGGCTGGTCGATGATCAGAAACATCTTCACTATTGGTGGTACCAACCACGAGTTGACTAACAGCCCGTCGGGATATTCTTTGGTTTTCCTTCTCCTTATCTAGGACCAAAATCAGTTGACAGGTCCTTTGGCGCATGATCTGTTCCCTCACACAAGAAACATGTGACGATTCTCATGGGGCATTCTTCGGCATATGGGTGTCCTCACCACGTGGCGATGTGGATGCACATGCTCGCATGTGTCCTACTTCTCCACAACGAGTACATGCTTTGGGCTCCATTTCCTCTTCACTATCATCTTCAAGTTCGCTTCATCATCCTCTGAGGATACTTCTTCCGATTCATCATCTTCTGGCTTGGGCGGACCATAGAGCCGAAGATGTCGGGTTAACTGTCGTGCACCACGGAAGGTATTCTTCTCGGGCGTCGAGGAATCTTCTCGGCATCTTCGGGAGTAAACACTCGTGCTGTGACGATCATTTTGCTAGCACAACCTGTATTCCATTCTGGCGACTTTCTCTTCTTAGAGTTGGATAGTGGCATACCAAAATCTTGGCTGATTATTTGACTAGTATATTTATTCTTTCTTATGCACTGCATCTCATCTTCGGTTGGGGTGTTGGCATACATGTCCCATGAACGGTTATGACCTTGCTCATTGAAACCATAGCGGTGTCAAGTGTTTCCTCCAACTTGATGGCGGAGTTGGTGCCATCATCCCTTGAGAACTTGATGGCATACCGGCGGGAGTCACCAGTACTGGCATCGGAACATACTAGCGTTGCTCTCGATACTGACCCTGAGCTTGCATCTGAACTTGCATCTGTTGTTGCTGATACTGCCGTTGCATTTGCTGCATCATCATGGCCATTAACTGTGTCTGATTGACCATTACCTGGGAAAGAGTTGGATCCATAGGAGATGGAAATGAGATACTCGCAGTGTTGTTCGAGCGGACCCATGAGACGGTTGGGGTTCTGTCCACCGACATTGCCTCTGGCATTACCCATCTGCCGAAGGAGAAAGGAGGGAAACAGGAGAAGTTAAACTAAAGACGAGACCTTATTCCGCTTACAACTAATCGATGTGGGTGAACTTTTATTGTTCAAGTTGATTAAGCAAGCAACCTAGTATGGTCACATCCCCACCATTGATGTGAGCCATACACCGCACACAAAGAAACAACAAATGGCCTAGGAACTATCGATTCTACTCTTCCAGAAAGGTTGGGGTCTAGGGAGCTTCGGGAAACTTAGCTTGATCCTCGAGAAGCACCGACTTGGGCCGCTTGGCTTGATCTTTTTGCTAGAAGCTTGGGCCTTGGCTTGACTTCCACTGTTGACGAGCAACCGAGTTTGTCCTCCGGGTTTAACGGCTAAGAGAGGTGGAGGGGAAAGGAGAGAAATTTGACAAATTATTTTGCGAGACTCCAAAGGGATAGAAGAGATATTTTTGCAAATAAGGTTTTCGCAAACTTGTCCTTAGGGTTTGACTATTTGGCTCAATCTACAGTCGAGATGGCTCTGATACCAACTTGTCACGCCCGAAAATTTAGCCCAAATTTCCTGACTATTTTATGTATTAACTCCTATCTAGGAATCAACCGGGTACATAAAATGACAAATTAATACACGATCCAAACGTAAAAACAAAGCGTAAAAATAAAAATACTTATTGAAGCGGCTTTTAATCCTCACACCCAAAAGCTGCAATGAAAAGAAAGACGACACAAGCGGGGTGTGGACCCCCGTTTTGGAACGGGAATCTTTCGTGTTCATAGTACCATTTCCACTGGATCAAGTAGTTTGGTACCCACAAAATACAGATCTTGAATAATCGGTGCAAATGCATGAATAGTCTTACGGAAAAGTATTACAATATAGGCCCGAAGGCAATATCCAACATATAGGACCTCATGGTCCAGGATACAACCAAAAGTAGAAATTAGGTAAGGCGGCGGAATGAAGGCGGCGGCTTGTCGATTGCCACGAGCAACGACCGGAGACTAAGACCTAGCGGGCACCATCGTCTTGTCCGCCCTCCCGGTAGTAGGCATATGGATCCTCCAACTCTTCATTTCCACCATCGAAGGTTTGTGCGTATAGCAAGGGTGAATACCAACCGTACTCAACAAGCCAACACGGAAAGGTGCACATGATAGGGGATTCTCAAGGAAAAGCCGTGGTTTATTTGCACAAAGCCAATTTTATAAATCTTTTCACAAACCTAGCATCTAGCCAAGTCAAGTTTTAGTTCCATAGTTCATTAAGTTGGCGACGGTTCTGTCTACCATCCATCGTGATTCCAAGGATGGCTTCCCACCTCCGATTTGTCATGGTTTTACGGGAGTCTACCCCTTCTCGCCTTTCGAGAAGTTGATCCACCAGTGAATAAACATCGTCATGCAAACCCATCCCATCATTTTTTAAAATTTAGAGTCTAGCCAAGCGAAAGTCTTATCACGATGCTCTATATCCGTGAGCACGGCTATTCGAATAGATTGATTCATTCTCACCGCAAAGTGGATGTACACTTTACCCGTACTTCGCGATCGCCCAACAAATGAGCCTACGTCCCAACACATGAGACGGTCACGGCAAAGCCTTTCGATAACCTCACTTTGGCGCACCCGCTCCATGAACTTAAGCCCTCATGCACTCTAGCCGTCATTTCCTAGCGGTGAGAGGAGTTCGTGCACCCGGGGTAAGGGAAGACTTCATTCTTCAAGTTATAAATCGATTTTAATCATCCATTCCCCATCTCATCTCATACATAAGAACCACTATGCAGGGGTACCGCCTCCGCTCGGCTATTTACTCCGCTAGGTCTATACCCATTCGAGAAGTACGGTTGTACTGGCTCGTTTCCCGGCTATCTCATGGCTCGATCCTTAATTGACCAGGGTCGGCACTTGCCTTTTCCGAAATCCACCCAAATCATCCAATGCCCAGTCTAAAACATTTGTTTGGTATTTTCAGTTTTCATCAAAACTTATTTGATTATTCTCATGGAAATGTGGCGCTCATGTCTCCACAAGCCGTATCTCAACTACCTTTCCCAAAGGTAGTTGCCCAAGCATATAGCTGTTTGCAAAAGCATGAGTATGCATGAATCTAATAATAGCATGGCTAAGCATTTTACCGAAGATATTCTCCGGTTGTATGTATCACATCGAGGGTTACAAGGAATAATTCTAAAGGTAATCAATAACAAGGCATGACATAACAAGTATAGGTAATTCTTTGTGTATAGCATGCATGTTTAAAGTTTAAAACAACATCATTTCACAATTGGGATCAATATGTTCAAAGAGTGTGATGACTTGCCTTGCTCGCACGCTTGTTGAGCGGGGTCTTCAATGGAGTCGGTGCCTGCTTCTTCAGGTGCTAACCGTACGTGCGAAAAGAAAGATTGAATTCGATCAGAATTCAATAAGAATGAATAAAAGATCAAGAAAAACCATAAAAGAATTCCAAAATATCTACCCTGTGATTTTATTTGAGTTAGGGAAGAAATTTGAATGAAATCCGATTGAAAAAGTGAGTTAGGGTTGTTTTTAGGGTTTTCGCAAAATACCGATTAATAGATAAGGCGGTAAACCTATAAATGTGGTTTGAAAGATTTTCCATTTAATTATGGTGAGTTCAAAAGGCCAAAACATATTTTTTTAAAGGCAAGAAAGAATAAATAAATCTCAAGAAAAATTTACGCGAAAAGCGAAGTACCGAAAATCTCATTTCGAAGTCCGATTTTCCCCGAGGAAAAGATATGAGAAAACTATATATTTTAGCACAAATATTTCCCAAAAATATTTCCCAAATTTTTATAAAGTTTTTCCTTATTTTTCCTAATTTTCTTTTTCTTCTTTTGCTTCTTTTCCCTAGACCAAGACCTTGTCATTCTCTCTCTCTCTACCCTCGCGTCTACCCCCTCTTCTCTACCGGCGCCGCCGAGCGCGCGATGGCGTGGCGTTCCTGGCCAATGGCGACCTCGGCGGCACGAGCTAGGGCCAAAAATGGAATCATGGGGTAGTGACTAACCAGCGGCGAGCGGCGACGAGCTTCGGTGACCGACGGAGGACAGCGAACGCGGCGTCGACGTGGCTCGGCCGATCCGGCACAACCCAGCAACGTTCCCACGTGTTTCGACGATGGCAAAGGAGATAGGGGAGTGGGATGGTATCGGCAAGGTGTGGGGATGTGAAGGAAACTTGCTCCTCTATTTATAGCTGGCAATTGTGCATAGGAACGGAAGAACGCGCTGGCGAACGGCCGGTGTCCACGCGGCGGCGAGCGACCGGCCGCGCGTGCGCGCGCACGTCGCGGCGACGTGGCTGTCGCGCGGCTGTCCTGGCGACATTGTGCAGACCAAGGCATGATGCTGGTGAGCTGTGCATGCGCGGGCTGTGCATGTACGGGCAAGCGTGGACTTCGAGAGCTCGCGCGCGCGTACGTTGTCCGGCGGCCTGGCGAGCGGCAGGGCGAGCACGGCGAGCGGTACGGCGAGCACATGCATTGTTGTACGGTGAATCCAGCGATGACTTTGGCGACCGCGGGATGGCGCGGCTGTACCGGCGATGGCTGTGCACGTGGGACGGTGTCATCAGTGAGAGCGCGCGTGCACGGGTGTCCTGGTATGGCGCGGCATGGGTGCGCGTACGGCATGGACTTTCACGTTCAACGGAGTGGCGAGGCCTTTCCGGCGAGCACTGTGCATGACCGGGGCCGACGGTCGGGGCGCGCACTAGTGCGGCGTCAGCGGCGTGGCGACGGCATGGCGCGAGCGCACGTGGTTGACGCGGTGCACAGGCGCGGGGGTGACGGCTGCTGTGCGGGACGTGGTCACGTGGGCGACGTGGCGAGCGGCTGCGATGCGCGACACGTGTCGCGTGCACGCGAGGGCCGGACACGGTCGAACACTGCGATCAATGAACAGTGTAACTTTTCATTTTCCCGAATTAAATTCCTAATTTTCCCATCCCTATTTTCTTTCACCCTAAAAACTCAAAATAAATTCTAATATTCCCAAAATAATTTTGAAATTATATTTTCAAACTTTTTCCCCCACGTTTTATTTTTCAAAATATATTTTTCATATTTATTTTTTTCTTCTTTTAAATTCAATAAATTAGGGTCTTTGATTAAAATAAGTTTCTAAATTCATATTTCCTTTTCAAAAATATTTTTATCATCCAATCCCAAATATTTATTATTTTTCCTCCACCAATTAGGGTTTAAACCAAAATATATTCTTTTCAAAGAATCTTTTGTAAATCCACAAAATTATATATTACCCTTCTCCAAATATATATTTTGAATTATTTCTCCCACTGGGATCTCAAAGCTTAGGGTTTTTATCCAACTTCACATCAAAGCAATTCAAAAGGAACTCTTATGCAACCGAGCTTGGCAAATAAGAACGATAAACACGATAAGAAGCAATGAATCCAAAAGGTTTTTGTAAGTTTCGATTTTTAATTTCCGATTTTAAATTCTTCGATTTTTAGGGTGTTACACGGGGCTTCAGCTCCACTCCACAGTGCAAACTCATGTGGGGTCCGAGCCTTGGTCTTCTAACTCCATCTTCCACTCGAAGCACTACACTTCTAAAAGGGGGAAAATCGCAAGACTGAGTACAACCACCGTACTCAACAAGTCACACCGAGAAATGCAGACGTGCAAGGGGAGACAAGAGTGGCTTGCGGCTATTTTGCATAAATGCGGTTTACAAACATTTATTTATTTAAAAACAGTAAAACAGCTGAGTAATTAAGGCAATATTAATCTTCCACTGAACAACGTTATCCCCACGTTGAACATGCCCAATCATTCCACCTGAACTATCCAGTTTCACTAAATCAAATTATTCAGTAGTGGGACTAATCATAGTGAATCTGGTCTATCGTCCATAACCGCGGGCATGGCTATTCGAATAGTTCTACTCTGATCAGGGGTGCACGACTTTACCCACAAGACACGATTCCACACATGTTACCATGCCCGAAGTACCACCATGATACCGCAAAGGGGGAAATCGTGACAAGACCTTTTGCATAACTCTCCCTAATCAAGCGATACCACACCAAGGTTTCGCCTCCATTCCCATAAGGGTAATGGGCAGCCCCCACGTGCCATCGGTGAATCCGTAGCCGATCAACCCGTAAACCGGGCCGACCCAACTCCATCACGTCCACCCTCACTAGGGTACATCGGCTAGAGGAAAGCTATACTACGAGTCAAGCAGTTACCCATTCATGCTTGTGGTAAGCGCTGTAATTCTTCCAGGGTTTCCCATGAACCGGTCCTTAATTGCCATGGGTGCGACCATCCAAAACCATGCACCCACAGCCCACCATTAAGTCATATTTTAGTTGAGATAATTATGACCAATGAGACATGGTCAGGTGTATCGAGCTTGCAGCTCATCAGAGATAAGAATAAATAGTGTAATTATCCCATTTAGTGAGCTAGTGGTACTTAAGCATGGCTAAGCATATAATTCTAGCTAAAATCAACATTAGTGACTAAAGCTAGTCAAATTAACACCCAAGGTTAACAAAGGACGGATAACAAGTAAATAGGGCTCAAACAAGCAGATAGGTATTCCATCATTTCATGTAATTAGCAAAGCAATGCAATTTTATTTGCAAACATAAAACATTTATAAAAGTAGGATCAATATGCTTCGAGGAAGTGTGACCTACCTTGTGTCTTCACCCAAACTTCGGACTCTTTTCCTCGCGAGCGCGAACTCCGAAACGGCGAAATCTACACTCTAGCACGTAAAACAAGGAAAAACCCCTAATAAAAACAAATAACAGTACATGAAAAGTAAACAAACATGTAAAGCTTAATTTTAGATGAATTTTGCAATTTGAATGGCCCAATTTGGAGTTCGTATGAATTAGATATGAATTTTAGAAGCTTTGGAACATTTAAATGAATTCGGAAATTAAAACGATTTATTGCGTAATATTTAATTATTTTTACAAAGGAAAAGGCTCGGGGTGACATCAGCAAAACAAGGGCCGCGTCGCAAGGACGTCGGGGATGACGTCACCAAGCCGAATGCGACGTTAGTAGGCGGGAGGCTGTCGGCGCCGACGCAAGCAAGGGCGACGCGGCGGGCACAAGGGCGACGTCGGCGGCTAGGGCTTACGTCGGCCGGCGGCGGCGCACGAGGTTCACGGTGGACTCGGTCCATGGGGATCGGTCCACGGCGCACCACGTGGCAGCATTCGAGCGGTCGGGGCGGCACGCGATCGGACGGCTGCGGCGTGCGGGCGGAAACGGATGGCCCCGATCCACTCGCAGAGTGGACCAGACGATGGTGCCGAGGCTAGGGTTAGGGTTTCGTGCGGCGGCGGCGCCCGAGCTCGGTTCGCCGGCCATGGTCGCGCGGCGGTCGGCTGGCTCACCAGCGACACGGGAAACGGCGTCGGCGGCGGTGCGACACATGGGAAAAACGCGGGAGCAACGCAGCGGGTTGGGATGGCGGCGCGGCTTCGGGATCACGCGTGGGACGGCTTGCGCACGGGAAGGAAAAGAGAGGGAGTAGTGCGGCTCACCGGAGACAACAACGACAACGGCGGCCGACGGCGGAGCTAGGCTAAAACGGACTCCGATTCAAGTGGTGAAAACAGAAAACGACGGTGGCGGCTGCAGGGGAATTTATAAGGGCTCGGGAGCACGGGATACGGCCGAATTCCTCACCGTGGAGTTCGGACTCGGAAAGGGAGAGAGGAAAAGACGGTGGCGGTTTAGGTGTGGAGGCGGCCGTTGCGGCGCACGGTGCGGAGAAGCCTCGGGCTTGGCGTGGGGCGTGGCGCGGCGCGGAAAGGCGGCGCGGGTGGCGCACATGGCGACGGCGGCTCGGGCTGCCGGGCGTGGAAGAGGCGACCTCGACAGGTTGGGCCCACCTGTCGACGGCAGAGAGAGAGGGGAGAGGCTGACGGGCGGGGCCCACACATCAGTAAGGGGGGAGAGAGAGACCGGTCGAAGGATGGAAAGTAGACTTTACGCAAGGAGCGGCGGGCGGTGAGGTGGGCCGAACCGGTGAGGATAAGTAGACTTTCGGAGGGAGTGGGCCGACGGTGGCCCAAGAACAAGAAGGGATTTAAATTTGTTTTTCATTTAAATTAATCCATAAATGATCTTGGATTTTCTATAAATACTTTCGGTGCTCAAATAATTCCACGAAAATTTCTAGAAATATAATAACCCCATAGTATTTAATAAAAATTACTCCAGCTCATTTAATGATTAATTTATTTATTTAAATAATTATTGAAGTGTTCTCGTATTATTAAAATTATTTCTAGAGCTTCAAAATTTCACGAAAAATTTCGAGAGTATTTTATGGCATGGAGAATATTCTAAAAATATTTCCAGCCATGATTTTTAAGGAAAATTTAATTTCCTTAATAGTTTCACTTGATTACAATGCTTTTATTTTATTTATTTTCTAGGAAATGATTTATTAAATAATTTTTAATCCCGAACGAAAATCGCCGTGACATTCGGAATCAACCAGGGTACACAACACGACAAATTAATACATAGATCCAAACGTAAAATAAAGCATAAAATAAAAATACTTACAGAAAAGACACTTAGTCCTCACACTCAAAATAAACAGCAGCAAAAAAGAAAAAATGATCCTAGCGACTTCAACTCCACTCCACAAGCAAACTCAACTGGAGTCTGAGCCTTGATCCTCTAACACCCTCTTCAACTCAGAGGCACTACACTTTTTAAAGGGGAAAAAAAGCAAGGCTGAGTACAACCATCGTACTCAACAAGCTACACCAAGGAATGCAGACGTGTAAGGGAAGACAAAGAGTGGCTTGGGCTATTTTGCATAAATGCAGTTGTAAAACCTTTATAGTTTAAAATCAGTAAAACAGTTGAGTGTTTAAGTCAATATTGAATCTCCACTGAACAATGTTGTCCCACGTTGAACAGGCCCATCAATTCCACTTGAACTAACCAGTTCTATTAAGTCCAATTATTAAAGATGAAATTAATCACGGTGAATCTGGTTGATTGCCCAGAAGCGTGGGCGCAGCTATTCGAATAGTTTTACTCTGATCAGAGGTACGCAACATTACCCACAAGACACGATTCCACACATGTTACCATGCCGCGAAGAACCACCATGATACTGCAAAGGAGAAAATCATGACAAGACCTTTCGCATAACCTTCCCTAACCAATCGTTTCACCCCCACCACTCGAAAGGCAAGTGGGCGCCCCCACGTGCCACGGTGAATCCGAAGCCGATCAACCGAGCACTCCAGCCGACCGAACTCCATCACGCCCACCCTCACTAGGGTACGTCGGCCAGAGGAAAGCTATACTACGAGTCCAGTAGTTGCCCATTCTTGCTCGTGGTGAGCACTGTTTGTCTTTCAAGGTTTCCCATGAACTGGTCCTTAATTGCCATGGGTGTGACAATCAAAACCATGCACCCACACCCACCATTAAGTCATATTTTAGTTTAGGAAATTATAACCAATAAGTTTTTCTAGATGTTTCAAGCTTACAGCTCATCAGCTACTAGAGTAATTAATGTAATTATCCCATTTAGTGAGATAGTTGTAATTAAGCATGGC
This sequence comes from Oryza australiensis, assembly GCA_019925245.2. Lineage (NCBI taxonomy): Eukaryota > Viridiplantae > Streptophyta > Magnoliopsida > Poales > Poaceae > Oryza > Oryza australiensis. The sequence continues at coordinate 3,178,499 of JAIFGZ020000456.1, read as the reverse complement.
TAAGCATATAATTCTAGCAAAAGTCAACATACGTGACTAAAGCTAGTCCAATTATCATCCAAGGTTGACAAAGGAATGGATATCAAGTAAAATGACACAAGCAAACAGATCGAATTAGCAAAACATGCACTTTATTTACAAAATGGTAAAACATTTATAAAATAGGATCAATATGCTTCAAGGAAAGTGTGACTTGCCTTGCTTCTTCAAACAACCTTCTTGGCTCTTTTCCTCGCGAGCGAACTTCGGAAATGGTGGAATCTATACGCTGACACACAAAACAAAGAAAAACCCGAATAAAAACAAATAAACAATGCATGAAAAGTAAACAAACATGTAGATCTAATTTGAGATGAATTTTGCAATTTGAATGGCCCAATTTAGAGTTCGTATGAATTAAATATGAATTTTAGAAGTTTTAGACCATTCAAACGAATCCTAGAAATTAAAATAATTTATTGCGTAATTATTAATTATTTTTCAACGGAAAAAGGCTGATGTTGATGTCAGCAAGCCGAGGGCTGATGTCAACGGCAAGGATTTATGTCAGCTGACGTCAGCAGCGACACGACACACGGGATCCACGGCCGATCCACCGCGGACTGTGTCCACGGCGATCCACGGGCTAGCGCGCCACATGGCGCCGACGCGGTAGCCACGTGGCCTCCATGTGGCAGCCACGTGGGCAGCCAGATGGACGACCCAGATCTGTCCCAGGCGGATCGGGCGCGCAGAAGAAAGGGGTGGCGACGACAGCCGCCGACCGGCCGGGCAAGACGGCGGCAAGACGCACGCGCACCACGATGGTCGGCGGCGGCCATCGGCGTGCGGCAAGCTGGAGCGCGGTGGAGGAACGTGTCACACCCTAAGGTGTTTTCTCCTTTTAAAACCCTAAAGGAAAAAATCACAAACAAAATAGTTGGAAATTAACCTAGAGCAAATAAATAATTTTAAAAGCAAAAATCTAAATGGAAATGGCATGGTAGGATTTTTCCTAAATTCTACATGTCAAAATACATTAACATGATTTTTAGTTGAATTTTCATGCACTAAAAATAATTTTTAACCAATTAAAATCAAAATTTGAAATAATAAATCCCACGAAATTGTTTTTCTCTCTCCTCCCGTACTTTTCCCGCCCAATCGGTTTTGGGCCGCCGACCCAGTCCCTCCCCGTGCCGCGCTCCAGTCTCCCTCTCTCTCGAGCTGGCCAAGGCCACGGCCCGTTACCCCTCGCGCCCGCCAATATAAGTCCACCTCGCTCCCCTTTCTCCCGACACCGACAGGTGGGGCCCACCCGTCAGCCCGTCTCCTACCTCCGGCCGCCCCGCCGCCTTTTGCGCCGCCCTCCCCCGTGGATCCCGCCTGCCCACCTCTCCCGCACGCCCCAAGGCCCCGCCCTTACACCCCCGTCTCTCCCTCCGCCCTTAATCACCCCGGCCGCCGCTCCCGCGCCCCTAAATGGCTGGAGCTGATCGCCGATTCCCCAAAATCCCTCCCTCTTTACTCCGGCGAGTAAATTCCCCAATCCCGGCCGCCACCGACCTCCCCATCCCCTTTAAAAGCCGGCCACCGTGCTCCCCGAGCTCCCCACGCCCTCATCCGAGCTCCACACACTCTCTCTCTCGCACCGTGCGCCCGAGCTTCCCCGCTCTTCGTGGGCCTTCGGCCGCGATTCCCCACCGTATCAAGCCATCCCGAACCTCGCCGCCCCCATCTCCATCCCCGGCGCCCGAGCTCCTCGCCGCCTCTCTCCGTCGCCACCCGCCGTCTCCCTCACCATCCCCGCCATCGTCCTCTCTAGCGCCGACGACCTGTGGTGAGCCGCCCCTCCCTTTCTCCTCTCGGCCTGAACGCGTGCCGTCGTTCCCGACTGCGCGTGGTTCCGCCCGCGTGTGAGCCGCGGCACTCCGCCGCCCCGCGCCGCTGCTCGAATGGCGTCGGCCGGTCGCCGACCGCCGTGCGCCGTCGTCAGCCGACCGCGCCGCCCGCGCCCCTCTCCCGGCCGTTTGATCTGCCTCGGCGATTATTTTGAACACATGAAATGAAAGACATAATCCAAGGACTTTGTGGACCGGACTAATGCTTAAAACATGACAAATGGTGGGTTGTGGGCATTGTGGTTTTGATAGTGGTGCCCATGGCATTTATGGACCGGTTCACAGGAAACCTCGGAAGAATGACCGTACAAACCACAAGCCAGAATGGGCAACGGTGGGTCCTGTAGTGTAGCCTTTCCTAGCCGACGAACCCTGGCAAGGGTGAGCGTGATGGAGTTGCAGTCGGTCAGGGGCTTACCGGTTGCTGGGCTGCCGGATTCACCGTGGCACTCGGGGAGACTGCCCACGGCCCAGGACGGGAGTTGGGGCAAACCCTTGGTGTGGTTCGCTTGGTTAGCGAGGGGTTATACAAAATGTCCTATCTCAGTCCCTTTCCGGGATACCGTGGCAGTATTCCGGTGCACGGGAGACCATGTTGTGGGGCTGTGTCTTGTGGGTACAGATGTACACCTATGATCAGAGTTAAAACTATTCGGATAGCCATGCCTGCGGTTATGGGCAATCAACCGATTTCACCGTGATTAGTCTCACACTGCTGAAAACTCTTTAATGGACCATGGCTAGTATGGTTGGTTGGTTTGGGCCTGTCGCAACGTGGGGATAACATTGGGAAGTGTTGGATTTAATATGAATTAATTGTTTAATACCTATTTTCTTGTTTTTCATGTTCAAATCTCCTTTTGTTTGCAAAAACCCTAGCTGCTTGTGCTAAAGGCAAACCCGAGCCAAATCCTTGTCTTCCCCTTGCATTCATACCCTCTCTATTCTGGTATGACTTGCTAAGTACGTGGAAGTACTCATCCTTGCCTCATCACCAGAACCTGAGCAAGAAGCTGAAGAAGAAGAAGTTGAGTACGCTTCGTCCTGCACTCACGAAGATGCCTGTCGAATGGTTGAAGCCACGCTGCAAAGCGTCAAGTTTAGGCTTAGACCCCTTTTGTTTTTCCGCTGCTCTTTTGTAATCTTTATGTAATGTTTCTAAGATGTGGAACTGTAATATCAACCATTGTCGTACATGTACCCTGGCTGGTCCTGGACAGGGATTTTAATACACATATAGCCTCTGAAATTCTAGTTTGAATTTTTGGGCGTGACAAGTTGGTATCTGAGCCAATTCCAGACCGTAGGAAAAGCCAAATGGAAAAAACCCTAGGATCCCTCTGATTTTTTTATATGCATAAGCCCTTGCATTTGGAGTTGTTTCGGGAAAATGGGTCTCTGTTTCCTCTGGTTTGGGGAAGGATCTTGAGCATTTTTCAAAACAGGAAATTTCAAAAACCAGATCAGTCTAAGTGACAGGATTTTGAAACTAAAGTTGAAAAAAAACCATTTGCAATCTTATTCGACCGACAGTCGGGATTTTTCTAAGGGAGCAAAGTCCTAAGTCAAGATAGGAGGGAATGGCCGCTGAAATTTATACTTATTATAACTAAGCATCTATTTTAAGCATTACCTCATCATCTAGGGGATGTCGTTAGAAGCTTTACTTAGCCTAATGAAATTGTTTCTTAAAAACCTTTTTTTACTCGTTTACTTCACTTGAGTCCTTTACCGTTTATCCAACTTGGGTTTGAGCATGCCTTGATCCCCTACCTTGTCTTCTCTAGATGGCAGGTCGTCCCGTCACCCACCACTGTCAGGGTCTGAAGGGTTTCGTTGCTGAGCTGGCAAGGATGGCCTTGGTAGTGGGCTATCCTGGTGCACCCGAGTACACCGTCGTCTCACCTTTCGGCAACAATTTGCTCCACCAGGTCCGTTTGGAAGTGCACGGTTTCGTCGGCACCAACATCCCAAACATGGTGGTCACTGCTTCGGGAGGAACAGACGAGCATGCCTGCCAAGAGGCTGCTTACCTGATGCTGGCCCGGATGAGGGAGATGCACGACTACCATCTCCACCACTCTGCCTACCGTTTCCATCCCCGACGTGGAAGCTCGTCGGTGGTCAGCTCCTTCCAATCAGCCGAAGAGAACGACACCACCTTTACTCACATGCGGACTGTGATTAAAGGGTTGGACAAGATGCATTCAGATCTTCACATGGCGGCCAAAGCCTTGAATGACCAGAAGATCCTCAAGATCAAGAGCCTGAAGGATGAGGTGGATCGCCTCAAGAAAGAAATTGCCATCCTAAAAGGACTTCCGGCCCCAAACATCCTTCGGATTAGGATCATGCCTCGGAAGACCACCAAGGCCCCTGTGCGGATGCAGCTAGCACCCATGATTCCCCCTCCTGCTCCGCCACCTTCCCCAGCTACTGCACCAATGCCGGTTCCTACTCCTGTCCCGGTCCCTGCTCTGGCCCTAAGCGGAGGAGGAAGAGGAGGATGGATCTTTGTGTCCAGCAGCAGCAGAGGCAATAGCAGTGGCAGTTCCAAGACCCCAGGTAGAAAAGAGGAGTTGGCAAGCTCTCGGAGTCGTTCGAAGGAAAAGGAAGATGAAAACTCCCAGGAGGGTGGTTTCGAGAAGCTGCTCTGACCCCTAGAGTGTCGCCGCCCTTAGTTTCCCTGCTTGATTAGTTGTTGTGTGCTAGGAGTTTTGTGTGTGGGGTAGCGGTCAACATGTATCAAGTGTGGGTATGGGTTGTCTAGTTAAGGATGTTGGGTGTGTTTTAAGTGTTTTAATAAAGAACAGATCAAAACAAGTAATAAAGTTTAGTTTCTCAGTCCAATCTGTTTTACTCCTTCTCTCGCCTTGTTCGATCCGCTCCTTCAGGTGGTGAACACCAGGAACGGCAACACCAACACCAACACCAAGTCAGCAGAGAACAACACCAGGACTAATGGCAACACCCCACCTCCGCCACTCGAGAACATCACTTTGGCTCAAGTCTTAGCCAACCAAACCCAAATGATGGCTGCAATGATGCAGCAAATGCAACAGCAGCATCAACAGATGCAGTTGCAAATGATGCAATAGTTTCAGCAGCAGAACAAGAACCATAACAACCAGTTCGCACCGCCACGTCCCCCTCAAAACAAGTTGTCAGAATTTCTCCGTGTCCGACCCCCGACCTTCTCTAGCACCACCAATCCTATGGAAGCCAACGATTAGCTCAATGCCATAGAGAAGAAGATGGACCTACTACAGTGCACAGACCAAGAAGGGGTGTCTTTTGCCACCCACCAACTTTAAGCCCCGCCTCGGCATGGTGGGACAATCTCCTAACTCGTCGGGCAGACGCACCTGTAGTAACTTGGGCAGAATTCTGCCTGCACTTCCAGAAAGCACACATTCCTGGAGGGATTGTGGCACAGAAAAAGAGGGAGTTCAGATCCCTTGAACATGGCAACTGAACAGTCACCGAGTACCTGCACGAATTTAATCGCCTAGCAAGTTATGCTCCAGAAGACGTGCGCACTGATGCCGAGCGTCAAGAAAAGTTCTTGGCTGGACTTGACGATGAGTTAATGGACAAGCTCATCTCGGGTGAATACGCTGATTTTGAAAAACTGGTCAACAAAGCTATTCGTCAAGAAGATCAGCGCAGCAAGATGCTTAAGAAATGGAAGGCTGCTCAACTCAGACCACAACCTCAACAAGGGATCCCCCAACGGCCACGTTTCACTCTCGGAGGTCAGGGCGGACCTACCACCATGATCGTCCGCCAGCATCGACCTTACCACCCTGGAAACTTCCAAACTAGTGGAAGCCGTTTTGGGCAACAACAACGAATCCTGCCCCGCGTCCTCCAACAGCGCCATCGCAACAACCGCCTAAACCCGCACAGCTGAAGGACCTTGGAATCAGACTAGGCAACTGCTTCAATTGTGGAGAGCCGGGACATTTTGCGGACAAGTGTCTAAAGCCTAAGTGTGCACCTCGATTCGTCCAAGCGAGGGTGAATCACACATCGGCAGAAGAAGCACAAGACACACCGGAAGTAATACCGGGTATGTTCCCTGTAAACTCCTTCACTGCATCAGTCTTGTTTGTTTCGGGTGTGTCGATGCATGTGCTCGACACGCGGGAATCCGAGGGACCCCCTTTTTGGTTCGGCATAGGGGAGCGGTGAATTAGGGCTCAAACTCGTCGTGGGGTAGATGGGAGGTAGGAAGATGGATGGAAATCACAATCGCAAAAGACACAAAGGAATTATACAGGTTCGGGCCATCCGGGGGATGTAATACCCTACTCCTGTTCTTGTAATATGTGGAGGATGAATTACAAGATGTGGGTGGTTTTTCTTCCTTGGGGAGGCTAGAGCCGATGACTGAGATGGAACGCTCGAAGCCCAATGTATCCAACAATGGCAAACCTTAGATCTGCTTCTCGAACCGGAGGGAACCTCCCTCCTTTTTTCCAAACCCTTCTCTATGATGGACTTGGGCCTCCTTTTATAGTGCAAGGGGACATCACAGTAGTCCTGATTTTCTCTACTCCGCTCCACGTGATGGAGCGGTTCTTGCCCTGTCTTGTCGAAGAAGCTACCCCTATCTTTGTTCCTATTGCCGCGTCACGGGAGTTAATGGAGAAAAATGGGCGTCGTGGCTGCCATGCTGCTGACGTGAGGATGGCCAACCTACCTACTCCAGTGGGGCCTATCGGTCAGTGGCGCTCCACCTAGAGAGGCATCAACGCGACACCCCCAGCGCTCATATTCTCTCTCCCACGCGGCCGCCCAACGCGTTTAATGCGACTAGACGGGGTGTGGAGGGTGGCGTGCATGGAGTGACCGTGCAGCCATATCGCGGTCGCCGTCAAAGACTTTATACCCCATATCTCCCGAGACGAGCAAAAAGTGTGATGATGAGAGCGGCTGACAGACGCGCCTCACATCGCATAAATGCGATGGGGCAGGCGTCTAGCTTCTCTCTTAGGCATTAAACGCGGTGGTTGGTAGTTGGCGGTTGAACTCGCCCCTCTCTCGGAGAGGTGCGGGGTGAAGGATGGGGGGTTCGGGTGATCCCGGACCCTGCCGTCTGGGAGAGCGGTGGCCTCCGGGCAGCCCCCGAGCCAAGCCCCTCTTGGGGTGGCCACGTGGCTGCCCATGGCCCGGACCCGCTTGAGCCATCCAGGACACATTTTTGGCGTGCCCTGGTGAGCGAAGACGCCTTCCTTCTTCAGATATCGCATCCTTGACATACCCCTGGGCCCATATCGCCGACAGTAGCCCCCGGTGTTGACCGGGACCGAAGTTGGGTTCGGGCGCAGTTAGCACCATATTCTTGAGTGTGGGGGCCCGGGTACTAGATGTGCCATGCCGTAGTAGGAGGCCGGCGCGCGACAACTGACGCCGCGCTTGATTAAGCCTCTCCAGACGGGGGGCGCGTTATTTGGGCCGCGCACGCGGGGGCCCATCAAACCGCCTAGCTCTCTCCGTCCGTGTAGTGCGCCTGGTAGACACGAAACCCCAGGCAGCACGAAACCCCCAGTGGCGCGGGAATCAAAGGGATGCGAAAAACGAAGGGGCGAGGAGCCGAGGAGGCGCGTCGTGTGGTAGTGGGGCGAAATTAATGCCGTAGAACTCGAGAGGGCCGTGGTAGCTTATAAAAATGGATCCGCGAGAGGGGGGATCAGTTTCTACGCTTCCCACAGCCATCACCTCTCACAGCCATCGCCTCTCATCCTCCCAGTGCCCTTGCTCTTTCACCTCCTTTCTCTCCGCCATCGGCTTTCTTTTTCGCACTCCAGCGCCTGCCTTGGAGATGGCCCATGACTCGCCTATGGAGCCGGGGAGCATGCTCCCAAAGTCCCTGGTTCGCACTGCGGAGGCCCGAAGCCTCTTCAACAAGTACTTGCTGCGCGGCACGCGCAGCGGCGGCGATATTCCGGAGGAGCGGACCCCATGAAGATGGTGTTCTTCACCTCTTTCACCATGGTCGGGCTGGTGCCGCCCTTCTCTCGATTCTTCCTCGACGTGCTGGAGTTCTACGACCTCCAGCTGCACCACCTCACCCCCAACGCTGTCTTCTACCTCGCCATCTTTACCTATACCTGTGAGATGTTCGTGGGGGTGATGCCCTCACTGCATCTTTTCCAGCAGTTCTTCCGTGTGTGCCTGGCGGGCTTCCCCGGCGCAGTTGGATATGTCGCGATTCAGCCGTGCAACGACAGGACCGTCGGCACCCCCTTCATCGACATCCATCCCCGCTCCCGGTGGGAGAACTGGAGGGCCTTCTGGTTCTACACCAGCTTGGGCGACCACCTCCGCCTTTCCCTTTCGACGGGGATCCCGATGAACCAGAGGAACTGGGGGGCGCGGCCGCGAGCCGGGAGGGAGCTGGACGGAGTGCTGGAGCGGATCAGTTACCTCCGAAGGGGGGGCCTGTCCAGCCATGTCGTCTTCCGGGATTTCCAGATGAGGCGCATCGCGTCGCTGTAGGAGAGGCCGCACCCCGCTCACATGTACACGGGCTTCAACGATGACATGCGGACCCACGTGGGCGCCACCTTCAACTGGGACGAGAACGACCTCGCGATCCTGGTCCGCCGCACCCTTGGCGTCATGGCGATGGACCTGACGCAGCTCCTGCCCGGGTTGGTGCCGCTGTGCCAGGATTCGATGCGCCCGGAGATCCTACATGCGCTGCAGGTGGTGGGCGACGGCGTGGGCTCGTCGTCAGCAGCACCGAGCGTTACCCCAGGGGGTGGGGATGACGACTACGACGACGCCAATGACCAGGTGCCTATTGGGTGGCTGGGCCGTCGGGGTCCGTGCAGAAGCGAAGCGGGGGCCCCGGACCTGAAGGGGAAGAGGAAGAGGCCGGAGCACGACCCCACACCTCCCCCATCACCACCACGCGGCGGCGGCACGGAGCGCACCGCTCCTCCCCACAGGTCTGGAGGCCCGCAGGCGGCGGGCCCAGCCCAAGTGGACGCTCCGTCGAGGGCCAGAACGGCCACAGCGACGACAACGGCGACGACGACGACGGCGGAGGCCAGGAGCACACCCACGGCGGGCGCGTCGTCGGCGGGGGCCGGCCGGGGCGCTCCAGCGGCGACGGAGGCCATGGGCGACAGCCCGGCGAGCCCCCCAGGCGGCCCCGCAAAGAAGAAGTGGGCCATCTCCCGGGTTTCCTGGAGCTTCAACGCCGCCCGCAGGTAACGCCTTGCAGATGCATACATATCTTGTGGGCCTTGTGTTTTCGCTTCGGGCTGCTTGTGTTTTGATCCTTTGCTGTGTTTATTTCCGCTCCCAGCCGCGAGCACCAGCATTTTCGCCCGAGGGTTATACCCAAGGGCGGTTCTGCTTCTAGCTCGGTGGGAGAGGCACAGGAGAGACCCGTGGTGGTGGAGCCCTCCGGGTCCGGGTCACCCCTGCAGGTTCGGGCTCGGGTCTGGTGTGGCCTGAGGAGGGGGCCCACCTAGATGCCGGGGCGCCGATCAACCGCGAGGAATAGGCTGGGGGCCCCCCGCCGACGATGGATTCGGGACAAGCTGGCCCCGATGCGGAGGAGGCGGTAGCGGGCAGCAGAGAGCAGCCCCAGGGGTCTCCACCGCAGCAACCATCACCGCCACTCACGATGTGCCCGCCACCCGCGCCACGCCTCGCGCGCGCCCGCCGGGGCCAACAACAGCACGCTTTGGCGCGGCCCCACCCGCAATCCTCCGATGTGGCAAGCAGCCTCATTGGAGGGCGGGGCAGGCGCCGGCGGCGCGCGGCGGCGGCTCGGCCGAGGCGCCGGCTTCCCGCCCTGTAGGCGGTCGACCTCGGCTCAAGCTTTGACTCCGAATCTGGGGGCGCTCGGTCCGGGTTCGTGGTCGCCTTGGACACCGAGCCCCTCGTCCGATCGTAGGAGCGGGCGAGGATGATCGTGTCTAGGGCACTGGAGGAGGCCAACGCGGTCTCCCTGGAGGGGCTTCGGGCCCAGGTCCAGGCCTTGGCCGCCAGGGAGGTCGCGGTGGCGCAGCGGGAGGCCGATGTCGATGAAGGCCGCCGGGAGCTGGTGGCCACGGCGAGGGTGGAGAGCCTCGTCCGGAAGCGAGAACTGGCGGACATCGAGCGGTGCCGGGGGGAACTCAACCAGGTGTTCGAGGACACCATCGTTGAGCGGCACGCCGCCAACTTTTGCGAGCAGGTCGCCACCGCTGCAGAGGAGAGGGTCCGCATCACCGCCGGGGGGTTCATCCGCGTCCTCAACGAGCGCGCCCAGGAGCTCGACCGGCGTGAGTGCGCCCTGCGCAATGCTGAAGCCGCCGCCACCAGCACCGATGTCGAGCTCTAGGCCCACGAGGATGGCCTAGCAGAGCACGAAAAGGCTCTGGAGGAGGCGCGGCGGGCGGTCGAGAACCGGGAGGTCGCTGTGGCCAGGGCAGAGGAGGACTCCGCCGCACGGGAGGCGAACGTGGCGGCCCAGGAAAAGGCCATCGCCGAGCGCGAGGCCGCCGTGGAGGGGCACGAGGCGGCGGTGCTGGAGGTCCAGGAGGAGGTCTCCCGGTGCCTGAAGGCCGTCTGGGAGCGCGAGCAGCAGCTCACGGCCATCTCGTGCTGGCGGCAGGATGAGCTAGAGCGGTGGGAGTGGGACCTCGCCGCCCGGGAGCAGGTGGTTGGCGACGTGGAGGCGCAGGCGCGGGAGCGCCAGCCGGCCCCTCGCTCCAGCGACGTGGCGCTAGACTTGGAGGAGGCGCGCCGACGAATCGCGGAGCTGGAGCACGCCCTGGGCTTAGGGTTCCGGACCGTGGCCTCGTTCGTCGATCACCTTCGGGAGGCGGCCCGTGAGGTGGGGGTCATTCGCCCCTGTGCCGCCATTCCTACCTTGGGGGGATTGGCCACGCACATAGACGAGCTGGCCGAGGGGGATCAAGAGGGTGCCGGAGGAGGTCGACGAGGTGGCGAAGGAGTCGTCAAACGACTTGTCTCGCCAGGTCGCGACGCTCATCCTGGCGAGCTACCAAGCCCGCGACCCTGGCTTCAACCCTTACATCCCCACCGAGGACTTCCCCGAGGGCACCGAGGAGGCTGCTCGGCACCGCGTCAAGGATGCCGTCTATTCCATTATGATTGGCTTTGATGGCACCCCGGCGGCATTCCAGCTCGCCTTCCGCGAAGACCCGCTAGACGAAGATAGCCCGAAGAACGCCCCCAGTGACCCGCCGGCCGCCTAGGACTCCCCCGCTCTTTGTATCAATCCTGTACTTGTAAAAACATAGTAATATTACTTATGATGTCAATGCACTTGCCTTTGTCATACTGGACTCGTATTGTAGCAGCCCATCGTGGCTTGTCTCTGCAACGATGATTTCATATATGTAGCCGCCTCTTTGGCTCTGCAGACGATGATCCGTAATGATTTATATATATGTATGTATATTGGGAGCCCCCGACCAACTTAGCGCACACGCATTGGCAGTTAGTTGGCCCGAGACCCTGCCTGTTTCCTTCCCTGCAACGGTAGTTCAACCTTTAGTTAGATTAGTCGTTGTAGGAATATGGGCAGTATGGTTTCCTGCCATGATTCATCCCATGTAACTGGGAGCTGGTTCGGGCTTAGGCAGCGTGCATCGGCCGGCGGCTGGTGCCTTCGTCAGGGTTCCGGGTAGAAGCGAGGGCTGCAGCAACGGGGGTTCGGGACAAGCGTGATAATACGCACAGGAGCCCCCAGGCGTTGACTACCCCCAGGCGTGATAATATGCTGCGTCGCTCCACCCTCGACGCCCTTAGGGCTCTCAGGCTAAGCCGGGCAAGGCCAGAAGACCACTGGGAACCAGCATCCGCAGTACATGTTCCGGCACATGGGGGAAAACATACTGCAAGCAGATATTTTGTAAGGAAAAATCATAAAGAGTGTGAACGGCGAACTCATTGTTCAAGCCACTGGAGGCAGTGAATGAACTTTCATATATGTTTCCACACACCATGCGGCTTATGGGTAGAACTTGCGCAGGTAGGAAATGTTCCACGGGTTCGGCAGCAGAGTGCCGTCCTCTGTGGCTAGGCGAACTGCTCCCGGACGCGTGGTGCCGATAACTTTGTATGACCCCTCCCACATCGGGGATAACTTGCTCAGCCCCGCACGCGTTTGCACGCGTCGCAGAACGAAATCATTGATTTGCAGCGCTCGGGGGCTGACTTTGTGTTGATGGTAGCGGCGGAGGCTCTGCTGATAACGGGCCGCGTGAAGTGTTGCACGGTGTCGTCTTTCTTCCAGGTAGTCCAGGTCATCGCGACGTAGCCGTTCTTGATCTGCCTCGGCGTATAATGTGGCTCGGGGCGATCCCAGGGTGGGCTCGGAGGGCAAGATCGTCTCAGCTCCATACACCAAGAAGAAAGGTGTTTCCCCGGTGGCACGGCTCGGTGTTGTCCGGTTGGCCCAAAGAACCGTAGGCAGCTCATGAGTCCACGAGTCCCCATGCTTCTTGAGGACGTTGTAGGTCTTCGTTTTGAGGCCTTTCAATATTAACGCATTTGCACGCTCGGCCTGACCGTTGCTTTGGGGGTGGGCGGGCGAGGCGAAGCATAGCTTGATGCCCATATCATCGCAATACTCGCCAAACAGCTCACTCGTGAACTGGGTGCCGTTGTCGGTGATGAGCCTGTTGGGGACCCCGAACCTTGTCGTGATGCCTCTCATGAACCGCACAGCCGAATGCTTGTCGATGACGCTGACTGGATAGGCCTCGGGCCACTTGGTGAATTTGTCGATGGCGACATATAGAAACTTGCAGCCGCCCCGTGCCTGCTTGAACGGCCCCAGGATGTCCAGCCCCCAGACCACGAACGGCCACGAGAGCGGGATGGTCTAAAGGACCTGAGCTGGCAGGTGCGTCTGCTTGGCGTGGAATTGGCATGCCCGGCACCGCCGCACGAGGTCTGTTGCATCCTCCAGCGCAGTGGACCAGTAAAACCCCTGGCGGAATGCCTTTCCTGAAGGGTTACGCGGAGGCTACGCTAGCCAAAAACAAAAACTTTTTACCGCGCAAACCAGGAACACTTGCAAGTTACCGATTGGAGTATGCAGCGAAAATAGCCAATCAGGACTATCCGATCTGGAACAGTGTAGCCGATTCCTGCAAGCCGACAGCCGACTCCTGGAGACAGCCGATTCACCAATCAGCCTTTTCGTCGATGTAGCTGATTCGCCGAGTCGTCTGATCGCATCCTCGCGCCTCGCTCCGACGCGCTCGACCGCAGCCGATTCCACCACAGCCGATCCGTAGCCGATCAACAGCGTGCAATGTAGTAGCGCCTCTACCGGTATCCACACGTCCGGGAACAGAACGCCGAACACCCGTGTGCTAGCACGCGATGCAAGGCTAGGGTTTGGCTCGAAGGTAGGGAGGGTTTCCGTGGAGATTGATCTCGGCGACTTCTGTTGCGGATTCGGTTCAAAGCGATACCGCAACTCTCCACCCCTCGCCCCCTTTATATAGAGTTGGCCGACTAGGACTAGTGGCCGATCAGGACTCTATTTTGAATCGGATCCTATCCGAATCTCACAGAGTTGGCTACCCATACGTCGTAAGCCCATAGGACTCTATCCGATCGGATCCCTATCCGATCGAGCCATATCCGAGTCCAACTCGAATACCTGTTCTTATCCCCTTAAGCGTGCGACCCTGTAGGTTCAGGTATACTCGGTTGCGGCTATAGTCTAACTTAGCCGATCGTCGGCTCGAGTCCAACTCAGCCGGCCTGTCAACAGCGGCGCCTAGCAGCACATATTGACACCATAGTATACAAGAATATAATATCGGCTCTGAACCTGTAATGTTTAGACAAATCCCTTTGCCTCACGATTCCAATTAAGCTATAGGCAAGATGTGTGCCATCCCTTCAATAGCTTAACCATTCACTCGAACCGTATTGGATTATCTGTCTGTTGATTGACTCCTCAATCAACTTAGCATGGCCATGCATTTCCATAATCCATTACCTCGAGGGCCCCGAGATATCTCTCCAAAGGAGGGGCAAATTCCATCTTGATCACTCACATCCCACTCCATGTTTCATAGCAAACCCGAAAACTACCTTTATAACTACCCATTACGGAATAGCGTTTGGTAGTCCCAAAGTAGGCTACTACACATGTTGGAATCCATGGTGATCTCAGTCTAAGGACTTTGTACCAACACTACCCGAGACCAACTAATGGCACATTAATTCTGTAGTGTCTCATGGTGGGTCTATCCAACAATGTGTTCTCTAACACATATGTCCATGTTTATTGATTTGGTATCTCCATACCCATGATCTATGAGACATGATCATCAATCAATAAACATGCCGATCTTAGAATCATATTTGTTCCAATAATATGATATATGATCGGGGATCATTTAGAAATAGATTCATACATATCGAGTCTCATAAATAAGTCACGTACTTATTGATCAATACAAGATGTCTATTTCATGGAACTGAATAACACTTTATTCATAAATACATAAACATTGACCATGATATCCAACATCTCCATGTTGCCTCTGGGGCATATCACTAACATTTCCCACCAAGGTTCGGGAGGCTGAGTGCGCTCCACATTCTCCCTCGTGGATCTCGGCTAAGAGCTCGAGACCCTGTTCCCGAGTGATTCATTTCATGAGCACTCATTTGGCACCGCGTCAGTAGAGTGTCCCTTCCACCAACACGTACCTTTTGGAGGTGCGGGCAATGTGCTCGCTTTTCTCGCGTTGCTTGGGTAATGACGCATCTTGCAGATACGCCTGGATTTTCAAAATCCAAGCCACCTGGCGCGTGATGTCAGTCCTGGCAGGACCAGGCTGTGGCTGGCCCGCCAGGTCTGGGGCGTCGGGACCGGCCGATTCCTGCCCTTGGGGCGGTTCGGGGCACGCCGACGGCTCTAAGAGTCTTTCTTCGAATGCGCCTGGCGGGGCTGGGGCTCGCGCGGACGCGATCCTAGATAGCTCGTCCACCAGGGAATTGTCTCTTCTAGGAATATGGCGTAGCTCGAGGCCATCGAAATGGCGCTCCGTACGCCGTACTTCCTTGACATATGCTTCCATCTGGGGATCGGTGCATTGGTACTCCTTGGAAACTTGGTTCATGACCAGTTGGGAGTCACCGAGGACTAGCAGACGGCGGATGCCCATGCCTGCCGCTGCTCGCAACCCCGCTAGAAGTCCTTCGTACTCGGCCATGTTGTTGGTTGCCCGAAAGTCAAGCCGAACGATGTACCGGAGTACGTCGCCCGTCGGGGAGGTTAACGCAACACCTGCCCCGGCCCCCTGTAAGGTGAGTGAACCATCAAAGTTCATCACCCAATGCATGGTCCATTGGCCGCGATTCTTCGCACTCTCGGGTTCACCCGGGGGCTGATCGTTATCAGCCGCTGGCGTCCATTCTGCCACGAAATCGGCCAAGGCCTGGCTCTTGATTGCGTGACGGGCTTCGGAATGCTGGTCAAACTCTGACAATTCGATAGCCCACTTGACTACCCGTCCCGTGCCCTCTGGGTTATACAAGATCTGCCCGAGAGGGTACGACGTGACTACCCGGGCGTCACCCGATGATGGGGTAAGATGGCCTGAGCACCATCCCTGGGGCCTTGATCGCATCAAAGGCCTTCGGGGGTAGTATGTTGAGGGCCGCACCCCCGTCAATCAAGACTCGGGTGACCTTGATGTTGCAAATGGTGGGGGAGGTCACGAGGGCCAAGTGGCCACTACGTGCGATGCTCCCAGGGTGATCTGCCTGGTCGAAGGTGATTGGCACCTCCGCCCAGCACGACTTTCGGGCCGCTTCATGGGACGACACAACCGCGAGGAGCTCACGCCTCATGGTCTTGAGGCTCCGACGGGACACCTGGGCGCCTGCCCCTCCGTCGATGGTGGCGACGACATGCTTGGGGTCCTGGTAGCCCAGATCATCATCCTCGTCCCCAACGGGGGCCACTCTCTTGGCCTCCTCTCGTCGGTTATCCGAGCATTCCGCCGGGGCCTTACCCTTGCGGCGGGCTTCTTTCTCCTTCTCCCTCCTCTCCTGCTCGTACTTTTGTACCCGCTCGGCCAAGTTCTTGACCGAGCGGCACTCGGAGAGGTCGTGGTGGGAGGTTTGGTGCACCATGCACCACTTATCCCCGTCCTGGCCCTGGGGGCGAGGGTCCGAGGAGCACCGACGGTTGCCCACGGGCATGCCCTTCCGCGAGGGCTTCTCGGCATCGTCGGCGGCGAGGACGTGGCCTTCCTCGCTACCGCGCGATGGCCTACGCTTCCGCTGCCGCTCGCGCCGTTCCTCTCGGGACGCGGAGGGGGCAGCGTTGGTGGAGGCTGGGGCAGGATTCCTAGGATTCCAAACCCGAGCCTCTTTCTTGCGGGCCACCCGGTCAGCAAGCTCGAAGAGCTCGGTGGTGGTCCAGGGGGCCTTGGACTCGATCTTCTCCAACATAACATCATGGCATACGCCACTCTGGAAGGCGAAGATCACTGCATGGTCAGCGATGGACGGTATAGTGTTGCGTACCTAGCAAAAACGTTGGATGTATTTGCGCAGTGACTCGTCCTCTCCTCGCCGGACCATGTGGAGGTCAGCCTCTACTCCCGGGCGTGGGTACGTGCCCTGGAAGTTAGAGGTGAACTGTTGGCACAAGTCATCCCACGAGGTGACCGACTGGGCCGACAGGTTCATTAGCCAAGAGCGGGCCTGGCCCTTGAGCGCCATGGGGAAGAAGTTGTCCATGACGAGCTCGTTACCTCCGGCAGCCTCAATGGCTGTGGTGTAAATCTGGAGGAACTCGGTGGGATTCACCGAGCCGTCATACTTCTCCGTGAGGGCCGGCCTAAACTTGTTAGGCCAGCGCACATTGCGGAGGCTGGAGATGAAGGCCTGACAGCCGTTGTCGGCTGGAGGGGGCGACGAGGGCTGAGGGGCCCCCTTGGGTGCCGCGGAATATCCTGCTCGCGGCTGGGCCACCATAGCCGCTCGTCGTCCCCTGAGGGGCTCTTCCCAAGGTTGGGCCGCTGCGGCTGCTCGCCGAGCGCTTGCGCCTCCTGACGAGGAAGTGCAGTCCTGAGCTTACCCCATGCGACGCTCGTCACGGCGTTGCTCAATGCAGAGTCGGGCGTCCCGTTCTGTGTATAGCAGATCCCGAGGCGCCTCTGGTATGGCTGCAGCCGGGAGGCTCTCTTCTGCCCTCGCGGCAGCTGCTGCCCTTCGGGCTCGTCGTCGAGAGGACGAGCTGACCGTGGTGTGTGAACTGCGCAGCTGGTGACTGGAGGAAGCGAGATCAGCGGTCAACTGGCGCTGTGCCGACCAGCTTCGCCATGTCGTCAAACCAACGCTTGGCGCTGGATCACTCGCCCGGTGTGACCGGGGGGGGTGGCGCAGGAGCGCCTCCGCTGCTTGAAGGCGCCCTCAGGCGTACCAAACTCCAGGCGACGATGGACGTCGCCTCGGCGCGGTTCGCCGGTACGTCCGCTTGGGCGTAGCCCGGATCCTACAGGAGCGTTCGCGATCCTGCGGGATGCTTGGCCTCCTCCGGCCACAGCTGCTGTCTCAGCAGGGGGCAGAGGAGGTGACGCGGCCCCGACCGCCGCCGCTGCCATCAGAGGGGGCGAGGGGGACAAAGGCCCTCCCTCTTCCAAGCGAAGGTGCCGAAAGTTGGGGCTATGCCCGCCCGTGTCAACCTCCTCGGCTGCCTTGCTGGCCAAGTCACACTCGCGGGTAGCGAGCGAGCCTGCTGCGGACCATAGGACATGGCCGTGGACCATGGCGAGGACGAGGAGAGAGGGTTTCGGCGGGGGATGGAAGGAATATGGGAGTTTAAACCCAAATGCAGTGCACTCCCCCTACCTAGCGCGCCAGCTGTCGATGCGTGTGCTCGACACGCGGGAATCCGAGGGACCCCCTTTTTGGTTCGGCATGGGGGAGCGGTGAATTAGGGCTCAAACTTGTCGTGGGGTAGATGGGAGGTAGGAAGATGGAAGGAAATCACAATCGCAAAAGACACAAAGGAATAACAGGTTCGGGCCGTCCGGGGGACATAATACCCTACTCATGTTCTTGTAATATGTGGAGGATGAATTACAAGATGTGGGTGGTTGTTCTTCCTTGGGGAGGCTGGAGCCGATGACTGAGATTGAACGCTCAAAGCCCAATGTATCCAACAATGGCAAACCTTAGATCTGCTTCTGGAACCGGAGGAAACCTCCCTCCTTTTTTCCAGACCCTTCTCTATGATGGACTTGGGCCTCCTTTTATAGTGCAAGGGGACACCACAGTCGTCCTGATTTTCTCTACTCCGCTCCATGTGATGGAGCGGGTTCTTGCCCTGTCTTGTCGGAGAAGCTACCCCTATCTTTGTTCCTATGCCGCGTCACGGGAGTTGATGGAGAAAAACGGGCGTCGTGGCCGCCATGCTACTGACGTGAGGATGGCCTACCTACCTACTCCAGTGGGGCCTATCGGTCAGTGGCCCTCTACCTGGAGAGGCATCAACACGACACCCGCAGCGCTCATATTCTCTCTCCCACGCGGCCGCCCAACGGGTTTAATGCGATTGGATGGGGCGTGGAGGGTGGCGTGCGTGGAGTGACCGTGCAACCATATCACGGCCGCCGTCAAAGACTTTATACCCCATATGTCTCGAGATGAGCAAAAAGGGTGATGATGAGAGCGGCTGACAGACGCGCCTCACATCGCAATAAATGCGACAGGGCAGGCGTCTAGCTTCTCTCTTAGGCATTAAACGCGGTGGTTGGCAGTTGGCGGTTGAACTCGCCCCTCTCTCGGACAGGTGCAGGGTGAAGGACGGGGGGTCCGGGTGATCCCGGACCCTGCCGTCTGGGAGAGCGGTGGCCTCCGGGCAGCCCCCGAGCCAAGCCCCTCTTGGGGTGGCCACGTGGCCGCCCGTGGCCCGGACCCGCTTGAGCCATCCAGGACACATTTTTGGCGCGCCCTGGTGAGCGAAGGCGCCTTCCTTCTTCACATATCGCATCCTCGACATACCCCCGGGCCCATATCGCCGACAGGGTGCAACCCATTCGTTCATATCAAAAGCTTTCGTTGGGACACATGGGATGTCTGCATTAAAACTTAAGATACCCATGCGGGTTCAAACCCCTGGAGAACATTTGAACACCGCCCATTTCTGCCCTTCAGTGGTAATAGAAATCCAAGGGTCCCCATTTCTAGCCAACCTTATCCTACTGGAATCAAAAGGCCTAGATGTCATCCTTGGGATGGACTGGTTGACCCGTTATAAGGGCCTGATGGATTGCGCGAGCCGCACGATCACCTTGACCAATAGTGAAGGGAAGGAAGTGATCTTCCACTCCCCTAAACCATCAAGGTTAGAAGCAGGCTTGAATCGGATCTCGGTCAAGGAGAAACTTGAAGGGGAATCAAAAGACCCAAAGAAGATAGAGGAAATCCCCGTGGTTTGTGAGTATCTAGATGTTTTTCCCGAAGACCTTACCACGATGCCACCTGAAAGAGAGATAGAGTTCGGAATTGATCTGATTCCTGGAACTGCTCCGATCCACAAGAGGCCCTATCAGATGGGAGCCAATGAGTTAGCGAAAGTGAAGAAGCAAGTGGACGAGCAATTGCAGAAGGGTTTCATTCGCCCAAGTACGTCACCCTGGGGTGCTCCAGTAATATTTGTGGAGAAAAAAGATAAGACTAAGAGGATGTGCGTCGACTATCGCGCACTCAACGAGGTCACCATTAAGAACAAGTATCGATTACCTCGGATCAACGACCTGTTTGATCAATTGAAGGGAGCAAAGGTGTTTTCTAAGATAGACCTGCGATCAGGCTATCATCAGCTAAGGATTCGAGAGGAAGACATTCCCAAGACCGCTTTTATCACTCGGTATGGTTTGTACGAGTGCACGGTCATGTCTTCCGGACTTACCAATGCACCCGCGTTCTTCATGAACTTGATGAATAAGGTGTTCATGGAATTCTTGGACAAGTTCATCGTAGTGTTCATCGATGACATTCTGATCTATTCCCAGACGGAAGAAGAGCACGAGCACCATCTTTGGTTGGCGCTCGAAAGGTTAAGAGACCATCAGCTCTATGCTAAGTTTAGCAAGTGTGCCTTTTGGTTAAAGGAAGTGCAATTACTTGGTCATATCGTGAATGCCCAAGGGGTCGTAGTGGATCCTTCCAATGTGGAAGCAGTAACCAAGTGGACTCCACCCAAAACCGTCACCCAAATCAGGAGTTTTCTTGGACTTGCAGGATATTACCGTCGGTTCATTAAGCATTTCTCTAAAATTGCAAAGCCAATGACCCAGTTGTTGAAAAAGGATGAAAAGTTTAAGTGGACCCGCTGAGTGCGACAATAGTTTTGAAGAACTTAAGAGAAAGCTGGTGTCCACACCAGTATTGATCTTGCCAGATCAAACCAAGGATTTCCAAGTCTATTGCGACGCATCTCGCCAAGGGTTCGGTTGTGTATTGATGCAAGAAGGAAAAGTGGTCGCTTATGCTTCCCGCCAGTTGAGACCACATGAATCTAACTATCCAACCCATGACTTGGAACTAGTGGCAGTCGTCCATGCTTTGAAAATATGGCGACATTACCTCGTCAGTAATTGATGTGAAGTGTATACGGATCATAAGAGCTTGAAATACATTTTCACCCAACCGGACTTGAACCTCCGTCAGCGAAGGTGGTTAGAGTTGATCAAGGATTATGACCTAAGTATACACTATCATCCTGGCAAAGTTAACGTGGTAGCTGATGCTTTGAGCCGGAAGAGTTACTGCAACTCTATCCACACAAAAGGGAGATGTGAACAGTTATAACAGGACCTAGAGCGCCTAAATCTAGGAATTGTTGAACCTGGATTTGGGGCTGCTCTTGAAGCCCAATCCACACTCATAGACCAAATCCGAATAGCTCAAGCCTCGGATCCTGAGATAGCTGAGCTTAAGAAGAACATGAGGGTTAGAAAAGCTTGTGACTTCACGGAGGACGAGCATGGAACGATCTGGATGGGCACAAGGATGTGCGTACCAGAGGATAAAGAACTGAAAAAGTTGATCCTTACCGAGGCTCATCAGAGTCAGTACTCAATCCACCCAGGAAGCACCAAGATGTACCAAGACCTGAAGGACAAGTTTTGGTGGCCAGTATGAAAAGAGAAATAGCAGAGTTTGTGGCACTATGCGACGTATACCAACGAGTGAAGGCAGAACACCAAAGACCTGCAAGGTTACTACAGCCACTCCAAATCCCAGAATGGAAATGGGAAGAAATCGGAATGGACTTCATCACAGGATTACCTCGGACATCGTTAGGGCACGATTCCATCTGGGTTATTATTGACCGACTCACTAAAGTAGCTCACTTCATCCAAGTGCACACCACCTACACAGGAAAGAAACTAGCAGAACTGTATCTCTCAAGGATCATGTGTCTTCATGGGGTACCTAAGAAAATAGTATCAGATCATGGTAGTCAGTTCACCTCCAAGTTTTGGCAGAAGCTACAGGAAGAACTTGGCACTCGGTTGAACTTCAGTACAGCCTATCACCCGCAAACCGATGGTCAGACCGAGCGCGTGAATCAGATTTTGGAAGATATGTTGCGAGCCTGTGCTCTCGACTTAGAGAGAGCATGGGACAAGAGTCTGCCCTACGCGGAGTTCTCTTACAACAATAGTTACCAGGCCAGTTTGCATATGGCACCTTTCGAAGTGCTGTAAGGATGGAAGTGTCGTACCCCGCTCTTTTGGGACCAAACTGGTGAGTGTCAGCTGTTTGGGACCGAAGTGTTAAGTGAGGCAGAAGAAAAGGTCAGGATAGTAAGGGAAAGGCTTAGAATTGCGCAGTCTCGGCAGAAGAGTTACGCAGACAACCGTCGAAGGGATCTAACGTTCAAGGCAGGTGATTATGTGTATCTTAAGGCAAGTTGGCACCACGTTTTGTGGGACCGTACCGGATACGGGAACATCGAGGAGAAGTAGCTTATCGGCTTGAGCTTCCACCCTCCATGGCCGACATCCATGATGTATTCCACGTCTCGCAACTTAAAAAGTGTCTAAGAGTGCCAAAAGAACAGACGAGCCCGGATCAGATAGAGATTCAGGAAGATTTGACTTATGTGGAGAAACCAGCGCGTATCCTCGAAACCAGCGAGCGGAGAACCCGGAACAAGGTTACCAGGTTCTGTCAAGTTCAGTGGACTCATCACTCGGAAGAAGAAGCTACCTGGGAAAGGGAAGATGAGCTAAAAGCCGCTCATCCCTATCTTTTTGCCAGTACCTCCGAATCTCGGGGTCGAGATTCCTTTTAAGCGGGGTAGGTTTGTCACACCCCGAGGTGTTTTCCCTTTTAAAATCCTAAAGGAAAAAATCACAAAGAAAATAGTTGGAAATTAACTCCGAGCAAATAAATAATTTTTAAAAGCAAAAATCTAAATGGAAATGGCCTTGTAGGATTTTTCCTAAATTCTACATGTCAAAATACACTAACAGGATTTTTAGTGAAATTTTCGAGCACTAAAAATAATTTTTAACCAATTAAAATCAAAATTAGAAATAATAAATCCCGAGAAATTGTTTTTCTCTCTCCTCCCGTACTTTTCCCGCCCAATCGGTTTTTGGTCGCCGGCCCAGTCCCTCCCCGCGCCGTGCCCCTCTCTCCCTCTCTCTCGGGCCGGTCGAAGGCCACGGCCTGTTTACCCCTCGCCCCCACCAATATAAGTCCACCTCGCCTCCCCCTTCTCCCCAGGACACTAATAGGTGGGGCCCACCTGTCAGGCCCGTCCCCTACCTCCGGCCGCCCCGCCGCCTTTTGCGCCGCCCCTCCCCCGCACGGATCTCGGCCGCGCGCCTCTCTCGCACGCCCTTAAGGCCCCGCCCTAACTCCCCCGCCTCTCCCGCTACCCTTAATCACCCCGGCCGCCGGCGCCCCTAAATGGTCGGCGTTAATCGTTGGCCATTATTTTCCCAAAAATCCTTCTCTCTTTACTCCGGCGAGTAAATTCCCCAGTCCTGGCTGCCACCGACCTCCCCATCCCTTTAAAAGCCGACCACCGTGCTCCCCGAGCTCCCCACTCCCTCATCCGAGCTCCCCACTCTCTTTCTCGCTCTCGCACCGTGCGCCCGAGCTTTGACGCTCTTCGTCGGCCTTCGGCCGCGATTCCCCACCGTCCCGAGTTGTCCCGATCCTCGCCGCCGCCTCCATCTCCATCCCCGGCACCCGAGCTCCCTCGGCCGTCCCTCTCTGTCGCTGCCCGCCATCTCCCTCACCATCCCCGTCGTCATCCTCTCTATCACCGGCGACCCGCGGTGAGCCGCCCCTCCCTTTCCCCTCTAGCGCCGTCGTCCTCTCTAGCGCCGGGGCCCGCGCGTGAGCCGTGTCACTCCGGCCGCCGTGCGTCGTTGCCGGCCGACCGCGCCCCTCTCCCGGTCGTCCGATCTGCCTCGGCAGACCGGAGCCATCCACCCCGCCTGCCCGCGTGGCACGCCGCGTGGCCGCCGCGTCGGCGCCACGTGTGCGCCACGTGGTGCACCGCCCTCTCGGCCCGTGGACCCGGTCCACCGTGGACCGACGCTCCCGCGACCGATGACGCCATCACTGACGTCAGCCCTAGCGCTAACGCAAATTCCGGAATTTATTACGCAATAAAATATTAAGGATTTTTCCTGTTTTTAGTAAAAACACCATTAATCTTCTAAAATTAATATCTTTTCAATCCGAGCTCCGTTTAAGCCCATTCAAATTTCATTAAATTCATAAAAATGCCAAGAATCCATTAAAAATAGTTTTGTTACCTGTTTTAGTAGCTTTTTAGCCTGTTTGTTGAAGTGTCTTCTTTGTCGTGTAGATCCGGGTAGTTCCTCTGATCCCGTGTACTTCAAAGTCATCACGGAGTTTCCTCAGGTCGAAGAGCAAGGCAAGTCATGCTATATTTTTGATCCTTGTTACCCTTTTTGCTAAAATACCTTGTTTATTCTACAAAACTGCATTTATTTTGAAATGTCATCTTATGGGGAATATTACACCATATGGTTAGGATTAAGCCCTAGGCTTGCCACCCTAAAACTTTGATAAACTTGGGAAACAACTTGACTAGTTTATAGGCCTAGGTTATGCTTAGACCTACTTAGACTCACAAGCACACTAAATGGGTCATTTCATCTAGACGACATTATTTTCAACACATGAAATGAAAGACATAATCCGAGGACTTTGTGGACCGGACTAATGCTTAAAACATGACAAATGGTGGGCTGTGGACGACTGTGGTTTTGATAGTGGTGCCCATGGCATTTAAGGACCGGTTCACGGGAAACCTTGAAAGAATGAGCGTACAAACCACAAGCCAGAATGAGCAACGGTGGGTCCTGTAGTGTAGCCTTTCCTAGCCGACGAACCCTGGCAAGGGTGAGCATGATGGAGTTGCAGTCGGCCGGGGGCTTACCGGTTGTTGGGCTGCCGGATTCACCGTGGCACTCGGGAGGGCTGCCCATGGCCCAGGAACAGGAGTGGGGGCGAAACCTTGGTGTGGTTCACTTGGTTAGCGAGAGGTTATACAAAATGTCCTATCACAGTCCCTTTCTGGGGTACCGTGGCGGTATTCCGGTGCACAGGAGACCATGTTGTGGGGCTGTGTCTTGTGGGTACAGATGTACACCTCTGATCAGAGTTAAAACTATTCGAATAGCAGTGCCCGCGGTTATGGGCAATCAACCGATTTCACCGTGATTAGTCTCAAACTGCTGAAAACTCTTTAACGGACCATGGCTAGTATAGTTGGTTGGTTTGGGCCTGTCGCAACATGGGGATAACGTTGGGCAGTGTTGGATTTAATATGAATTAATTATTTAATTTACCTCTTTTCTTGTTTTTTGTGTTCAAATCTCCTTGTGTTTACAAAAACCCTAGCTGTTTGTGCTAAAGGCAAACCCGAGCCAAATCCTTGTCTTCCCCTTGCATTCATACCCTCTCTATTCCAGTATGACTTGTTGAGTACGTGGAAGTACTCATCCTTGCCTCATCACCAGAACCTAAGCAAGAAGCTGAAGAAGAAGAAGAAGTTGTGTAGGCTTCATCCTGCACTCTGGAAGATGTCTGTGGAATGGTTGAAGCCACGCTGCAAGCGTCAAGTTTAGGCTTAGACCCCTTTTCTTTTTCTGCTGCTCTTTTGAAATCTTTATGTAATGTTTCTAAGACGTGGAACTGTAATATCAACCATTATCGTATGTGTACCCTGGCTGGTCCTGGACAGGGATTTTAATACACATATAGCTTCGAAAATTCTGGTTTGAATGTCTGGGTGTGACAGAATGGGAAAAAGAGAGAGGGGAGCCTTACCGAGCGCACATGGGAAGGGATGGCACAACGACGACAGCGAGGAGAACGACCGATGCTCGGGACGGCGGGCGGACGGCGGGCTCCGTTGGTTCCCGAAGGTAGTGCAGGTACGATCGAGGAGTGGAGGGACGCGGCGGAGCCGGAGGGAGGGGCGGCTCGGCTCGGGAAGGGGCAAGACGGCGGGAAGCGGCAGCCAGTGACGAAAACGTGCAGTGCCGGCTTGGGTTAGCGCCAGTGAGGCGGTGAGGCGCTGATCCGAGGTGGGGAGGTGGTGGCCAGGGTTTAGAGTGGCGCGGGCAATGTGGCGGTGGGCTCAGTGTGCGACGACGAGGCTTGGGGCGGCAGTGGCGCACGACCGGTGTGGCGGCAGCGAGCGACGAAGCACGAGCGGCAGGCGCGAGCTCATTTTGGGGCACGAAAGGATGCGGTGAAAGGGGAAACCAAGAGAGGGGAACACGACGACATTTATAGGGGTGTGGGAAGAGGCTGATCTGGCCAGGGGGCGGCGGAAAACGGGCGGTGGAGTTTGCGGATCCAGCTGTTGCACGGCATGGTGCAAGCGGGAAAAGCGAGCGACGGCATTACGGTAATGCGGGCATGCGCGAGGGGCGTGAGACAGTGCGGGATAAGCGGCGGGCCGAGAAACACGGCGGCGCGGTTGCGAGTTCTGCAGCGGCATTCGGGAAAGGCGGGTATCGACGGGTGGGTCGGCAGTCCTCAAACGAGGGTGCCCAAAGAGGTGAAAGAGAACGGTAGAGAGGTTGTTCCCCGATGGATGCGATGGTCGATTCGAGTCCGGAGACGAGCCAAAGAGTAAGACAAGGGGATTATACTGGTTCAGCCCTCCCGAAGGATAATAAGCCTACGTCTAGTGTTCTTTGTTGGGGTGTGTGATGAACAAGAGTTACAAGGAAGGGTTCTTGGGGCTTGAAGCAAGCTAGCCAAGAACTAGGAATATGAAAATCCTTCCTCCCCGGCCCCCCTCGCCCTGCCCTCCCTTTTATAGCACAACGGGGGCAGTTACAAGTGAACTTGGGGGCCAAGAAAGCTTTGTCTAATGTACAAGACTACATCTGAAAAGGTACAAAGCGGTCTGCTAGGTCCTATACATCGTGGGCATCTTGTGCTATCTTTATCTTGCGTTGGGATCCCTCCTCCGTTTGAGATACCTGTACTGTGTTGTCGGGTGACGTCAGTCTCTACCGGGGTTGTCTCCTCCCTCTTCCTTCTTGCGCACCAAGTCTTGTCCCGAGGATGGTCGAGGTAGGGCCGTAGCTAACGGGGTTAAGAGAGGAGAACCGAGGTCGGACTCGAGGTAAGGTCGGGACGTCCAACCCCATGGGAGGGGGTCGGGCCATCGACCACGTCCCGAGGACTCTTGGTTTTCACTTCAGTGGGACATAGATTCCAGTCCATAGGGTACCCTGGGGTGACACCCCCCACAACAGCCCTCGAGCCAAAGGAAGAATGAAACATCCATCCTTAGGATCAGAGTTTCTTCATTGCCACCGTCTCTAAAGGATCCTCAAAGCATTGAACCAAGGTTTTGGCAGGTGCACCGCCCAGGTACACCTGCCAGGTGTAGCCCCCAAGTCCAAGGGCGAATGGAACATTTGTCCTTAGGGTCAAGTTCCTTTCCATGGTGAAAGTCCCTCGCAGGTTATCAAGGTTTTGGGAATTCTCGGTTTTACAGGTGCACCGTCCAGGTGCACCTGGCAGGTGTATCCCCGGAGCCTAGGGTCGAACGACACATCCGAGCCTAGGGTCAAGTCGTCTGAAGTGTCCTTCATTGGCCTTCTGGCTTGGGTATAGCCCGATGACCCAGCAAAGGTTCTTTTTGACCCGACAGGCTCACTTCCTGGGAGCATACAGTAGTCCTCGTGTTATCCCCATCGTGGCCCGGAAGCCACTGTGCCGGGGTAATAAAGGTTGGCCATTCGGTCGGGACTACTGCCTAGAGGCTCACAGTAGTCCCGACCCCGGTGATGGGCTAGCTCGGAAGCTCATGCACGAGTCCTCGAAATTCATTGCCCTGAAGCAACGAAAACCAGCAATGTGGTCGGGACTACTGCCCGAAGGCTTATAGTAGTTCCGAACCCAATGATGGGCTAGCTCGGAAAACCATGAACGAGTCCTCGAAATCCATTGCCCTGAAGCAACGGAAGTCAGCAATGTGGTCGGGACTACTGCCCGGAGGCTTATAGTAGTCCCAAAGCCCATCGTGGGTCGGCCCGAAAGCCCGTCCTCGAGTAGGTTATTACCACTACCCTGAGGTAGTAGGTGTGGTCGGGACTACCGCCCAAAGGCCTGTTGTAGTCCCAACCCCGACGGTGGGCTAGCTCGGAAGCCCACGCACGAGTCCCGAGGAACTCTCATAGACAGCTAAGTCAAAGAGGAATTCTCTCGAACCCTATCGCCAGGCAATTGCTTGGCCTCGAGGCTTACTCCTCAATCGAGGCCCCACCCCCTGACAATCTAATCGAGAGTGCCTGTCATGTATTATCAAGGGGCCATGGAAGTCGGAGCGGCACAACGGCTAAGTGTGTTTCCACTTCCCCACCTTTCCCGAAGCGTTAAACAGAGTTGACGGCTAGGGTGAGAGAAAATGGGAATCGCTCGCCGGCGATTTCTTTGGAAATCATAACGGCCACCTTGCGCGTGCCATTACACGTTCCCGGAGATGGACGGTCCAGATCCGGTGCTGAAGCGACGTGGCTTACCAAAGAGGGAGGTTTACGGGCATGTCTCTGATGCTCCGCGTACGTCATTAACGGTGTCGCGTGCTTTCCAAAATTGGCGCTGCCCGACTAATCATTGCCTCTTTATAACTCCTGCCGCCGTCCAGCTTCCTCTTCTCCTTCACGCTATTTTTCCCTATTGAAGAAACCCCAAGAGATTTCCATGACTCCCGCGCTCGCGCCTCCACCCTGGCTCCTCCTCGCTTCAAACGCCACAATCGCCATCCCCACTGCCGGTGTATAGTCTGCTATCGCAAGGGGCACAGACTCTTCTGGTTGATACCGATGGCGCCGAAGAAGACACCGTCAGCAAGCCGGGACGAAGTTGAGGTTGTCTCGACTTTCACTCCCTCACGGGCCGAAAGGGTGATGATAGAGGGGTTGGAGCGACTGGGCGTCCTCCCTAACTAGAGCATCTCCCTGTGGCGCCCTGCTTAGGGGGAAAAGTTCCCAACCCCAGAAACTGGTGAGTTGGTGTTTTTTCTACTTTCCTTCTTCGTGGCTTTGGGGTTCCGGCCCATCCTTTCGTCTGGGGTCTGCTCGAGGACTACAATATCGTGCTCTGCAACCTTAACCCCAACCCCATCCTCCAAATTTCCATCTTCATCCATCTTTGTGAGGCCTATCTCGGGATAGATCCGCATTTTGCTCTTTTTATCATTATTTCTATCTGCGGCAAATGAGGAGCGGCGTAGTCGTCAGTGGGGCTGGAATCCAGTTTTGGGTAGGAATGTCGAAGTGCTACATCCCCGTCAGCGCGACCTCATCCAACAAGGGCTGGCACGCTGAGTGGTTTTACATTGGGAACCACGAGCCAGCGCTCGTCGCCGACACCCACCAGGAGCCGACCCCCAATCCCAACTGGACGTCCGCCCTCGCACATGTGATCAGGACCAGGTCAACGAACTCATCGTCTTGGTTGATGATCTAAAGAAGCAGGGCTTGACCGGTGCCCGAGTAGCTTTCAACTTCGTCCTCCGCGACGTTCATCCTTGCATGGACAAGGCCAACCCGACATACCTGTGTAAGGGTGGCCAAGATCCTGAGAAGACGGTCCCCGCCGAACGCATGAATCAGCGGCTGTCGGGCTTTTTTCATTGCTTGGCAGACTTCAGTGTAGGAGGACCGGCTCCTTTCAGCGCACTCAACCCCCGTCCCGAGGTAAGCTTGACCTTCCTTTCCCTCTTTCTTGTCTCGAATGAACTTTTGCATTTTTGCCCAAAACCTCACCTACCAGGGTCGGCGCTGACAGGGTCGAAAGGCATATGTGTCCCTTGCCTCGATTCCCGGGGCGCACTCGGTCGACAAGTTGAGGGCTCGGAGCCCTTCGGCGAGGCCGGAGAGGAGGGGAAGGGGAAAGGAGCTTAGGCTCCTCCAACAGCAGCCAGGAACTAGTGAGGCGGCGTCGGGGGGACCAATCGGAGGTAGGTGCTTTCCTCCTGCGAGGAGGAGTGGAGCGACGACTCATCCGAACCGAACGTGTCGAGACCGAAGCTGACTTCGCCACCAAGGAAGGTGGCGAAGCGGATCGGTTTAAAGTTCAAGGCCTTCAAAGTATAGGCCTTGACTCCGACACCGCTCTCTTTTTCTGTTCTTGTTTTGATTTTTCCTCTCGATCAGGCCCACCGGAGATGTTGGGCGTCGCACCGAAGCGTCCTTGAGGGCGACCGAGGTCGCCGTTCCAAGCATGGTGGGGGCAGCTGGCTCTGCCCAACCCACCGTGGGCTCGGGGTCTACAGCACAGATGGATGTTCGGGAGGCGAAGCCCCTGTTGGTAGAGACCGCCGGCGGGGTCAAGAGGGAGACGACCGAGAGTGTGGCCGTGTTGGCAGCTAAGGCAGCTGCTGAGGCCGAACAAGCGACCAAGGCGACTGCCGACGCCAAGTTAGCAGCGACGGTAGCTACCGAGGCCGAGGTCGCCAGGTGGGTGGTGGAGGCTGCCACAGGCATCGCCTAGCTGGCTGCCGAGGAAACTGCTGGGGCCCCGGCCGGCCCAGTGGCAGAGGAGGAGGAGGGCTCGACCGGCATCAGTTGGGACCGGTTCCCCCACATTATCGAGGAGGAGATCGAGACCGAGCCGACCACAGCGGAGACCTCCGACCCACGTGCCACAGGGCCTGCGGCTCAGCCGGTGGGAAGTGCCGAGGAGCAGCCCGACCTAATGATCGGAGAACCCGGCCTCGGCGGTTACGCTGGGCCGAGGCTCCTAGAACTGTGCTGGAAGTTGGGGAAGGCTCAGGGGCCCAATCTGTGCATTTGCCAGTGCTCGACCGCTTCTTTGCCGGCATTCGAAGGCTGTTTTTGGTAAGACCCAGAATTTTCTTGTCCATAATTCAGGAGCCACGCTGACGTCTCATCATTGCAGGAGGGCGCTCAACCTGCTCGACCTTCGGCAGTCGAGCGGGAGCTGGAACAAAAATTGGAGGAGGCTTGTCGCCATAAGCTCCCTTCTTCCATGCTTCGTCCTTTTTCTTTAACCCCAAAACGACTCACGACATTTTTGCAAGCGCTAAGGAAGCCAATAGGCTGGCCGAGGTGTACTAGGCTGAGCGAGATAGCGCTCGCGAATTCCCTGGGCTCTCGAACAGCGCCCTGTATACGGCCGAAGTCGCTCGCGGCTTGGCGGAAGAAGGACTGGAGAAAATCCGATCCGACCTTGAGGCTGCAAGAGCCAAGGTGGAGGAGCTGGCTCGGTCCAAGGCCGAGGCTGAGGCTGCTAAAGCCGAGGCGGTGGTAGCAAAGGCCGGGGTGGGGAAGAACTCTTCTCCACGGAAAGGTCGATGGTCGACCTGGCCAAGGAGCTGAAGGAGGCCAAGGCTGCCAAGGCTTCCGCGGAAGGTAACTGTTAAGCTCGACACCCTCTTCCGCCTTCTTGACTTCCTTTGTTTACCCTTACCCCGTCTCTCAACCTTGTCTTGTGTAGAGCGTGCCTCGATCTCCCTTCAACAGATCGGGCACATCAAGGAGCGCTTGGACGCTGTGGAAGCTCGGTTGACCAAAATCCGAGAAGGCACCCTCGCCATCTTGAACAAGGCCGATCCCCAACTCCCGCCAACCCAAGAGTCCGACGCCAAGTTCCTGGAACGCCTGCAGGATGGCCCTCGTCGCCTTGACATTTTTGTGAAAAGGACGTAGTGAAGGTCGGCATAGTGGTGGCTCTCGGCATCCTGAGCCGCCAGTATCCCGAGGTTGGGATTCCCAACCTCGGTAAGGGGTGGCCGTCAAGCGTGCAGCCTGGCGACGTGGAGGATATCCTCGCTAAAGTTGAGGCGACCGCGGACGAGGTCGGAGCTGGAGCTGCTGCTGGTGCTAGAAGCCCAGATTCACCTGCCTATGCCACCTTCGCCCTGGTACGCCGAAGCCGGGGCAAAAGCGAGGATGGGTCCGGCAATGGGAGTCAGAGTCGAAGCAGGTGCTGGTGCTGGAGCTAGGGCTGGTCCTGTTGGAGGAGCCGGGGTGGGTTCCTGGGCGCCAGCTAGATGTGCACAGGAGTTGTAGTGGTCTTTCGGGGCGTCGTACGGATCTGGATGCCACCTAGTGCAGGGAGTCCCTTTAAGGCAGCAACCTCCTTCTTGAGGCGGACCACCTCATCCGTCAAGCTGACGATCCGCACCATCTTCTTGTCATTCAAGGCTTTGGCCGCCTTGTGCAGATCGGAGTGCATCTTGTTCGAACTTTTGATCATAGAGCACATGCGACCAAAAGTGGACTCATTCTCCTCTGCTGCTGACTTGAAGGAGCTGATGTCCGAAGAGCTACCATGCCCGGGATGGTAGCGGTAAGCGGAGCTGCAGAGGTCTAAGTCATGCAGCTCTCTCATCCTCACCATCATCAAGTAAGCAGCCTCCTGGTAGGTGTGCTCGTCCGTCCCTCCCGAAACAGTGACCACCATGTTCGGGAGGTTGGTGCCTACAAAACCGTGCACCTCCAAGCGGACTCGATGAGGCAGCTCGCCGCTGAGAGACGAGATGGCAGTGTACTCCGATGCTTCCGTATACCCAACTGCCAGGGCCATACGAGCTAGCTCAGCAACGAACCCTCCATGTTCTGGCCACGGTGCGTAGAGGGATAGCCTGCCATCTATAGAAGACAAAGGTGGAAATCGATGCATGCTCAGATCCAAGTTAAATAAAACCGTGAATGACTCAAGTAAAATAAACGAGTAAAGAAAGTTTTATGCATGAAACAATTTTCATGAGGCCAAGTAAAGATACTATTGACACCATCTAAGCAGTAAAGTAATGATTAAAATAAATGCTTACGTATAATAAGTATAGAAATTGCGACCATTCCCACCTAGACTTGACTTAGTACATCTGTCCCATTAAAATCCTGACTGACTGTCGAATAAAATTCAATTAACTTTAGACCCTTTTCCCAAAATCCTAATACCCTAGACTGACTTAATTTTTAAAACTTCCCTTTTTGAGGAAACGGTCAAGATTTTTCCCAAAACCCGAGGAAATAGAACCCCACATTTTCCCGAAACAACTCCAACTGCAAGAACATATGCATACGAAATAGTTTCAAAAGGATCTTAGGGTTTTTCTAGTTGGCTTGTCCTATGAACCAAGGTCGGCTCTGATACCAACTTGTCACGCCCAGAAATTCCAACCTAGAATTTTTGAAACTTTATGTGTATTAAAAATCCCTGTCCAGAACCAGTCAGGTGCACGTACGATAATTATTGATATTATAGAATCCATGTCTTAAAAACAATACAAAAGATTACAAAAGTGCAGCACAAAAGAAAAGAAGGGCAAAAGTTGATCCACGGTGGACAAGTTCCACGAGTCGAAAGGGAGCGGGTGCACCACGTGGCGCTGACATGGCGCTGACACAGCGGCCACGTGGCTGCCACACGGCACGCGGGATCGAGCAGTCCCGATCTGCTGAGGCAGATCGGACGGCCGAGATTGCGAGCGGGCGGCGTGACACAGGCTTGCGCTGGCGTGGCGGGGGTGTGCTCTGGCGTGCGACCCAGCCATGGCGCACGGTGGCTGGCGACTGGCCAGCGCCAGCGGGCACCGACGCAAGGCGGCGGGGTGGCACGGCATGGCGTCGCCCGCACGGGAGCGGCGGCGCGCGCTCGGGCAAGGGAGGAAAAGGGGGGAAAGTGGCTCACCGCGAGCCCGCCACAGAGGAGGAAGAAGGTGATGGCGAGCGGCGGTGCAAGGTGGCGAGGAGATTTTTGTGCTTGGAAGCGACGGCGAGATAGGGTGAAGGACGAGGCGGCGACGGGGGGTTTAAATAGGGCTCGGGGAGGGAAAAATGGCCGCAGCGGCGAGATTCACGCCAACGTTAAGAGGGGAGGTATTAACGCCGGTGACCTCGGATCTGGCCGTTATTGCGTGGGTGCGACGCGGGCGGGCGGGATGCACAAAGAGCGTTAAGGCGCAGAGGAAATGCGCGCGCAGGTCGGGCGGGGAGCGAAGATTCACGGCGAAATGGGCGGAGGGGGCCCACCTGTCAGCCGCCACCTGTCGGCCCGAGGGAGAGAGGGACGCGATGTATACTTCGACGGCACGCGAGGGATAACGGCCGAGGCCACCGGGCCGGCCCAAGAGAGAGGGAGGGAGGGCGCACGCGGGGAGAAGTGGGCTGGCGGGTTGGGCCGTTGGCCCGGGAAGGAAAAAGGAGCGGAAAAAACAAAAGAAAAAGGAAAAAGGATTTCCATGGATTTATTTAATTTCAATAATTGATTTAATTGGTTAAAAATTATTTTTAGTACTCTGAAAACTCTATTAAAAATTCAGTTAATGTATTTTGACATGTAGAACTCAAGAAAAAATCTACCATGTCATTTCCACTTATACAATGCATTTTAAAATTATTTCTTTGCTCTTGGTTAAATTAAAATTCAATTTATTTTTGAAATTTCTTAAATGATTTTTTAAAAAGGGGAAAACTCTGTGGTGTGACACATTACCAGTTGCTTTGGACCTTGAATAATAATCGGCATCATGATGTACTTTCGCTTCATGTATAGCCAAGGGAAAGGTTATAGATACACATCGTAACAGGCCATGTGCTATGGTCGTTGTTCATCTCTCCAAATAGATTCATGCCATCGTACTTAAACTGAACCTTACGTTTTGTGCATGCTCTCGAAGTCTTTAAATGTTCTATCGATGTTTCTCCATTGTGACCCATCGGCGGGTGTCTCGGCGTCCGTCTTATTGACGTTCTTTTGCTCGCCGCATCCTTATAACATGCTCTTTGTTCCTGAACAAACGCATGAGCCATGGTATTATAGGAAAATATCACATCACCTTAGCAGGAACTCTCTTCTTCAAAGGTTGTCGATCAACTTCACCTGGATCATCTTGTTTGATACAATCTAATCTTGTATCGTAGTGCTTTACAAATCGGATATGCTTCTAGGTTCTTGTACTCCTTATCATGATAGAGGATACAATCGTTCGGACATGCGTCTATCTTCTGTACTTCCAGTTCTAGAGGGCAAACTACCTTCTTAGCTTTGTACGTTGTTTCAGGTAATTCGTACCCCTCCGGAAGAATGTTCTTTACGAGTTTTAATAACTCGCCAAATGCTTTGTCACTCACACCATTTTGTGTCTTCCATTGCAAGAATTTCAGTGTGGTACCCAACTTTTCGTGCCCCTGTTCGCAACTTGGGTACAAAGACGTTTTGTGATCTGCTAACATACACTCTAATTTTTGGATCTCCTTTTCACCTTCGTAGTCCTCCTTTACATCGCGCAACATCTAGAATCATGCGCACCATCGTTATCTTCAACAGCCCCATCCGTTTCGCCTGTTCTAATTTCTTCAAATCCACCATATTGACACCAGTTTGGAATGTTGTCGTCTTGTTTTTCATCTTCTTTCATTGCAACCCCTACCTCTCCGTGCAATGTCCAACAATTAAAGTTACGCATGAATCCCGACTCAAACAAATGGGCATGAATAGTTCTTAATGTAGAATCTCCTTCTGGTTTTGTACTTTTTGCATGGATAACATATAAAGCCCTTATACTTGTTACCATTGATCACACTCAAAAAATAATGCACACCTTGAATAAACTTTGTCGACCGTCGGTCAGCGGTGTACATCTATTGCTGATCCATCTACTAGAAATGCACAAAAGTCATAAAAAAATCCACGAAAGTCAAACTAATTAAATAGTAACACAATAATTATATATAAATAATAATACAATAATTATATAATAATCCCACATATTATTGTACTTAATATATTGTACTTAATTATAGAATTATTTCTAAAAGTTTTTTTAAAGTTCTAAACATATTTTTAATGTATTGTAATTATTTTTAATTTTTAAATTATTGTATCTTAATTTTGTCTTAATTTTTTATATTTTTTTGTCATCTCTTTTATAACATTTATATCCGCAAGTTTCTAATTTTAAAAAGTAACATAATTTTTCCTAAACAAATTTTCTCTCTCATCATTTTACATAAATTATTTTAGAGATAAAAATATATATAATATACCTATAAATATAATATGCTAAGCATACATCATTAGAAGATGAAGTTGCTAACCTTTTAGATCCCCTGCGGTTTGTATATTATCATCAAAATAATTTTACAAAAAAATTTGGTAGGACCTCACTTTATCCTTCAAACCTTTGTAGCAATGGCTCGAGCTGGAGGAATAAGAACAACTATAAAACGGACCTTCACTTTAGTCTGAGTTGGTGTTACCAATCGGGACTAAAGATCCCCGACGACCTGACAACGTCTAACAAGAAATAAATCAAGACTAATCTTTAGTCCCGATTGGTAAAGATCCTAAAGTCCCGTTGCACTTTTTAACCAGGACTAAAAATATTTTTTAGTCTCGGTTCCTATTGGAACCGGGACCATTTGAATTGTGACAAACCAAGCAAAGATCACTTTTTCAGTATTGCATTGATCTCATATCCTTAGAATGTCAAGATTAAGCAAGATGGTCTCCTCACCAACAAGGCTAGTTTGTTGGTCAATCATCTCGTTACCTATGAGATGTTGTCATCAATACGTGGCAGTAATGAGATTTTAGGTTTGTGAACTTCTTCTCCTTTGTACTTATTATTTCCTTCATATTCGAGGAGTATCCAGATGGTACATTGATGCTCTTCGAGCATCCAAACATAATTTTCTTCTCTGTCTTACTAACAGCGTAGCTGGTTGGAAATAAGTAATGGTTTCCTTTCTCCTTCGATTCCTGATGAAGGTCATCACGTTGTTTCATATGTTTCAGATTATGACGTGCTTCAAGTGTATCTTTAGACTTTCCATATACCTAAGAAGTTTAGTAGGTTGACACAAAGGTTCTTAATAAGGTGTATCTCGTCGATTGTGTGGCAGACCTCTAAGACTTCCTAACAGGGTAACTCCCAAAAATAGACTTATTCTTTCACATCATCGTGTAACCATCTTAACTTGCTATAGGTTGGCTACTATGTACCTTTCCAAATACTTTAAGATCTTTATCATAGCAAACACAATTTTTTTGTTACGATGTTTAGGCTTAGTATGGTGATCTATCTTCGATTCAAAATGTTTGGCTTTCTTTCGTACAGGGTGGCTTCTAACAAGAAATCAACGATGACCCATGTACACAACCTTTCTACAATGTTTCAATACGTATTGTTAGTTTTATCCAAACAGTGGGTGTAGCCCTATACCTCTTGTTTTAATGGTTACGAACAGCAACGCATAAATTTGTTCCTATTTG
This sequence comes from Oryza australiensis, assembly GCA_019925245.2. Lineage (NCBI taxonomy): Eukaryota > Viridiplantae > Streptophyta > Magnoliopsida > Poales > Poaceae > Oryza > Oryza australiensis. The sequence goes on along the minus strand of JAIFGZ020000456.1, from coordinate 3,141,816 downwards.
TCCTTATCCCACAATATTTCTTTTTTCTTCTTTCTTCCAGAGCAGTTACAAATCTTCAACAAATGGTCTTTAACACTCAAATGAGAAACATGCGGCCTTCCCATGGGTTTTCTACAAAATTCCTATGAAATGGCCAATTATAGGAATTTCCAAGAATTTGAGAGGTTGATTCCTTTGTCCCAAAGAACTCTGTATGAATTATTTTCATTGGAATCCAACCCTCCAAATTCCCTCTACTTTTCCAAAGTAGCCCCTACTATATAGGAAAAACATAGGTAAATTAGAGGATTTCAATCCTATATGGAAAACTGACCTTTGAAACAAAAGATTGGAAATCCTAAGGTTTAGAATGGACAGTAGCAATAGCTCCAACTTCCTTGAAGAAAAAAAGATTCCTCTCCATTTTTTCAATCCGAAGTTTCAAAGCTCTTATTGTTGGAGCGCCATATCGGTGTCCACTTCATGTCTTGAGGATATTAAGAGCCAAATAGCACGATGCAAATACTACACAGTAACCAATAACTACTGTCAAAATAAGGTTGCATGGCAGTCGTTGCCCATTAAAATCCGGTAGAGATTGTCTAAAGTCAGAAGTCAGGTGACTTTGGGTCACTGACATGTTTGGGTCACTAACATGTAGACCATCTCACGTGAGGTATACATATCATCAGTGACCCAAAGTCACTCTTGACTTAAATCAGAGGATCCACGCCCATTAAAATCACAGAAACCAAGGTCCAATCTACCATGTAAACAAACATAATAATGTGTCCGATCTTGCTCAATTACAACATCAACATCAAACACAGAGAACGAGTGGTCGGAGCCATACATTATCAGCATGGAAGTGTTCTGTCTGTTACTGCGGCTAGAAGGAACAAATTCAAACTAAAAGGCAAATTACAAATATTCCAAAATTTGGACTAGAATCAAGTTCTAAATACTGGACAGGAAGATAGTTAGCTTGACATCATGATTTGATCGCATGCCTGAAGGGCCTGGTTTGCATAGTATCTTACATCAACATCAGGGTCCTCACTAAGCTCAACGAGGCATGGTTTCACATTCTTCTCCACAACCTACAAAGTAAGTATTCATAATATACCCCAATAACCTGTAATTGACCTATAGCATTACAAAGAAAGGGATCAAGGCAAAAAAACATTGAAACTCACAGATTGATCAAGGATCGGTATGAGTGCCTGCAGAACTTTCGCAACATTGAACTTGATGTTTGGCACTCTGAAATTAAGAAAAAAAAATGTGTTAATAAGGCCTTGATCGAATGGGTAGTCTATTACACCTTACAAGTTGTTCACCTGTCCTTTGAGGAGTTAATCACAACAGGGAGCAGCTGTTGACATGTGATTTCGGCACCCATGACAGGGGCCAGCAATGAAATAGCTTGCAGGATGGTCATGCGGTACAGATAATGCGGGTTGTTTATCTTCTCTAGCACCTAGTAGAAAATGAAATGTGCAAGTTAGCAAGACTAGAAATTACGAGCTATTACAACAAGCATATACATGCAGTACTTCACTGTACTTAATTGGACAGAGCTAGACTCAAGCAATATTAAACTGAGGAATGACAAGCTTTGCATGAACAGATTCTTCTGTACTTTCTGAACTGAAAGTGTTAACCTTAAATTAACAAACCACATTATCTTGAGATTATGTTATCAGCAGCGTTGCAATAGATTTCTCACTAGTCACCAGGCCCACAGTAGATTAGTTTCATAGCTCACCTCTACAAATTTAGACATGTTTTCTAGCTTACATGCAAAAAAACAATACAAACTAACTTCCACTAGGCAACATTAAAAATGGATTAGGTGGCTTGCTTGTTGTGATAAGGATTTCATAAATGCAAATACTGACTAGGGGTAAGATATTATATAAAGAACCTGAGGGATTATATGCTGCATCGCCCATTCTGGACCGAACTCCTCAGCTAGGCGCTTCAAGTTGTTTGCGGCAGCATCTCTGATCGAGTACACCTAAAATTAAAAAACCGGTTACACATCTTAAATAACAGGTTAAAAATACCTCGTCTATTCTGCATTAAAAAAACCATTATTCACTCAACACAAAAGCATGATATATTTATATGAAAAAAAATGAACAAGAGAACTTTCAGAAAAATGACAAACCTAATTTAGGTACTGTGATATTTGATTACTAAAACAGGTACTGTGATATTTGGTTGCAATTGTTGTAATCTCAAGCAAGAAAAGAAACAAATGTCACAACAATTCAAATTTGTGTACCTATTCTGACGTTTACAACTACTATTATTGTCGCAGCATTTTTCTTATTCATAGCTTATCTAACAGGAGATGTAGATATATATTGTTAGCGTAAAATAGTTTGAGAATAATATTGGACATGCCCGTATGTTGATGTGTCTTTCAGGCCCTATTGTATTGTAGTGACGGTCCCACAATAGAAGTGAATTCAGGTGAATGTTTGCTTGCAAAAAGACGTTACACTCAGATATGTTGATCACATTAGAATACTTTGGTGCACGATATACATGAGGCTTTGGTAACGACAGCCTAGCAAAATATACTGCTTTGAATTTTCCAATCAAAGTATAGTTTCCAGTAGTTATCAGCATAGCAAATACCTTATCTTCCAACCATTGCATGCAAAGTGCCCCCAGCTTGTCATCGAAAAATCCAACACCTAATTGACTAGCCAATAAAGGGATGTATTCAATTATTGCAAGCCGAACCCTCCAGTGCCTATCCTCTGCAAGCTCTACGATCGCTGGTAGCAGTGATTGTGACAGCAAGTCAATTCCAATAACCTGAAAGATCAACAGAAGTGGTAATAATTTTTCTCTGACCAAGGGATCAATCATTAGAGAAGCAAAACTGAAATCATATTGAACCGTCAGGTTGCTATTGTCTATACACTGAAAATGTACCACTGCATGTAGTCAATAACTCAAGGGTAGGATGATAGTGACCCAACAAGACCCCTTAAAAAAATAACCAGGTTGCTTTTTACTTAGGGGGTATTCTAGCCAGTTTTGATAGTTGAAGGGTGTAAAGTGTTAGGTATCATAGTTGAGGGTTGATTTCTAGACTAAAATAATTGCTGTGGAGTAAATTATAATCTATGCTAATAAAAACAAGAAAGTCGTGAAAGATAAGATAAATTCATTTCAATAAGAAAAAAAAGGAAACTGACCTGATTAACTTGATCGAGCTTGCTGATTATATTGAGCCGAACATCAGGAAATTCATCCTTAAGCAAAGAAAGAAAAATAGGAAGAAGTTGTTCGATTGTAGCATCCTATAGAACGCCAGAAACAAAGCAGATCAGATTTCCAACAATCGTGAACTAATGGTAGTAAATAACTGAAAAGCAAAGCTGTTGCCAACAAATAATATGCACTGTTGAAAAGTAAAAATTTATGAAGATATATTGCTCGTAACCTTTCCCAAGACAGGGGCCATTCCCATAATAACTGAAGCCAAAGCTGAACGAACATGCTGAGATGAATCCGATGACAATTCCTGCAGATGCAATTGGCGAGTTAGTTTGTTGGGAATAAAAAGCAGAAAACCCATAAATAATGTTCGGTAAAGCTTTGGCCCACCTTGACACAAGGAAGAATATGCTGAATTGCAAGCTGCGGACTTAAAATCCTACAGAACTTAGTAACTTTCCCTGCAGCCGCTATCCGCACTTCAGCCTCGTTGTCACGAAGGAGACGAACATATGCCGGCACCAACTGCTCTCTGTTATCAGATTACAAAATTATGTATTGAGATAAGATATAAATAATAACTTGCACCATTTATGACAACAGTATTTAGGATTGGTTGACAGATGAATAAAACTAAGGAAATAAGGCGCATAATACCTAGAATGTTCAGGACCAACTGCCTCGCAGAGCTCATACAATTGATTGGCAACCATATAACGAACTCGCCATGATTTATCCTGTTTAATGAGTTACACAAAGTTAAAGTGTCAATTATGGTAATACATACGACAAAAGCAACTCTGAGCATCATGAACCTCTAGCAACTACAGAAATGTCTGCAGATAAATATTGTATGTGATTTACCTGGGAGAAATTGACAATGACTGGAAGGATATGTGCTACACAATCTTGTGGTTCCAACAATTTCCCAAGAGCAGCGCAGCCTTCAACTGCCAATAAGCGCACGGAATCTTGATCTGGAAATGAAGGCCAGCAATATTGTTAGATACATTATTTGTGCTGCAGAACATGTGCGATCAATGTCCTAATTGGTTCGATCATGCATTATTAGCTCCATGACAGAAGTCCATTGAAAGGCTAGTATATTGGTTTCTGAGAATTTGTGTTGATATTTATTAGAATAACTTGCACATTCATCCATCCTTTTTTTACCAATGTTGCACCATGGACAATACGTAACAACTATTTTCACTTTGGACTAGATATATTTACAAAATGTTTCACTCTAGACTAGTTATTCCTCTTTAGACCAGATTTCCTCAGGCTCTCTTCCCCCTTTCTCCTTTCTCTAGTTCTCTCTCCTCAGGTCATTGTGCCACTAAACAAGTCATGCCAATGATCTTGAGTGCTTGGACCATTAGTGGTATGAGGAATGACATATTGCAGGAGGTAAACAACCTTGCTGTTGCACTCTATGGGGGCCAAAAAGGACTAGCCAAGGAGAGCTTGACCATGAGAAGTAACAAGCCACCGGCATCAACTAAGACCGTTGCTGCATTCATGTGAAGGCAAGGGTAGGGATTCCTCAGTGGAGAGTAAGCTCAGAGAGAGATACGGAGGGGGAGAGTGGAGAGCTAGAGATCCAAGGTGAAACACTTTGAAACAATTCTAGTCCAAAGTGAAAAAAGTGTCTTGCCCTTAGTCCAAGCTGCAACGGTGGTAAAAAAATGTAGCCCATTGTGCAATTAACTCTATTTGTTGTCTTCAAGCACTAATGGACTAACATTGGAGTTTTAGATCAGGATAATTTGGATTTAAGGCCTCAAGAACTGATCACAGAAGCACACAAGGATAAACAACTGTACAAATTGAATAATGAATGCATCCCAGATAGCTCTTTATGGTGTTCATGGATCCATTTTATTTGTTAGTTACTGCAAAGACTATGGAAGAACTATTATGTCATGAATGTAAAGTATGAAATAGCACAAAATATTATGTGAGACATGCATGGAAAAGTACCATCTTGGGTTAGGTCATCAAATATCGACATGACTTCTGTCTTTAGATAGTTCTGTTCAACTGTGGCTGCAAACTTTCCAAGATTTGATGCAGCTGCCCTTCGGACCATAGGCATGTCATCTTGGCATAGCTGACCATAAATGTTCCTCAGTTCTGCCTTTAATTGATCAGGAGCACTTGGATATGCTATGTGGAAAAGACCACAAGACGACACTCGAGCTGTAAACCACTCACCAGCTGCTAGCCTCTGAAAAGAGTAATGCATGGTCAGCTGAATAGAACAATTGCAATTGATAACTGATGTCATTATGGCAGTGTTTCCAGACAACAATTGCAAGGTGTTAAAATAGCTACTATGGAGAAAAATCAACAATGTTTAACAAAATTGTAATTGACAGGCAAGAAACAAATACAAATATCACGCAAATTTATGCCAAAGAAACATGAAACCTGACAGTAAGTACAGTGAAATTAGTAGCTAACTGATAAATCTGGCAACTCTACAGAGGAAACCAACATGACCTTTTAAATATTAATGAAACTCTTACCTTTACTACTGGAACGAACCAGTCTACTATGTCACTTTCCTTCATCTGTGCTCCAATACGGCACAGAGATTCAACTGCCTTGTCTCGGACACAGGTTTCCTCCACTGTACACAACGTCTCCAATGGTGGGAGCAAAACGTGAGCATGTTCTACACCCCCAACATAAGGAATGAAGACACCCAATTCTTCAGCCATAGCAAGAAGCACCTCATCTTCGTCGTCATTGTTTTCACTGAGAAAAGGAATTAACTCCTTGCGGGTTCTCTCTTCTCCAAGTGCTCGTGCAATCGTGGAGAGCCTCCTTATGGAGTTCAGACGCAATTGAATATCTTCGTTTTTTAGCTCATCTATCAGTATAGCGATGGGATAAAGAGGCTCATCCATCGAAGCCATCAGGCTTATCAAGGATTCCTACCACTGTAAGGAAAGAAAGGAAGAAAGAAGATTAGTGCACTATGGTCATTGGGATCTAGCAAAAACCAGTCATGTAATCTTTGGCATCTTAGACAAGGTTTCATCAGAGAAACAAACCCGTGTAAATCAAAAGGTCAAGGATTCAATGCACATAACTCAGAAAATCAAGACTAAACTATATCACTAATTAATATATGGCTCAAGCAAGCACATAAGTTGGACAAAGATGTCGTCTATCATCTACACATGGTTTCAGCACAAAAGTCAGAGGAAACAACCGTCATCATCTGAACATTCTCAGCAGAGATATCAAGCACAACTGAAGAAAAGAAACCCTCGTGTCATCAACAGATCTATAAACAAGATACCTAAAACATAAGAATTTCAGCTGGTGAAGGAAGGCCGCTCGGACAACCAACTTAATTCTAATTAGATCAAGGACGCCACCTCAGATTTTTATGGTATAATATTGTTGATCGAATTTTCACCTTTCTAGGCACATTCTGAAAACCACAAATTGCAACCTTTCCAGGCACAAATCAAACCACAAAGAGCAACGCAAAAGAGTAAGTTCGATGTGCAAACCCTCCACACTGCAAGTGATTCATCAGGGTAATAGAAAAACCAAATCGAACCACAAACCACCAATATCGCACAAGGATCCAAACGCATATCGCACTAGAAATGCCCACATCACAACCCAGTCATACGGCAAATAATAAAGCCCTCCGAATCCGCCCAAAATCACAGCCCCAACGGAGAACATGCAGGGGTCGTCCCAATCGCATCAAAACCAACCTACCCCCACTGAAATGGCGCAGATCTAAGCAGATGAACCTCACGGCGACCAAAAATAAAAAGAAGGCAAAAGGCACCCGCACACCGCACGGCGGGTGGCGGCCACCGGAATCCTATCCCCCGCGCCATCCTCCACGGGGGGGCGCGCAGATCGAGGGAGCGGCGGGCCGATCGAGGTCGAGGCGCGGCGCAGATCTAACGCCTGGGGACGGGGGAGGGAAGGGAAGGCGAGCGACGGGCGGATCCTCACCTCGCGGGGCCGGATCGGCTAGGCCGTCGGAGATGGGGGCGAGGGGACGCGGCGGCGGAGGAGGAGGAGGATGGGGAGGAGCGGCTCGCGAGGGGTCGCCGCTGAAGTTTAGGAGAGGGAGGGGAAGAGATGGATGGGGATGGGTGATGTACTGATGTGGTGTTGCGGAAGAAAGGGAATGGAGAGAATTCAGCTGAACGGGAGCGGGTGGATGGAGGCCCGGGCCGGGCCGGGCCCGATCTTTCTCAATGTTGATTTTTTTACGGGAGCTTATGAGGCGAAAAATCAGATTATTTTTGTTGAATGTAAAAAGCTGGGGGAGGTCCTGACAGCAACGGGTGAAAAATCAAAAAAATCAGATTATTGGTACAAACTTAAAAACTCTTTACCAAAATCACATAATTTTTATCCAATGAATAGAAGAGAATATTGGTTTTTTTATGTTTTAACCCTTTATCGACAACAGAGAGATTTGGACTGGTTAAAATAACAACGTAGGGGTTAAAACGTAAAAAAATCAATATCTTGTTCTTTATGGCTATGGTGGGTTCTTTTATATCTTCTAAATAGAATTACATCGAGTTCTAAATATTACTAACTTTTCTAAACTACTTTTAGAAAACTTTTCTAAACTATTTCGACAAATACATGATTGAAATACTTTTGATGACAGAGTAAGTGGTATTATTTTCACTTTGTTGTTAAACACTAAGATTGTGTTCGGCAACACATGAAAATTTGTCTCGTCGTTTTTTCATGCACGTTTCTTGATTTTAAAAAAATTATCAAAAATTTGCATAAAAATTATATTAATTTATTTTTTAAATTTAAAATAATTAATAATCAATTAATTATGTGCTAATAACTCGTCCGATCTTCGTCTGTATCTTCTTGATCATTTTCTTTTCTCCCTGTCAAACTCTCAAACATAAATAAATAAATATTCTTTGGTCAAACTTTAAGGAAAATCAATAATATCATATAGGAGTACTAAAATTCAGAGGGAGTACTACCTAAATAAGAACTTCCATCCTATCCAAATCCAAAAATTTTAAAAAATATTCCATCTTGTCGATATTCCTGAAATTTGCACGATCTGTTGAGCACGATCTGTTGAGTATACGTTTGAAGACAATTTTTGAGTTATTCCATCTTTAATGTGACATTCCATCGTATATTGTACATGATTTATGAAACAAAAGCTCAATAGATTTTGTATGTCTGTCTCAGAAGAGTTGACTCATACTCTTTCTTATGCCTACTTTATGTGAATTTTTACCACTTATAATACACTTTAGCAAAGGTTCAGATCTAATCTCTATCTCTTACTCATTCATAGTCCAACTTACGAAAATCAGTTCTATTATTTCCTATTTTTATTGTGTGCATGCATGTATGGATTAAATTGCGAGAGGTTATCCGAGATTTGCTCTTTTTTCTGGCTTGCATGCATGCAGGTTATTCGAGATTTGCTACTTTTTTGCCTTACATGCATGTTTTGGATTTAAAAAGGAGTGCTCGATTATATTACGGTAGCGTTAGCACAGGTATGTTACTAGTAAGACTAGTAAGAAGTAAGACCGAATTTTTGCTTTTTGGCCCATTTTTGTAAAGATTCTCACAAATAGGCCCCTAACAATTTTTATTGCAGGAATGGACCCCAAGCTCGACACTAATAATGATGTCTTCGAGATTACACTACTAGACACCAATACAATTGGCACCGAGCGCTTTACGCCACGTCAGCGCTGAGGTTGACGTGGCACTGAGCTCGGCGCCGTGGACCTTGGCGTCGAGCTCGGCACCACTCATTATGGTGCCGAGTTCGGCGTCACCAATTTTGGCGCTGAGCCCGTTTACAGGTGGGTCCCTTCTTTCTCGTCGATGCCATATTGTTTGTCGCTCTCTCTTCGTTCAATCGTTCCCGAGCTCGTGCCCAACCTTCCCCCGTCGCCGCCGCAAGTCCCGCCCCCGGCGCGCATGACCTCGTCCTGGCGTTGCCGCCCAACAACTCCCCGAGCCCGGCGTCGACGCGCCACGCCTCCGCCCGCGCCACGCCCTTTGGCCGCGACGCAAGCCGCCGGCCGGTCGCCGTTGCGCCCGGCCACCTCACCGGCCGCGCGCGCAAGCCACCGCCCTCTCTCGCTCACCTCCTTCCTCTTCCCGCCTGTCGCTCCCTAATTGAGGTAAATTTGAAAATTTAATTTGTTGAATATGTAAATTCGGAATATGCAATGTACGTAAAATTAAAGTATGCAATATATGTGTTAACGACCAAATTAAGTAACCAAATCCCCGGGTTCAGAGCCGAGATTGAAGCGGAATTGGAGGAGAAGCGATCGGCGGGGAAACAAAGGCTTCATCGGCTAAGTCCGAATCGACTATGGAGCCAGTCGGCTGAGTCCGAATCGGACCAGGTAGCCGACAGCCGATTTCGCGTGAAGATAGAAGTGGACCTGGTTCCAAAGAGGAAACTTGGAGATAAAGCGTTGGATTCAGTCTCCAAATTGTACATTAAAGATATTGTCATCTATGGATAAGGTCCTGTAACGCCAATTGTATCTGTAAATTAGGAAGTTGTATAGATATTCCTTTTGTAACACGGCATGGGACTGCGTCCCGAGATATTGTCGTATTGTAAATAGTAGACAAGGTAGAAATCGTGTTCTACACGGATATCGTTGTACCTGGGTATAAATAAGACCCGAGGGCTCTTTGTAAAAAAACAACAGACAATCAATCAACTTCGGTGCATTGCCACCCTTTTATTTTATTCCTTTCGACAAGTTCTTGCTCTTGCTCGGCCGCATCGCTTCGATATTCGAACAAGGTAATTCCTCGTTACAAGTGGTTTGTATCGTCGGGGTTAGTGCTTTCATCATCATGATACTCTAGTTTCGATATTATAAACTTCTTAATCTATCATATGCGGCATATAATCTAGAGCAATGTCTAGATCTATCTCGCAATCGGCTGATTTCTTTCTGAAGACAGCAGCCGATAGAGTTAGATCCGCAGGTTGAATTAGATTATATGCCATGTCTACCGTCTCGAGGAGTTCTCATTAGCTTATACAGATCTAGTATTTCTTTTTGTACTTAATGTTGCATCTAATCAACCTTAAGTCGCTTTTAGAACTATAAAGATCTGTTCAGTTAATGTTTATCATTAGAGACAGTGCCAGGGTTTTAGCCGGCCTTACCTGTTTTAGTTATCTTCTAGTATTAATTGCTATTAGATATATTAAAGCCGTCTTTTATATTAAGATCTCAATCTATTTAAATGCCCTAAGCCAGTATCAATCTGTCAAGTTACGTTGACAGCCGATTGATCTAGGTTTAGTGCATTTAGGTTAGATTAATATCTTTTTATAAAATGTATCGGAGTACTAGCCGATTCACATTAGACCTGCAACATCGGCTAGGTTATCATTGCAAATAATTATTATCCTAATGTGTCTTTAGCCTAAGTGATTTATACTGTCTCGGTATACTACCGATCTATCCCAATCACTTAGTATAAATGTGCTTTGGGATAGCAATTATATGTTTATTGATGTCTTCAGCCGATCCGGTAGGATCTAATTTTAACTTAATGCCTATTTCTTGTTTTCTTGTTGATTACAGGATCAAACAACTGGCACGCCCTAAATTTACCAAAGGCGACCAACTTGGACCTGATGCCTATTTCTTGTTTTCTTGTTGATTACAGGATCAAACAACTGGCACACCCTAAATTTACCAAAGGCGACCAACTTGGACCTGAACTAGAGTAAAGCAAATCTCTCAGGCCAGTGCGTGGGAATCGAATTTCTCATCAACACGCTTTTGGCACGCCTGGTGGGACCATTGCAAACTTCCAAGTTTGACGTGATGTCTGACACCAAGACTCTAGAGATCGATCAAGAAAACGTCATCCCAGTGACAATGGAGCAACTGTCGGCTGACCAGCTAGTCGACTACAAGCGTATAGTTGAGCTGGCCAGCACATTACCCTGCATCTTTCACCTGCACAGTTCGGGACGGTCCTCCGAAGTTTAAGTTCTCCATCGAAGACTTCAACATGTCTAATGAGGACAAGAAGGGAAAAGGGAAGATGGAGGACATCAAGCAGGAACAAGACGGTTCGGGCCCTTACACTCTACAAGACCGAATCGACTCGGCTGTCCATCATGCGCTCGTCAACCAAAGTGGCGTATTGGTTAACACCCTCAACAACATGATAAGCACTATGGCCGACTCGAAGATAGTCGAGCAGCTGTCGAGAGGGTCGACATACTTCACTGATGGTCAGTTCCCGACCTACAGGACACTATCAACCCAGGGCCTACCAATCCCGCCACTGGGACAACCGAATCCTCAAGGAGGGGCTCTGATCCAGCCAAATGCACAGGCATCGACTTCAGAGCCGCACCCGAGGATCATGGTCCAACAACAACCTCAACATCAGAGTCGCGGTGTGCCAACAGTGACGCAAGAATAGCTGGAGTACATGTTCATCACCAATCGGCGGCCAATCATGTCCAATGAGCCGATCGGCAACATCACCTCGACGCCACATCATAATCCTGCCGGCAATTGGCTACTCACTGAGCAATCACCGCCGATCGTATCTCAGCCACCTCCCGCTGCAAATCAGTTCCAGTACCAATATCTGGGAGGCCATCTTGAGCAGCAGCATCAACCGTAGACGCCACCACTCCAGTATCGGCGAGGACCCGTTCATTAAGAGCAGTACGAGCCGATACCTCAAGTTCAAGCTCAAGACAACAGACCTTGGGCCGATCTGATTGCAGACGTCATGCGTGATCAGTTCGGCCTCAAACCCAAGGACTCCGGCAACATGTACCGGTAGCCATATCCAGAATACTTCGAGAGGGTGTTGATGAGAAATTTCTCTCATGCGCTGGCCTGGAAGATCTGCTTAACTCCAGTGCAGGTCCTTCTTGGCTGCCTGTGCTATGCAGCGCGTGCAGTCGGTTTGATCTGTTAATCAACAAGAAAAACAGAGAAATATACGTTAAGTGTTAGGTTAGATCCCCACTGTATCGGCTGAGTGAACCCATGAGCATATATTTGCTATCCTAGAACATATTTAAGCTAAGCGACCGGAATGGATCGGCTATACCAAGACAACATCAGCCGCTTAACCCAAATACAATGAAGGATAATATATATATGTATCGATAAACTAGCCGATACTGGAAAGCTAACTTATGGATCGGCTAGTACCCCGATGAATCTTATGAAAAGATACTGTTCTTAAACCATATGCTCAACCTAGAAATCGGCCGTTGGCTGTCGATGGCAAGCCGATTTCGGCTCATGAGGTCCGACAAGAACAAGATATTAATATAAGAGGCGGTCCTAACATAAATCTAATGATAGATATACTAAAAGAAATATATTAGGGCAGATAAGGCCGGCTGAAACCCCGGCACTGTCTCTAAACAATATAAATCTAGTCGAACAGATCATCGGAAGTTCTAAAAACGACTTAGTAGTTCAACGTTGATGCAACATTAAGTATAAAAAGAAAAACCCAATCTGTTGTAGCTGATTTATACCTCTCGAGACGGTGGATACCGCATATGAACCAGCCAACCCTTAGATCTAGTCTTATTGGCCGCAGGTTCTTGACAGAACTGACCAATGGTAGGATAGATCTAAACATTGATCTAATTTATACGTGCTATATGATAAATAGCACGGTATAAACCCCTGAATCTAATATGTCATTACGATGGAAGCACTAGAAACAGCAGATCATGCCACCAATGACAAGCATTTACCTGGATTTGGGGATCGAAAGGATGCAGCCCGTAGCCAAACAACTTGCTCGTCTGAAGAAAAAGGTTGGCGATGCGCCGAAGGTTTGATTGATTGTGTTGAATATTAATGAATCATTTACAGGGGGTCTCGGGTCCTATTTATACCCAAGATACATTATCTATACAAACCCTGGATTTTATCTAAACTACTATTTAAAACACGACGTTATCCCGGGAAGGACCCACGCCGCATTACAATGAACAATTTAAACAAACTCCCAAATTACAGATACAATTGCCGTTACATGACTCTATCCATAGATGGCAATATCGTTTAACACGCAACTTAATAATCGAATATTCTATTTATCTTCAAACTGTTGTACCAGAAACAGTTTTATCTCTTTTGGACCTGGAATCGGCTATCGGCCGCCCTTGTCCGATCCAACCGTAGCCGACTGGCCTCGCAACCGATCGCTTCTCAGCCGATGCGGCCTCTGTTTCTCAGCCAAACCAGCCGATCCGATTCTGCTTCACCCTTGCTAGGACTTAGGGATTCAATTACCAAATTTCGGTGTTAACACATGCCCCCAAGTCCGTGATACGAAGTGTTACGGATTTGCTTGCATGTTCAAATTCCTGCTCTTTTCTTGACCTAAACCGCTTCGGCTGCCCTGAGTGCCCTTTAAATAGCCCTTCACTTCAACCGAAACGATTACGCTTTATAAACCCACTAACACCTCGCAACCAAACCTCTCCTCTCTCCTCTCCGACGGTTCACCGGCGTCCGTCAAATCTCAGCGCCCTTTGTGAATTGGACTTCATCTTCACCCCCAACAACTCTGATGGCCTCCACCGCCGCCGCGTCAAGCACCTCCGTCGCGCCGGCCACCGCCGCCGCACCAGCCGTTGCCGCTGCACCGACCATCGCCGCCGCACCGGCCGCCGCCATCGTCGAGTTCCCTGAGGTACACCCGCTGGTCCAGAATTTCTTTTCTTCGGATTTATTTCTCTAGTTATGTTTTCAGCCTCGTTGCATTCATCCTACTTCTAGCATTTTTCTCCCCTTTCAAACTGTAGCGTTTAGCCATTCCTGATTAGAGTTTCTTTCTTTCACACTATAGCACCTGTCACATCAAGTGGTCATCCCCAATTTGACCCAAGCACAGAGGTACTTTCTCGGCCCCATCGGCAACACCGATCCAGCGATGTTATCATGGTCGAGACCAACAGGATTCCCTTCAATACCAACAAGCCATCCCTCGCCCACTGGAACGGGACCTTCAAATCATGGCCGACCACCGATGCCGCTTGGGTTGAATGGTACAAGAGGGTGCGGTCGGCCAAGTACACTCATTGGGAGGAAACTAGGATCGCCCAATGCCCGGCTCGTCCGTTGCCGCATGGAAAAAGACGAGCCACTTCTATCGGCTATGACATATTTCTGGAACGACAGCTTCAACGCCTTCATCTTCCGGCAAGGGCCGATGACCATCACACTGGTCGACGTGTACATGACGACCGGGCTAGACATCCAGGCGTCGGCTAACCCCAACAACCTGAGCCAAAAGGGGCAGCATCAGTTCAAAACCAAGGCCATCAGCGGGTGGAGCGGCTTCATCACCCAAAACATGAAAGATGGATCCGTCGGCCACAGGGAGCATGTCGCATTTCTGATGATGTGGCTTGAAAAATTTTGTTCTGTGGATCGAGCTGCGGGCCGACTGCCAACTGGCAGGTCGTAGCCAAAATCTTGGCCGATGGGGGCAAGCTCGCGCTGGGGAAGTACCTCCTCGGCTACTTGTATCAAATGCCGCATCAGCCACCGCAAAGATAGCCGCCAACGCCCAATCAACACCGGCGGCCCGGTGGTTCTTACGGATCTGGCCGGTGCCGGCAACCCAAAGGATAGCCGGTCGGCTCCCTCGATAGAAGCCGTATTCCCTAGGTGGAGCCAATCAAAGATGAAGACGGCAACCGATCACCACCACCGGATGCATGAGCTATGGAGCAAGCAGCCGCTCATGCGGCTCAAGGCACCGGCCGACCTGCGGGCCGAATGGTTCATCGCCCTTTACGACGGGCTATCTCGCGAGAACCGCACCTGGTACTTCTACTGGGACCGGGGACTATTTGAGTTGCCGGTCGATTTTAACTGGGAAGACATCATGTAACACCCTAAAAATCGAAGAATTTAAAATCAGGAATTAAAAATCGGAACTTACAAAAACCTTTTGAATTCATTGCTTCTTATCGTGGTTATCATTCTTATTTGCTAAGCTCGGTTGCATGAGAGTTCTTTTTGAATTACTTTGATGTGAAGTTGGATAAAAACCCTAAGCTTTGAGATCCCAGCTGGGAGAAATAATTCAAAATATATATGTTTGGAGAAGGGTAAATATAAAATTTTGTGGATCTACAAAAGATTCTTTGAAAAGAATGTATTTTGGTTTAAACCCTAATTGGTGGAGGAAAGATAATACATATTTGGATTTGGATGATAAAAATATTTTTGAAAGGGGAAGTATGAATTCAGAAACTTATTTTAATCAAAGACCCCAATTCATTGAATTTAAAAGAAGAAATAAAATAAATATGAAAAATATATTTTGAAAAATAAAAAGTGGGGGAACAGTTTGAAAATATAATTTCAAAATTTTATTGGGAATATTAGAATTTATTTTGAATTTTTAGGGTGAAAGGAAATAGAAATGGGAAAATTAGGAAGTTAAAATCGGAAAAATAGAAAAGTATACTATTCATTACCTCGGCAAGTGTTCGACCGGTCAATCGGTTGTGTCCATGCGCGCCACGTGCAGCCCACCATGCCGCGCCGTACCCGTGGACGTGTGCACACGTGTTTCCGTGGTCGCCGGCTCGTCATGCACGTGTACGCCGGAACAGCCTCGCTGTCCCGCCGGACGCGGAAGTCCACGCCGTACTGCGCGCCCATACCGCTCGCGTCAGCCCCAGCGCTCGCACAGTCCACGCCGTGTCCTCGCCACATCGCCCACGTCACCCTGTACACCCGCACAGCCGTGCCCATATGCCCTGTGCCGTGCGTCGGCCACGCCGACCCCGTCGCCGCGCGTCACCACGCCGCCCGCGCGACCACACCAACGTGGATGGCTATAAATAGGACTCCTCGGCCGAAACTCAAAATACAAAATTTGTTCCTAATCCTCTTTCCTAGCTCCTCCCCGAATTGCCCCAAATTGTATCTACCCTAGCTCGAGAATTCCACGAAACACCGAAGAACCCTAAACCCGGCCGCCCGGAGCGAGAAGCCAAAATTCGTTCTCCTCGGCCGATTTCGTAGCAAATTGAAGGTACGTTGACAATATATGAACCCTAAGCATCATTTTCCCTAGCTTGGTCAAGCCGATTTCTCGCCGGAGCACGTCGGCGGCGAGCGCTGCCGAGCTCTCTGTTTAGGCCTCCGCCATGCGCACGTCGCCAGGCCGTCTCGGCTCTTTTCCGACCAAACCGACCCCGTAGTTAGCATCCCCGTGCCCCTTAGATACTCTGGGAACACTTGGTTCGGTCGGAACGCCGCCGGATCCCGTCGGCACCGTGCGCCACCGCCGCCGCGGCAAGGCCGCCGTCGCCGTCTTGTTCCGCCGCCTCCTTGGTTCGGTTATGCCTCAGGGAGAGTTCCTTATGTCATCTAGAGGGAGTAGGATCAATTAGATGCCGAGCTCCGGTTCCCCTCGCCGTTGTTCGGCTGTGTCGCGCCGTCGGCCTCGCGAGGAAGAAGAAGAGAGGAAAGAAGAAAGAAAAGAAAGAGAGGGTGGTAGATAGACGAGATCGGCTCGGTAGCGCAGTGGCTGGAGCCGAGCCATATAACGCCGAAGGTCGCGAGTTCGAACCCCCAGCCGCGCGAAATTTTGCCAATTTTCGTTTTTTCTTCCTCCTTCCTCTCCCGCCGGCCCACACGTCAGAGAGAGAGAGAGAGAGCCAGAGAACAGAGAATAGAGAAGGGGTGAAGAAGGGAAGAAAAAGAAAGAAAGGGAAAGAAAACAAGAAATGGGCGATAACCCAGTGGAGAGAGTGAGCTGAGGAGAGAGAGGTTGCAAGTTCGATCCCCGGCTTAGCAAAATTTTTCTTGAAAATTTTTATTTTAATTTTTCTATGGGGATCAAAAACAAGGATAAACCTAGTAAAAAATCATAAACAAATTATATCTACTCTTTTGAATTCCTAAACCTTATTTACAATGAATTTTACATCTTTCTTTTCTAAAATTTCTTTTGCAAATAATTATGAACCTATAGTCAAACTTCTTAGCATATTCTATCTCTCCAAAAATTCCTATCTTTTGTGAAACCCATTATTCACCTAAATATTATTTTATATATATATGGAGTTTCTAAACTCAAAAATCCAAGTTAGTTATTTGGCATCTAAGCTTCAAGGTTTATCAAATATTTTGAGATTCAATTATTATTAACCCTAGGACTTCTCGACCTGAGAAATAATTCGATGAAATTGAAAAGATAACCACTTCCTTTTATTAACTGAATCATCAACTCTAATATTTCTCAAACCTTAAGCATATTAACCTAAAATAAATATCGTATCCTTCTTAACAAATCGGATTGATTACAAAACTTCAAATCCTTATAACCCTTTCGCTCTAACTCGGATTTCGTCGAAACTCGAGCCTAGGTTCGCGTAGAGTCATAGCCTAGTGTTAGGAGCCGCTATTGCGATTTACTTGGTTTTCTTTTGGATCTTACTGGATTCTATTTGAATTCTAATCGAATTCAAATTTAATTTCTCGCACGTACGATTAGCGTCCGAGGAAGGCGTTGAGTACGCGGAAGACCCCAACCAACAAGTGTGCGAGCAAGACAAGTCAACACATCCCTTTGAACATATTGATCCTACTTTGTGAAATGATGTTGTTTTCAATTACAAATTGCATGCTATACACAAATGAGTACCTATACTTGATATACCCTGCCTTGATATTGAATACCCTTATAAATGTTTTTTGTAACCCTTGATGTGATACAACCGGAGGATATCTTCGGTAAAATGCTTAGCCATGCTTAGATTCATGCATACTCATGATTTTATAAAGAGCTTTATGCTTGGGCAACTACCTTAGGGAAGGTAGTTGAGCTACGGCATGTGGAGACATGAGCGCCACATTGCCTTGAACATGATGAAAATGGTTTTGATGGAAAAACAAAAATATAAAACCAACGTTTTTAGACTGGGGCGGATGGATGGATTTGGGTGGATTCCGGGAAAGGCTAGTACCGTCCCTGGTCAAATAAGGACCGAGCCATGAGACTACAACTTAGAACGGACCAGTACAACCGTACTTCTCGAATGGGTATAGACCTAGCTGATTAAATATCTGAGCGGAGGCAGTATCCTTGCATAGTAGGTTCAGGTGTTGGCGTTGAGGTAAGGGCTTCCCGGTGGGGGTGCACCACTGGTGGGTGCCTGGACGATAGTTAAGGGCCTTCCGGCAGGGGGTGTACCGCTGGTTGGTACCTGGGCAGAGATCGGGTATGCGATCAACCTGAAGAAATGAAAACATGAAGAAAAGGACATGAAGATGGAAAATTCAAGGATAGAGCAATTCTTTGTCTTACCCCGGGAACGCCAGAACTCCTCTCACTGCTAGGAAATGACGGCTAGAGTGCATGAGGGCTTAAGTTCATGGAGTGGGTACTGCCAAAGTGAGGTTATCGAAAGGCTTTGCCGTGACCGTCCCATATAGAGGGATGTAAGCTCATTCAATGAGTAGTCGCGGAGTACGGGTAAAGTGTACATCCACTGCAGTGTGAGTCAATCAATCTATTTGAATAGCCGTGCTCACGGTTAATAGGCGACGTGACAAGTTTCTCCCGTGGCTAGACTCATAAATTTTAAAATGATGGGATTGGGATTGCATAATGACTTTATGTGCTGGGGAAACCAACTTCTCTATCTGAGAGAAGGAGGAAGACACCCCTAGAAAACCATGACGAATCGGAGGCGGGAAGCTATCCTAGGGATCACAATGGATGGTGGACATAACCGTCGCCGACTTAATATACTATGGACCTAAAACTTGATCTGGCTAGATGTTAGGTTTGCGAAATGATTTGTGAAAATTGGCTTTGCGCAAATAAACCATAGCCATCCTTTGAATGACCCTATCATGTGCATCATTCCATGTTGGCTTGCTGAGTACGTTGGGTACTCACCCTTGCTATACGCACAAACCTCTAGATGAAGGAGATGAGGAAGACCCGTACACATACTACCAGGAGGAATGAAGACAATGGAGCGCAATAGGTCTTAGTCCCCAGTCGTTGCCTGTGGCAATCGACATGCTGCTGCCTTCCGTCTGCTATCTTATCTAATTTCTGTTTTCGGTTGTATCCGGACCGGTAGGTCCTATATGTATTGGATATTGCCTTCGGCCTATTATTTTAATAATTTC
The DNA here is from genome assembly GCA_019925245.2 of Oryza australiensis. NCBI lineage: Eukaryota > Viridiplantae > Streptophyta > Magnoliopsida > Poales > Poaceae > Oryza > Oryza australiensis. The sequence continues at coordinate 3,122,389 of JAIFGZ020000456.1, read as the reverse complement.
GATGTAAGACTATTCATGCACTTTGCACCTGGTAATTCAGAACTGTATTCGTGGGTACCAAACTACTCGATCCAGGGATAAGGTACTATGAACACGAATGATTCCCGTCCTCAAAAACGGGGGTCTACACATCAACTCGGCCGACAACCCAAGGTGCAGCGAGTTGTTCATCGCTGCTCTGTCCCCTTGCATCTTGCCGACCGGAATTCACCAGGGCCGATCAGTGGCCAAGAGCTACGAGTTTTATTACTCGGTGTCGACGGCGAGACAGTTCGGTCTTGGGCAGCTGCCCATCGGCTTTTATTATGCCGATAAGATTGAAACGAGGGGAGTGGTGAACCAGGATTTGATAATGCATCGGCTGCTGAGTATAGCCGGCCCTCCCCTCGGCAACATCGGCGAGATGACCCTGGCGCTCAAGAAAAGTGCGGCCTATGACCAATGGTGGGCCGAAATCAAACGACACATCCTCCACCAGCAGTCATCTCATTACGTCGATCTTCTCCTGCCCGAAGAAATCCCTTCGGTAAGCTTCAAATTCCGGATGATTTTCCTCTTCTTATCATCGGCTGATATAGCCGATTAACATTCGCCCTTTGGTTTGCAGGATACAGAGACGGAGCGGCCGACAGTGAGCGACTCCGGGCGCCCCATCGAATACCGTCTAGGTGTTCTGGACGGGGGCGGCCTCGCTCTGTCGGCCATCGGCTGGGGAGCGCCGAAGCTGGCGTCGTTGCTGCGAGGGCAAGTGCGCGAGCCAATTGCCCAGAAGAAAAGGGCCGCACCACTCATACACCGTTGGCCGCGCCTGCCCCCAAGAAGCTGAAAAAGAAGAAACCGGTAGCGCCAGCCGATAGCCTCCCCCCTTGGACCCGACCGTCGCGCAGTTCCTCGACGCCGTCGCCAGCGAGGAAATGTCGGTGGCTGTTGGAGCGGTGGCCGAACCCGGGAGTTCGAGCCATGAGTCCGTCAACGCTCCAGCCGACGTCCCGCCGGTCCAAAGCCCCCCAGCGAAAACTCGGCCGGTAAGCCCTCACTTCACCAAATTTGGCTTTACGATGATGTCACTTGCATCTGACCGAACAATTCTTTTCAGGTCAAGAAATTGGCTGGCCGCACTCCACGTCACGTGCCATCGGTATTTGTCTCTTGCAACTTGATTTGTAGAAATTAGCCGACTCGACCGCTAACTCTTCTTTTGGGCCCCCACGATCTCCGTCGGCTGCCCCTCGGCGCCAAAGCCAGCACGCACGTTGTGCTGCGGCGGCGGCAACGACGCCGAAGAAGAGGCCCCGACGGCCGTAGGCGGCGAACCAGCCCGAGAGCCGACCGCTCCGACCCCGGTGCCCACGGTAAGCCGACTGAATTTGATGATCGGGTCTGTTAGCTCAATATCTTCTGATCATCTTCCTCTTTGCGGAACATAGCCGACCTCCTCAAATTTGACTTGTCAGAGTTCGAGGAGTCTGGCGAAATCGGCGAGGAGGCGTTGGTGACGCCGGCCGAGGACCTGAGGGCCACCCTAGCCGACATCGGCAACCGGATGGAGGCCTCGCTGGATGCGCTGGTGGTCGACAGCGGTTCAATACACGTGCGCTTCAAGGAAATCCAAGGCTAGCTGCCGGAAGCCCTAGCCGACGCCATTGTGCCGGCCACCTTCATGGAAGCCCACCAACTCAAGTATGAACGAGCGCGGCAGCGGATAGCCGATCGTCGCGAGAACCAGGCGCGGTCGGGCACCCTCTAGTCGACCAAGGATGCCTTCGACCGCCTAAAGACTGAGCCGGCGGCCAAGCTTGAGCAACTCCTCGCACGCCAAGAACAGCTGATGGCCGATCTCGTTCAAGTCACGAACGAGATCGATGTTGTCACGCCCAGAAATTCACACCAGAATTTCTGCAGCTAATTTGTGCATTACATCCTCGTCCGAGAATCGGAGGTACACAAATCGACGTTATTGATAATACAGAATCCTCGTCTTAGAAACAATATAAAAGAGTTACACAAATGCAAAAAGGAAAATAAACCGACTTAAGCTAAACTTGACACGAGCGAGCGGAACACCAACTCCACGGCTAAACCTTGACGAGAACAAGCCTACACCTCCTCGGAGACCTCGATCTCAACCTCTGGCACTGAAGGGGGAAAAAGAAGCAAGACTGAGTACAACCACCGTACTCAACAAGTCACACCGGAAAAGGGGACATGATGCAAGATAGATAACAAGGAAAGGTCAAGGGCTCAATTTGCATAAACAACATTTGCAGATATAATAATAATATTTGGAGACAAGAAACAGTAGTAATATTTAAGCAATATTAAATAAACGCTGTCCAACGCTCAAACCACGTTGCAACAGGCCCATCCATCCACCTGCACTAGTCATATTTCAACATTTCATTCGAATAAAGTAAATGAGACTAATCAAGGTGAATGCGGTCGATCGCCCGTAACCGTGGGCACGGCTATTCGAATAGTTTTTACTCGATCGAGGTGTACAATCGTACCCACAAGACACAATCCCACAACACGTTACCGTGCGCGGTGCACCACCACGGTGCCCGGAAGGAATTGTGACAGGACCATTCACACAACCCCTCTAATCAATCGTACCACACCAAGGTTTCGCCCCATTCCCATCGGGCAATGGGCAGCCCCTCTAGTGCCGCGGTGAATCCAAGCCGATCAACCCTTAAAACCGGGCCGACCCAACTCCATCACGCTCACCCTCTGGGATACGTTAACTAGAGACAATGCTATGCTACGGGCCCACCATTACCCATGCTTGGCTTGTGGTATGCACGGCATTTCTTTCGGGGTTTCCGAGAACCGGTCCTTAATCGTCATGAGCACGCTAACCAAAGTCCAACCATGTGCTCACGACCCACCTTTCTTATAAGTCAATATTATTAGAACCAAAGTCATATCTTAATATCATCTAAGATCCACTTTAGAAATAAACTTGATTAGTGTGATTCCCTTAAGTGAGCTAGTTGCGCTAAGCATGACTAAGCAACCTTAAACTATCATCTAGTCACATTGGATCCCAGGTTATCAATGGTATAAGGTAGACAATCCTATGGTTGAGTACAATAGGTACAAAACATCCCATGAAATGACATTCTAAAACATATGCAGTATTTGAACGAAATAGAGGTATTTACATAAAATAGGTACAATATGGTCAATGTAAGGTATGACTTGCCTTGTTCTGGAGACTGAGGAACCTCGGCGACTACTTCGAAGAGAACGGGCTCACCGGAAAACTCGGGATCTACACGACAAATAAAGCACTCAACAAACACCCTAAAAAGTCTACTGAAACAGCACTGAAAAGTATTTTCAATGGATTCTTGACATTTTTCTGGATTTAATGAAATTTGAATGGACTAAAACGGAGCTCGGATTCAAAAGATATGAATTTTAGAAGTTTAATTGCGATTTTTAAACTAAACGAAAAGATTAAATTATTTATTGCGCAATTAAGTCCCGGATGACGTCATCCACGCGCGCCTCAGGGCTGACGTCGGCATGACGTCGCGGCGCGTCGGCGCTAGGCGACGTCGGCGCACGGCCTGCGCACGCGCGGGAGCGGGGGCGCGGCGGCCGGATTGCGCCACGTGGCGCGATCCGAGCGGCGGATTGGCAGCGGCGTGGCGCGATCTGGGCGGCGGGCCGGCGGCGATCGGGCGGCACGGATCCGTCGCGTCGGACGGCACGGGCGGCGCTAGGGTTAGGGTTAGGGTTTCACGGGTGGTGGCGGCGGCGACGGGGCGGCGCGACCGGCGAGCGGCGGCGGGGCGGCGGCGACGACCGGCGGCGGCGGCGGCGGCGGCGGCGACGGCGCGGCGGCGCGTGGCGGCGGCGAGCCGGCGAGCGGCGTCACGCGCGAAAGAGAAAAGGAAGCAAAGAAACAACGGCGGCGAGCTCACCGACGGTGAAACGACGGAGACGACGGCGAACCGGGGCTAGAATCAACGGCGAACAAAGGGGAAACGCGGCGGGGCTCGAGGGGTTTTTAAAGGGGAGAGGAGAGGCGAATCGGGCACGGATGCGGCGGGGATAAGGTCGCCGGCGTTTTGGACTCGGAGAGAGAGAGATATCCGGCGGTCGTTTCGGGCGACGACGGCCGTTTCGGGCGACGACGGCGGGGCCGTGGGCCTCGGCCACGGCCGGGAAGCGGCGCGCGCGGGCGGCTCGGGCGGAACAGTGTCGGGCCGACGGCCGCTGCGACGGAAGGGCGGGAAAACCGTACGGATGGTACGGAAAAAGGAAAAAAAGAAAAAGAAAAAGAAAAAGAAAAAGGGATTTAGGGACTTAATTAAATTCCGATTTCTTATTTAATTGATTAAAAATACTTAGAGTGCTCTAAAAATCCCATAAAAATCCTGTTAGCGTATTTTGACATGAAGAATTCAAGAAAAATCCTATCATGTCATTTCCATTTATTAATTGCATTTTAAAATTATAGGTTGACTCCGGTTAATTTCGAAATTCCGATTATTTCGGGTAAATTATTTTAAATGCATTAGGGAAAAACCCTGGATATGACAACCTACCCCTTAAACGGAATCTCGACCTCGAGATTCGGAGGTACTGGCGAAGAGGTGCGGGTGCGCGGCCTTTAGCTCATCTTCTCGTTCCCAAGTAGCTTCTTCCTCGGAGTGATGAGTCCATTGAACCTTGCAAAATCGATAACCTTATTACGCGTCCTTCTTTACCGACCTCAAGAATACGTCTTGTCTCTCTACATAGGTTAAGTCCTCTTGGATTTCAATCTTGTCCGGACTCGCTTTGCTCTTCGGTACCATTAAACACTTCTTTAAGCTGGGACACATGAAACACGTCGTGAATACCGGTCATGTTGGAGGAAGCTCTAGGCGATAGGCCACTTCTCCTCGACGTTCCCGAATCTGTATGGTCCCACGAAACGTGGTGCCAACTTACCTTTGGTTTGGAAACGGTGTACTCCCGGAGTGGTGTAACGCGAAGATACACAAAATCCCCGCTTCAAAAGCGAGATCTCTTCGACGATTATCGCATAGCTCTTCTGTCGGAGATGCGCAATCTTCAACCTTTCCCGAATCACTCGGACCTTTTCCTCTCGCTTCGCTTATTACTTCGTGCCAAACAATTGGCGCTCACCCGTCTGGTCCCGAATAGGGGTGTGCGGCATTTCCGTCCATACGGTGCTTCATACGGTGCCATTTGAATGCGGCACGATAGCTGTTGTTGTAAGAGAATTCGCATAAGGCAAGCTTTTGTCCCATGCTTTTCCAAAATCGAGCGCGCATGCTCTCGGCATATCTTCCAAAATCTGATTCACTCTCTCGCTTTGACCGTCATTTGCGGATGATAGGCCGTGCTAAAATTCAAACGGGTAGAGTTCTTCTTGCAACTTCTTCCGAATTTGGAAGTAAACCGACTTCCCTATCGGACACGATCTTTTTAGGCACGCCATGCAAACACATGATCCTTGCGAGATAAAGCTCGCCAACTTCTTCCCGAGTAGGTAGTATGTACGGTATGAAATGGGCCACCTTGGTGAGTCGGTCCACCACGACCCAAATCGAGTCATATCCTGACGTTGTGCGGGGTAAACCCGTGATGAAATCCATTCCAATTTCTTCCCATTTCCACTCTGGAATCGAAGTGGTTGCAACGATCCGGCGGGCCGTTGATGTTCTGCCTTCACTCGCCGACAAACATCACAAAGTGCAACAAACTCGGCTATCTCCCTCCTCATGCGACCCACCAAAACTTTTCTTTAAGGTCTTGATACATCTTTGTCTTGCCTGGGTGAATTGAGTATTGGGTTTGGTGAACTTCTGTAAGGATCGTCTTTTTCAAATTCTTGTCTTCTGGCACACACAATCTCTTTCCCATCCAGATTGTGCCATGTTCGTCTTCCGTAAAACCACGAGCTTTTCCGACTCTCATGTTCTTCTTGAGTTCGGCCATTTCGGGATCGACGCCCGAGCGGCCCGAATTTGATCAATGAGAGTGGGTTGGGCTTCCGAGCAGCCACAAAACCAAAATCCACCACTTGTAGATTTAGATTCTCGAATTCCTGCTGCAACTGGTCACACATTCCTTCGACACTGAGAGTGGTGCAGTAACTCTTTCGGCTTAGTGCGTCCGCAACCACGTTAGCTTTGCCGGGATGGTAATGTATCCCTAAGTCATAATCTTTGATCAGTTCCAACCATCTCCTCTGTCGGAGGTTTAAATCCGGTTGGGTGAAAATGTATTTAAGACTTTTGTGATCCGTATACATTTCACAACGATTACCAATTAGGTAGTGTCGCCAAATCTTCAATGCATGAACCACTGCGGATAACTCCAGATCATGAGTGGGGTAGTTGTTTTCATGTGGGCGCAATTGACGAGATGCATATGCAACCACTTTGCCTTCTTGCATCAACACACATCCCAACCCTTGGCGAGATGCATCACAATAAACTTGGAAGTCCTTTGCTGGGTCGGGCAGTATCAACACTGGTGCAGACACCAACTTCCTCTTGAGCTCTTCAAAACTTCTATTGCATTCTGCCGACCACTTAAACTTCTCATCTTTCTTCAACGGTTGAGTCATTGGCTTGGCGATTTTGGAGAAGTTCTCAATGAAGCGGCGATAGTAACCCGCAAGTCCAAGGAAACTTCGGATCTGCATAACCGTTTTAGGCGGGGTCCACTTAGTAACTAATTCCACATTTGCTTGGATCCACGGCTACTCCTTGGGCATTCACAATGTGGCCGAGGCTGTACCTCCTTTAACCGGAAAAGCACACTTGCTAAACTTGGCGTAGAGTTGATGGTCTCTCAACTTTTCGAGCACTGTCCGAAGATGTTGCTTGATGATCCTCCTCGACTTAGAGTAGACCAAAATATCGTCAATGAACACCACCACGAATTTATCCAAGAACTCCATAAACACCTTGTTCATCGATTCATAAAGAAAGCCGGTGCATTGGTTAAACCAAAAGACATGACCGTACACTCGTGCAGTCCATACACAGTGGTGAAGGCGGTCTTGGGAATGTCCTCTTCCCGAATCCTCAGCGATGATAGCCCGATCGCAGGTCTATCTTGGAAAATACCTTGGCCCCTTTGAGTTGATCGAATAAGTCATCAATCCGGGGTAGGGGATACTTGTTCTTGATAGTAACCTCATTGAGGGCTCGATAGTCGACACACATTCTCTTGGTCTTGTCTTTCTTTTCCACAAAAATCACCGGAGCACCCCAAGGCGATGTGCTCGGGCGAATATACCCTTTTTGCACTGTTCATCCACTTGCTTCTTTACTTGGCCAACTCGTTGGCTCCCATCCTATATGGCCTCTTGTGTATTGGGGCGGTCCGGTACTAGATCAATCCGAATTCAATTTCCCTTTTTGGCGGCATCGAGTTAAGTCCTCGGAAAAACTTCGGGTATTCTCGACGATGGGGATATCCTCTAACTTCACAGGGTCTTGGCCGCCATTTCGGACGATTCCCGGTGGAAATATGATTCAAACTTACTATAGCCTTGACTTGCATGGGAGAGCGAAAAACAACTCTTTCTCCTTTCGTATTAATTAAAGTAATGGTGCGACTAGCGCAGTCAATTACTCCCTTATGTCGGACAACCAATCCATCCCAAGAATGACATCTATGCCTTTGGGTGAAGGAGGATAAGGTTGGCTAGAAACATAGATCCTTGGATTTCTATGGTCACTAAGGGACAATGCGAGTAGTCTCCAAGTGGTTTCCGGGGGTTTGAACCCGCATAGGTATCTTAAGTCCCACTGCGACAACCCATGTGCCCCAACAAATTGCTTTGAGATAAAAGAATGTGTAGCGCGAGAATCAAATAATACTGTGGCGGGAGTATAGTTTACGAAACATACCGTATAACTTCGGGAGAGGTCTGTGCTTCCTCGGCGGACGCATGATTGACTCGAGCCTGGATGAACCTTGGCCCGGCGCGTCTTGGCTTGGACACTTGTCCGCAAAATGCCACGGTCACCACAGTTGAAACAGACTCCGGCTTTCCTCCCGAGTCCTTCCTTGGAGGTGGTGGGTGGATCTATTCTTGGGATGGCGTTGGAGGCGCGGGGCCGGAGTACGCGTTGCGACCACGCCACTACCGGTTGGAAATTCCACAGGTGATAAGGTCGATGCCGACGAACAATCATGGTGGTAGGTCCACTCGACTTCCGAGGCATGAAACGCGGCCTCGCTAATTTCCCTGCTGTTGAGGAGGTCGTGTGCGGAATACTTTTCTCTTCTTGATCATCTTGTTGCGCCGATCTTCTGTCGAATGGCCTTGTCAACTAGCTTCTCAAAGTTAGCATACTCTCAGAAAATAAGCTTGTCCGTGAGTTCATCATCCAAACCACCAAAAACTTTTCCCGCTTTCGCATCGACGCACATCTTCGGGGCATAACGGGCAAGACGATTGAACTCGTGCGATACTCGAACGATCATTACCCTGTTCAAGAGAACGGAACTCACGCTTTTACGTGCAACTATTCCCGCAGGAATATGTGCGGTCCTGAAACTACGACGAAACTCTTCCCGGTACTGTTGCTCCCGCCGGCGAGTAACCAAATAGTTGTCCCACCAAGCGAAGCGGACCTTGTAACCGGTGAGTGGCAAACGAGACTTTCTCGATCCGTGCACTGCAGCGGATCTAACTTCTTCTCTATGGCATGAAGCCAATCATTAGCCTCCATGGGATTAGTGGTGCTGGAGAAAGTCGGCGGTCGGACACGAAGGAACTCTGGCAGCTTGGACTGGGGTGGTGGGGCGGCAAACTGATTGTTCTGCTGCTGTTGCTGCATTTGTTGCAGCATCTGCTGTTGCATCTGGTGGTGTTGTTGTTGCATTTGCTGCATCATTGCAGCCATCATCGTGTACGTGAAGCGAGCACTTGAGCAATGGTGGGATTCTCGGGTGGCGGTGGAGGAGCATTGCCATTGGCGTCGTGAGCCTCGTGGTTGTCGGCACTGACGCCCATTGTTCTTTGTTCGCCCGCCGGTCCCGGTGTTTACCATCGAAGGAGACGGCCAGACCGAGAGAGAAAAGAAGAAAAAGCAGACAGGACTTAGAACTAATCTTTATTATTTGAATTCAAATGCATTGTTCTGATCTTGACTAAAAACAAGGAAAAGCACCAAACATCCTTAATTGGTCAGTCATATCACACTTGATATCGACTGCCAGCTATCCCACACACAGCAGCCTAACACACGAACTACCAAGAAGGCAAACTAATTTAAACGGTAAAACTAAAGAGGGCAACTACAACGATCCACGAGACGAGGAGTCGAAACGCTTCCTTCGGAAGATCCCCATTCTTCCGAACGGCTCCTGGAGTCCTCGGGCGTCACCTCGAGACTTGGACTCTTCGAATCGGTTGCCGTAGCCCAACCGATCCCGCCTCTTCCCTCCGAGGATTCTTGAGTCTCTTCGGAGTCCATGTCTTCACCGAATTCTCCGAGCTTGAGTCACTGGAGACGGAGATCCAACCATTACGCCACCTCCGCCTTGATTCGCCGAAGGCGGAGCAAAGGTGAGGGCGAGACTGCGCCAGGAGGAACTGGAACCGGCGCTGGAACTAGAGCGGGTGGAGCTGGAGAAGGCGGTGGAATCCGAGGTGCCACTGGATACGGACAGGCGCGGTGGTGGTCTTCCGAGGCGTAGTGCGGAGTCTAACCCCAACCGGTGGCGGGAGTCCCTTCAACTCGGCTACCTCCTTCTTCGGACGAACCACTTCGTCCTGCAGTCGCGTGATCCTCAGCATCTTCTTGTCGTTTAGCTCTTTGGTCGCCTTGTGTAGGTCAGAGTGCATCTGATCCAGTCCTTTGAGCACCGTGCACATGTGACCGAAGGTAGAGTCATTCTCCTCTGCCGTCGACTTGAATGCACTGACCTCGGAGGAACTACCTCGACGGGGATGGTAGCGGTAGGAGGAGGTGCGAAGGTCAGCATCATGCAGCTCCCTCATCCTGGCTAACATCAGGTAGGCGGCTTCTTGACAAGCGTGATCTGACGTGCCTCCGGAAGCCGTGACCTCCATGTTGGGAAGACACGTTCCCACAAACCCGTGAACCTCCAACCGAACACGGTATGGCAACTCGCCACTGAGAGGCGCAACTGTTGTATACTCCGGTGCTTCGGGATATCCAACTGCGGCCATACGCGCCGGCTACGCACGAAGCTTGTCATCCCTTTTCGCAGTGCGTCATTGGAACCTGCCATCTATAGAAACAAAGGAGTGGGAAAAAATCAAAACATGCTCAAAACCCACGACCAACATCCCATTTTCGCAATTCCTAAACCCTAGACCGACTCCACTTTTCAAAACACCCTTTTTATTAAAACATATGCACATGAAAAGAATTAGAGGGCTCTTAAGGTTTCCAATTGGCTCGTCCTACGGTCACAGGAAGGCTCTGATACCAACTTGTCACGCCCAAAAATTCACACCAGAATTTCTGCAGCTAATTTGTGCATTACATCCTCGTCCGAGAATCGGCCGAGGTACACAAATCGACGTTATTGATAATACGAATCCTCGTCTTAGAAACAATATAAAAGAGTTACACAAATGCAGGAAAGGAAAATAAAGCTGACTTAAGCTAAACTTGACACGAGCGAGCGAACACCAACTCCACGGCTAAACCTTGACGAGAACAAGCCTACACCTCCTCGGAGACCTCGATCTCAACCTCGCACGAAGGGGGAAAAGAAGCAAGGCCGAGTACAACCACCGTACTCAACAAGTCACACCGGAAAAGGGGACATGATGCAAGATAGATAACAAGGAAAGGTCAAGGGCTCAATTTGCATAAACAGATTTGCGTATATAATAATAATATTTGGAGACAAGAAAGTAGTAATATTTAAGCAATATTAAATAAACGCTGTCCAACGCTCAAACCACGTTGCAACAGCCCATCCATCCACCTGCACTAGTCATATTCCAACATTTCATTCGAATAAAGTAAATGAGACTAATCAAGGTGAATCGGTCGATCGCCCGTAAGTGGGCACGGCTATTCGAATAGTTTTTACTCGATCGAGGTGTACAATCTGTACCCACAAGACACAATCCCACAACACGTTACCGTGCGCCGGTGCACCACCACGGTGCCCCGGAAAGGAATTGTGACAGGACCCTTCACACAACCCCCTCTAATCAATCGTACCACACCAAGGTTTCGCCCCCATTCCCATCGGGCAATGGGCAGCCCCCTCTAGTGCCGCGGTGAATCCGGAAGCTGATCAACCCTTAAAACCGGGGCCGACCCAACTCCATCACGCTCACCCTCTCTGGGATACGTTAACTAGAGACAGCTATGCTACGGGCCCAGCCATTACCCATGCTGGCTTATGGTATGCACGTCATTTCTTCCGGGGTTTCAGAGAACCGGTCCGTAATCGTCATGAGCACGCTAACCAAAGTCCAACCATGTGCTCACGACCCACCTTTCTTATAAGTCAATATTATTAGAACCAAAGTCATATCTTAATATCATCGGAAGATCCACTTTAGAAATAAACTTGATTAGTGTGATTCCCTTAAGTGAGCTAGTTGCGCTAAGCATGACTAAGCAACCTTAAACTATCATCTAGTCACATTGGATCCCAGGTTATCAATGGTATAAGGTAGACAATCCTATGGTTGAGTACAATAGGTACAAAACATCCCATGAAATGACATTCTAAAACATATGCAGTATTTGAACGAAATAGAGGTATTTACATAAAATAGGTACAATATGGTCAATGTAAGGTATGACTTGCCTTGTTCTGGAGACTGAGGAACCTCGGCGACTACTTCGAAGAGAACGGGCTCACGGAAAACTCGGGATCTACACGACAAATAAAGCACTCAACAAACACCCTAAAAAGTCTACTGAAACAGCACTGAAAAGTATTTTCAATGGATTCTTGACATTTTCTGGATTTAATGAAATTTGAATGGACTAAAACGGAGCTCGGATTCAAAAGATATGAATTTTAGAAGTTTAATTGCGATTTTTAAACTAAACAGAAAAGATTAAATTATTTATTGCGCAATTAAGTCCCGGATGACGTCATCCACGCGCGCCTCGGGCTGCGTCGGCATGACGTCGGCGGGCCGGCGTCGGCGCTAGGGCGGCGTCGGCGCACGCGCGCGCACGCGGGAGGCGGGCGCGGCGGCGGATTGCCGCCACGTGGCGCGATCCGAGCGGCGGATTGCGGCGGCGTGGCGCGATTGGGCGGCCGGACGGCGCGATCGGACGCGCGGATCCGTCGCGATCGGACGGCACGAGGGCGGCGCTAGGGTTAGGGTTAGGGTTTCACGGGTGGTGGCGGCGCGACGGACGGCGGCGGCGACCGGCGGCGGCGGCGCGCGGCGGCGCGAGCCGGCGAGCGGCGACACGCGCGCGAAAGAAAAGGAAGCAAAGAAACAAAAGAAACCGGGAACGGCGGCGAGCTCACCGACGGTGAAACGACGGAGATGACGGCGAACCGGGGCTAGAATCAACGGCGAACAAAGGGAAATGCGGCGGGGCTCGAGGGGTTTTTAAAGGGGAGAGGAGAGGCAGATCGGGCACGGATGCGGCGGGGATAAGGTCGCCGGCGTTTTCGGACTCGGAGAGAGAGAGAGATATCCGGTGGTCGTTTCGGGCGACGACGGCCGTTTCGGCGTGCGGGAAAGCGGGCACGGGTGCGGCGGCGCGGGCGGGCCGGCGTGGGGCCACGCGGCGCGAGGCGCGCGAACGGCACGAGAAAGAGGCGGGCGGCGCGGCTATGGCGGCGGCGGTTGGCGCGGCGCGCGAGGAGGCGGCTCGGCAGTGGGGCCCACGTCGGTGGCCGCGCGCAGCAAGGAGGCGCCGGACTTGCGCGGCGCGGCGGGACCGTGGGCCTCGGCCACGGCCGGGAGGAGCGCGCGCGCGGCGGCTCGGGCGGAACAGTGTCGGGCCGACGGCCGGGAAGGCGGGAAAACCGTACGGATGGTACGGAAAAAGGAAAAAAAAGAAAAAGAAAAAGAAAAAGAAAAAGGGATTTAGGGACTTAATTAAATTCTGATTTCTTATTTAATTGATTAAAAATACTTAGAGTGCTCTAAAAATCCCAAAAAAATCTCTTAGCGTATTTTGACATGAAGAATTCAAGAAAAATCCTATCATGTCATTTCCATTTATTAATTGCATTTTAAAATTATAGGTTGACTCCAGGTTAATTTCAGAAATTCCGATTATTTCCGGGTAAATTATTTTAAATGCATTAGGAAAAAACCCAGGATATGACAGATGTCCACAAGGAGTACATGGCGGCTTGCCGGCCCGAAATCGAAGCTCAACGCCAAAGTATCAAGGCGGCGTGGCACATCTATGGGACACAGTGAAGGGCATCGGCGGTGGGTGGGTCGAGGGTGACGACGTCGGGGCCATTGAGGAGATTGACCGGATCGGGCGGACGACGTTGTCGGCCATAGCCGATTTCTTGAAACAATGAGCCTGTAACATTTAACATTCTAAAATCGGCTACTGCCTCCTGTAATATATTTGTCAAACTTTTGTAATGGGCTTGAACTTTGATCAACTTGCTCCAACTTTGTAATCGGCTTTAACTTTGTGTAGTACATCCTATCAATCTTTTGCAGCTGTATTTGTGGATGAGATCGGCTTCGGCCGCACGTAGTATCTTGAATTGCTTATGCTGAAATCGGCCCTAGCCGTCCATATCGCATCACGTTTACCGATTCCGAAACTACACCACAACCGTCAATATTAACACTCGAATCAAGGCCGTCGATCCGAATCGCCTCAAACACTTTTATTTTGACTGCCGATTACGAAGCCAAAAAAGTTTAGAATTTCCCAATTTTTTGTGATCAGCTCGTGTATTTATATGCCCCCAAGTTTTGTTGATAGCTTCGGTGTCGACAAAATTGTGAATTCGAGCCGTTCGCGCATCATTGCCGTCACTATCTGTCAATCATTAGCCGATCGTGGAAGACTTAGGGAAAAAATGTTGCATAAAAATGCCTAAAGGCGATGCCTTATTGAAGCAAGACATCGGCTGTCGTAAATGGGCTAAGCTATCAGAGCCGAATCACGAGTTGTTCCATACGCTTGGGTAGTATTTCTTTAGGTATTTTCCACTAAGAGCCCTTCCAAATACTTCTCCGTCCAGCCCTTCTAGCATGTAAGCTCCTTTAGAGACGCATTTGTGGATCTTGAAAGGCCCTTCCCAATTTGGTGACCACTTGCCGAATTTGTTATCTCTAGGCCCAATCGGCAGTATCAATTTCCAAACGAGTTCGCCTTCCTCGAAAGATTTAGGCACCACTTTTTTATTATAATGTCTGGCTACTTGTTCTTTATCCTTTGTAACTTTCTCCAAGGCCCTCATCTTAGATAAAACTAATTCTTCTGATTCTCCACCATTAGGTGATAATAATCGTCGGCTGTAAGTTGATCCTGTAGCTGAATGCGCCTTAAGCCGATGACGCTCTCCCATGGTAGCACTACCTCATGTCCGTAGACCAGCTTGTATGGAGGGACTTGAATTAACCCATGGCATGCCATCCGATATGCCCACAGTGATTCAGCTAATCGGCTGTGCCACTGTTTAGGGTACTCAGAGATCTTTCTTTTAATCAACTTAATCAAACTTTTATTTGAGGCCTCGGCATGTCCGTTGCCCTGTGCATAGTACGGCGAAGAATTAAGCAGCTTGATCCCTATGCCGTCAGCAAACTGAACAAACTCGTCCGATACGAAGATAGATCCCTGGTCTGTTGTTATCGTTTGTGGAACGCCAAATCGGTAGATAATATGTTCTTTGACAAACTCGATTGCGTCCATAGAATCCACTTTCCTCAGGGGAATCGCCTCCACCCATTTTGTGAAGTAATCTGTCACCACCAGAATAAATTTATGCCCTTTGCTTGAGGGTAGATTGATCTGGCCGATCATATCAATGCCCCATCCTCTGAACGGCCAAGGCTTAATAATTGGGTTCATAGCCGATGCTGGTGCTCGTTGTATGGCGCCAAACTTTTGACAATCCTGGAAACCCTTGTAATACTTGAAACAATCCTCCAGCATCGTCGGGCAGAAATACCCTGCTCGGCGAAGCAACCACTTCATTTTGTGGTCCGATTGATGTGTGCCACAGATTCCTTCATGCACTTCTCCAACGGCCACTTTGGCCTGATCGGCTCCCAAACACTTGAGTAGCACACCATCAATCGTTCGATAGTACAGATCTTCATCGAGCAACACATATCTTAAAGCTTTGTATTGTAATTTTCTTGTAGCCAATTGAGAGGGATTTTTGAGGTAGCTGTAAACTTCCAACCTCCAATCATCGACTGTAATGGCGACAACTTCTATGTCAATCTCTTTCAACATCGGCTGATAGCCCGATGCCCCTTGAGCTAAATGGTTAGCTTACGTGTTCTGCTCTCTCGGATGTGTTTCAAAGTAACTAGCCGAAAACCGTCCATTAATTCCCGGCATTGCTGATAATAGACCATCAGCGCATCGTTTTTGCATTCGTATTCTCCTGATAATTGGCTGATGACCAACAATGAATCTCCCATTACTTCGATGGCGTCGGCTTCAACTTCCTTGAGTAGATGTAATCCTTTAAGGACGGCTTCGTATTTGGCTTGGTTGTTTGTAGCGTGGGGGTTGATAGCAAAAGCAAACTCGAAGCTTGCCCCTGGGTGAAATAATGACCAAGCCGATGCCGCAACCGTTGGTGTAAACCGAGCCGTCAAACGTCAAAGTCCAAGGCATAATCTCCACTGAGCCGATCGAGTCATTTCGTGCTCCACAATGAAATCGGCTATGGCCTGTCCCTTGACGCCCTTGGTGCCGATATCTCGGATCGAATTACATTAGCGCAAAAATTCACTTTCCAATTCTTCCTTTCAGCACCGGAGCCGATAGCATGTACTTAACTACATCGGCTTTGCAGATTATTGTGTACTCGTTGGATAGCAGATAATGCCTTAACTTCGTACATAAAAAATAGAGGCATAGGCATAGCTTCTCCACAGGTGAATACCTTGTTTTCGCGTCTAGCAACCGTCGGCTGAGATAGAAGATGCCTTTTTCTTTGCCCTCAACCTCTTGGATTAAAACGGAGTCGATTGACTTGTCATCGGCTGATAGGTACAGCTTGAATGGTATTCCTTTTTGTGGAGGCATTAAAACTGGGGGGGAACTCAGATAGTCCTTGATGCTGTCCAAAGCTCTTTGCTGCTCTGCCCCCATGTGAATGCTTGACCGGCCTTGAGCCGAAGCAGTGGTGTGAACGACTCCATTTTTCTGAGAGATTGACTATGAACCGTCTGATGAAGTTTATCTTGCCGATCAATGACTGGTGTTGTTTTTTGTCCTTTGGAGGCTGGATTGTCTTGATAACCTCAATTCCTCTTGGTGTAACCTCAATTCCTCTTTCATGGACAAGAAATCCCAAGAACTGCCCGGCCGATACGCCGAACGCGCACTTAAGCGGATTCATCTTCAGGCCATACTTCCTCGTCCGCTCTAACACTTGTCTCAGATCGGCTATGTGGCCCTCTATCTTCCTGGACTTGACAACCACGTCGTCAATGTAGATCTCTACTAGTGAGCCGATCATGTCGTGAAAAATGTAGTTCATGGCCCGTTGATATGTTGCCCCAGCATTCTTCAGGCCGAACGTCATTACCACCCATTCGTACAAGCCGATTGCGCCGGGACACCGAAAAGCGGTCTTATGGATGTCTTTGTCGGCCATAAATATATGATTATAACCTGCATTGCCATCCATGAAACTGATAATTTTGTGGCCCAAAGCTGCATCGACGAGTAAATCAGCTATCGGCATTGGGTATTCGTCCTTAGGGGTGACCTTGTTTAGATCTCTGAAATCAATGCACACCCTAAGTTTGCCGTTTTTCTTCAACACTGGGACAATGTTTGAGACCCACTCGGCGTATCGGTAAGGCCGAATGAACCCTGCATCGTATAGCCGAGTGATTTTGGCTTTAATTGCATCGTACATATCGGCCTTAAACCTCCTGAGAGGCTGTTTGAACGGCCGATAGCCTACCTTAATCGACAGTTGATGGACCACTATTGATCGGCTGAGGCCGGGCATCTCGAAGTACTCCCAAGCAAAACAATCTTTATATTCTTTTAACAAATCAATAAGCTGGGATCTACAATGAGGAGACAGATTTTTGCTAATGTACGTCGACCTCGGCTTGTCACCAGAGCCGATGTCAATTCCTCTAACTTGTCGGCCGACGTGAAACCTTGCCCGAGCTTGCCATCGTCTTCGTCTGTGGTGTCCATGCCGAAGATGCTTGAGCCCTCCACCATGTCTTGTTCAAAGCAAGTGCGGCTCGTTATCTCCAATCGTTGTATTGTGGAATTGGACACATTTAGAAAATCGGCTTGCCGATTTTCTCGGACAAACAATCGATGCCTTCGATTTCCCAAAGTGGCAAATCGGCACTGACGATGCTGACTGACCTGTCGGCTGGTACGATCTCGACCTTGTCGCCGTCCCATTGGATCAGGCTCTGATGCATTGTGGAAGGAACACAACAATTGACGTGTATCCAGTCCCTTCCGAGCAATAGGCTGTAAGACCCCTTCCCGTCGATGACAAAGAATGTTGTGGGCATGGTCTTGTTGCCGATGGTCAGTTCAACATTCAGGACGCCCTTGGTTTCCAATGGGTTGCCGCCGAAGTTTTTGAGCACCATGTTGGTCTTTATCAAGTCTTCGGCTCCTTTGCCTAGTTTTCTGAACGTCGCGTAAGGCATGAGGTTGGCTGCAGCTCCCCCATCAACTAGCATCTTGGAAATCGGCTTGCCGTTGACGAATCCTTTAATGTACAGTGGCTTTAGTGCCGATTTTCGGTCCCCTCGGGTTTGTCGAAGATAGATTGGTCCGGTGAGATTGCTAGTTTCACTAGGTCATCCTCAATGGTGTCTGCATCGGCTTCAGGAGCGCTGAACTCGGCTGGTAGTACGAACACCATCTTGACCGATGCAGAAACTTTGCCTTTTCCCTTGGCTGCCCTCCTGGCTTGATCGGCTGAGCTTTCTTGAGCTTGTTCTTCATCGGCTGCGGCGATTTTCTCCTTGGGAACCCATCGCCTCTTGGTCTTGCCCAGCCGACGACGCTGATCTTGGATCATATGCCGAACTTCATCTTCTCTCCCTTCACACTTGAGTCGTTGAATTCTTCTTTTATGTGTCTTCATGAAGAGATCGGATGGGCACCATTGGGGATTGACCGATTCCTCGTCGTCGACCTCTTCGTCGTCGCGATGGTTGTTGTTATTGCGGTCTTCGTCGACGAATAAATCTTGATGGATCGGGCCGAGCTGATCATGGACGGAACGCCGCCTCTGGTTTAGCTGAACGGCCCTAGGAACGAACCGGGCTGGGCTTGCAGCCGATGAGCTCCTGTGCTCGTTGTCGCGGTGATCGTTGCACGCCGGGCAGTCGTCCAGGGTCGTCAGCCGCATGCCGGATTCCCAGCAATACCTAAAAAAATCACAATGCCAATGCGGATCGGCACTGTTGCAGTTTGCCTCATATCGGCGGCTTTGGGCCTCTGGTTCATGCCGACGAGGAATTTCATTGTGAGGTTCACGCCGAGACCGGTGATGGTGTCGGCTGTCTTCATAGATCGGCCGTCCGTTAGCCGATCTGATAACTGGGCGCACGATATTGATTGGCGCGGCGTGATATCCAGTCGGCTCGTCTTCTGCCTTGGCCCCGATTGATGCGTTGGATAAGCCGTGCGTCATTCTGTTGTCGATCAGCTTGCCTAGGGCCGGCTTGGACTATGTTGACCGGGAAAGGGTTGTCGTCTACCTTCATCGGTCGATTTGAATCGGAACACTTGAACTTCCCGGCCTCAATTGCCGACTGGATTTGCTGTCTGAAGACCTTGCAATCGTTGGTGGCATGGGATGTGGAGTTTTGCCACTTGCAATATTTCTTCTTCTTTAATTCCTCGGCCGACGGGATCACGTGATTTTCAGGTAGTTGAATCTGCTTCTCCCTGAGCAGTAAGTCAAAAATCCTGTCGGCCTTGATGATGTCGAAGTCGTATCTTTCTTCTTTGGCCGTCTTCGACCATTGGCGACGATGGCCTTTTTGTTTTTGGCCCATTCGGCGCTGCCCTTCAGTCATCATCGTCGGACTCACAGTCTGATTCGACGATGACCTGAGTTATGTTTTGACGGCCTTCCCGGTGTCTTGGAATCGCTTGCTCGTGGGCCGTCACCTTGCGCTAGGTGGGCTAGGCTGTCAAAGTCTGCGTAGAGAAATCACTCTCGGTTGGTGCGATCAAACCATGAAAGGCCAAATCGGCCAGCTGGGCGTCCGATAGCACCAGGCTGTAGCATCGGTTCCTCATCTCCCTGAAGTGTTGGATGTATTCTTGAACCGATTCGTTGTGTTTTTGCCTGATGCTGGTGAGGTCCGACAACTTCATCTCATGGTTGCCGGAATAAAAGTAGCTGTGGAATTGCTTTTCGAGATCGGCCCAGCTCTGTATCGAGTTGTAAGGCAATGAGGAGAACCAGGTAAAAGCCGATCCCAAAAGAGACAGAGGGAACAACCGAACCCTCAAGGCGTTTGTGGCCGATGCTTTGCCACACTGTGCTAAGAATCGGCTGACATGCTCGTAAGTTGAAACGTTGTCTTGCCCTGAGAACTTCGAAAAATCTGGGATCTTGTATCAGTTGGGCAGTGGAATCCGCTCAAAGTGTTCTGATAGGGATACCGATACATTTTTCTTGAATCTTTGGGCTTAAGGCCGAATTGATCGCGCATGACATCTGCAATCAAATCGGCCCAGGTCCGGTTGTCCTGCTGTATCGGCTCGTATGGGTCATACGGTGCGGGTGCTTGCCGATACAGCGGTGGTGGCGTCTAAGGCCTGTAATGATGATCTTGATGGCCTCCTTGGTACTGGTAGTGATGATCAGCGGAAGGCGGCCGATGCGCCGGTGGTGGCGTTGGTGGCCCTGGGAACAGCTGTCGGCCACCGGCGTTGTACCGTCTGTCCGAATCAATCGGCTCTGACTGCCGATTGTCATTGAACATGTTTAGCAATTTGATCCTGGGGCAGCGGTTGCTGCCGGTTCAGCATGGTAATCACTGGCCTTATAACTGATTTAGTTGGATTGGGCTGGCCGAGGACCCCTCTTGGCGGCCCTTGTTGTGTTGGCGGTGGGGGTCGGCCGATTCTGGGTGACCAATGTCCTGTAACCAGGAAACTGGCCGTCTACGAAGTACGTCGGCCCCCATTGAAGCTAGTAGGCTATCTTGGCGTCGACCACGGTAGCGATCATGTTGTTGAGCGTGTTGACCAGGATGCTACTTTGGTTGACCAGCGCGTGGTGAACAGCCGAATCAATTTGGTCTTGCAAGGTATGCAAGGCCGAATCGTCCTGTTCCTGGATCGGCTCCTCCATCTTCTGCTTGCCCTTTGTCTCACCAAAGGAGGATGCCTTGAGGTCGTTCATGCTGAACTTATACTTTTGGTGCATGGCCCCGGATCTTGTTTGGGTGAAAGATTGCAAGTAGTTAGCCTAGAGCTCTTCCACCATCTTCTTATAATCGGCTTGCTGTTCAGCCGATAATTGCTCTATCTTCACAGGCACAATGTTGTCCTGAGATACATTGGGGCTCTTAGAGTCGACCATCTTGCCGGCTGAGTCTATGCGTCCGAGTCGAGCCGACAGAGAAAGTCCCACTGGGCATGCCAAAGAAGCGTGTTGATGAGAAATTTCTCTCACGCGCTGGCCTGGGAGATCTGCTTAACTCCAGTGCAGGTCCTTCTCGGCTGCCTATGCTATGCAGGGCGTGCCAGTCGGTTTGATCTGTTAACCAACAAGAAAAATAGAGAAATATACGTTAAGTGTTAAGTTAGATCCCCACTGTATCGGCTTAGGGAACCCATGAGCATATATTTGCTATCCTAGAACATATTTAAGCCAAGTGACTGGAATTGATAGGCTATACCGAGACAACATCAGCCGCTTAACCCAAATACAATGAAGGATAATAAATATATGTATCGATAAACTAGCCGATACTGGAAAGCTAACTTATGGATCGGCTAGTACTCCGATGAATCTTATGAAAAGATATTGATGCTCAACCTGGAAATCGGCCGTCGGCTGTCGATGGCAAGCCGATTTCGGCTCATGAGGTCCGACAAGAACAAGAGGAGGCGGTCCTAACATAAATCTAATGATAAATATACTAAAAGAAATATATTAGGGCAGATAAGGCCAGCTGAAACCCCGACACTGTCTCTATACAATATAAATCTAGCCGAACAGATCATCGAAAGTTCTAAAAATGACTTAATAGTTCAACGTTGATGCAACATTAAGTATAAAAAGAAAAACCCGATCTGTTGTAGCTGATTTATACCTCTCGAGACGGTGGATACCGCATATAAACCAGCCAACCCTTAGATCTAGCCTTATTGGCTGCAGGTTCTTGACAGAACTGGCCAATGGTAGGATAGATCTAAACATTGATCTAATTTATACGCGCTATATGATAAATAGCGCGGTATAAACCCCTGAATCTAATGTGTCATTACGATGGAAGCACTAGAAACAGCAGATCATGCCACCAATGACAAGTATTTACCTGGATTTGGGGATCGAAACAATGCAGCCCGTAGCCAAACAAATTGCTCGTCTGAAGAAAAAGGTTGGCGATGCGCCGAAGGTTTGATTGATTGTGTTGAATATTAATGAATCATTTACAGGGGTCTCGGGTCCTATTTGTACCCAAGATACATTATCTGTACAAACCCTGGATTCTATCTAAACTACTATTTAAAACACGACGTTATCCCGGGAAGGACCCACACCGCATTACAGTGAACAATTTAAACAAACTCCCAAATTACAGATACAATTGCCGTTACAGGACTTTATCCATAGATGGCAATATCGTTTAACGTGCAACTTAATAAGCGAATCTTCTATTTATCTTCAATCTGCTGTACCAGAAATGATTTTATCTCTTCTGGACCTAGAATCGGCTATCGGCCGCCCTTGTCCGATCGAACCTTAGCCGACTGGCCTCGCAGTCGATCGCTTCTCAGCCGATGCGGCCTCTGTTTCTCCGCCAAACTAGCCGATCCGATTCTGCTTCACCCTTGCTAGGAGTTAGGGATTCTATTACCAAATTCTGGTGTTAAGAGAGGGTGCCACTACCAAACCGGTACAAGGTGCCGGATTTCTCAAAATTCTCCGGGCAAGACAACGTGTCCACTTACAAACACGTCAGCTGATTCCTAGCTCTATGCAGGGAGGCATCAGCTACAGACGCGCTCAGGGTGCACTTGTTCCCGCTATCGCTTTCGGGTTTGGCTTTTACCTGGTTTTCTTTCTTGCCGTACAACTCGGTTCAAAGCTGGGCTGATCTCGAGAAACAATTCCACAACTACTTCTACTCCGGCACCCACGAGATGAAGCTGTCGGAACTCACCAGCATCAGGCAAAAACATGAAGAATCGGTTCAAGACTACATTCAACGCTTCAGAGATATGAGGAACCGTTGCTACAGCTTGGTGCTATCAGACTCACAATTAGCCGATTTAGCTTTTCATGGCCTCTTGGCCCCGATCCGGTTTTCAGCTCAAGACTTTGAAAGCTTGGCCCACTTGGCCCAGAAGGTGACAGCCCACGAGCAAAGATTTCAAGAATCCAAGAAGGCCTTCAAGAAAGTCACCCACGTTGCCTACGCAACAGACACAGACTCAAGCGACAGCGACACAGAGGTGGCAGCAGCCGAGTGAGATGTGAGTGATCAAGATGGAATTTGCCCCTCCTTTGGAGAGATATCTCTAGGCCCCTCGAGGTAATGGATTATGGAAATGCATAGCCATGCTAAGTTGATTGAGGAGTCAATCAACAGACAGATAATCCAATATGGTTCGAGTGAATGGTTAAGCTATCGAAGAGATGGCACACATCTTGCCTATAGCTTAATTGGTATCGTGAGGCAAAGGGATTTGTGTACACATTACGGGTTCGAGCCGATATTATTCTTGTATACTATGGTGTCAATATGTGCTTGCTAGGCGCCGCGTTGACGGGTCGGCGAGTTGGACTCGGCGACGATCGGCTAAGTTAGACTATAGCCGAAACCGAGTATACCTGAACCTACAGGGTCGCACGCTTAAGGGGATAAGAATAGGCATTCGAGTTGGACTCGGATACGACTCGATCGGATAGGGATCCGATCGGATAGAGTCCTATGGTCTTATGATGTATGGGCGGCCGACTCTATGAGATTCGGATAGGATTTGAAATAGAGTCCTGATCGGCCACGAATCCCAGTCGGCCAACTCTATATAAAGGGGTGAGGGGTGGAGATCTGAAAAGACGTCAATTGAAGTCAATTGCGCCGAAATCAATCTGATCACCCGTGGCTTTAGAAGTCGCCGAGATCAATCTCCACGGAAACCCTCCCCACTTTTGAGCCAAACCCTAGCCTTGCATCGCGTGCTAGCACACGGGTGTTCGGCGTTCTGTCCCCGAACGTGTGGATACCGGTAGAGGCGTTGCTACGTTGCGCGCTGTGGATCGGCTACGAATCGACTGCGGTCAAGCGCATCGGAGCGAGGCGCGAGAACGCGGTCAGACAATTTGGCGAATCGGTTGATTGGTGAATCGGCTGTCTCCGCAAATCGGCTGTCAACGGCCAGCACAGTTCCAGATCGGATAGCTCCTGATTGGCTATTTCCGCTGCATACTCCAATCGGTAACGATCTATTGGCCCTTACTTGTAAGTGTTCCTGGTTTGCACGGTAGAAAAGTTTTTGTTTTTGGCTAGCGTAGTCCGCGTAACCTTTCACATGGTTATGAAGCCACTCCAGCCCCCTATGCTCTTGGTCTTAAAGTTGTGATGACACTTGATGTTGAGGCCGGTGGGGTCAACTGCTGAGGTAATATCCAGCCCCGTGAGCATGACCACGTCTAGGAACGTCGGCATCATCGGTCCTTGTCTAAACAGGAATGCATTCAAAGTGTCTGACCAAAAATAGCTTGTAGCCGACAGAAGGGGCTCGTCCTTAGCCATATCGGCTATGGTTAGGGCTAGGCATTGACCTATTCCCAGTTCGTCCCACTGAGCTTGTTTCCTAGCCGATATCTTTAAATACCAAGATGGCCATGATTTGTCCGTTGAGGGCCATGACTTAAAGGCACCAGACCAATATGCTAGATTTGGGGTGGAAAGCTTAAAAGGGATCTGATTGGTTTCGACATTAATGAGTTCACTAGGATCTAGGTTGCCGATCGTCCCTAACAGAAACTGGTCGGGATGAAGAAGATTTGGGATTGCGATTTGATGGGAAAGGTGCTACATTTGAAGAATAAAGAAGAACAAGATTACAGAAGGAAAATAGCCAAATCGCAGTAAAAGGGGAGCTACAACCGATGAGACATACCTCAGGGTACTCCGTCTGGACCACGTCGGAAGGGGTGCTGGTGGATGCCATCACCGGCGAAGATCACCGCCGCAGAGGGGTTCGCCGGCGAGGTCGCGCTTCGGTTCCGACGGAATCACCGAGGGGAGCGGAAAGGTTTTTGGGGCTAGGGCTAGGGATGCGGGAGTGACGGCGTGGAATAGTTCGGCGCGGAGCGACATTATTTAAAGAGTTTTTCGTGATAGCCAAAACAGATTTGACCTAAAGTTGCGCGGGATTTTGAATTGCATGCATGCAGGTTATTCGAGATTTGCTACTTTTTTGGCTTGCATGCATGCTTGGATTTAAAAAGGAGTGATCGACTAAATTACTGTAGTGTTAGCACGGGTATGTTACTAGTAAGAATAGTAAGAAGTAAGACCGAATTTTTGCTTTTTGGCCCATTTTTGCAAAGATTCTCACAAATAGGCCCCTAACAGTTTTCATTGCAGGAATGGACCCCAAGCTCGACACTAATAATGATGGCATCGAGATTACACTACTAGGCGCCAATACAATTGGCACCAGCGCTTTGCGCCACGTCGGCGCTAAGGCTGACGTGGCGCTGAGCTCGGCGCCGTGGATCTTGGCGTCGAGCTCGACACCACTCATTATGGTGCCGAGTTCGGCACCATCGATTTTGGCGCCGAGCCCGTTTATAGGTGGGTCCCTTCTTCCTCGTTGACGCCATATTGTTTGTCGCTATCTCTTCGTTCAATCGTTCCTGAGCTCGCGCCCAACCTTCCCCCATCGCCACCGCAAGTCCCGCCCCCGGCGCGCGTGACCTCGTCCTGGCGCTGCCGCCCCACGACCCCACGGGCGCGGCGTCGACGTGCCACGCCCTTCCAGCCCCGCGCCACGCCCCTTCGGCCACGACGCAGGCCGTCCCCGGCTCGGCCGCCGCCGTGCCCGGCCACCCTCGGCCCGGCCGCACGTGCCCAGGCTACCGCCCCCTCTCCGGCTCACCTCCTTCCTCTTCCCTGGTCGTCGCTCCCTAATTGAGGTAAATTTGAAAATTTAATTTGTTGAATATGTAAATTTGGAATATGCAATGTAGGTAAAATTAAAGTATGCAAAATATGTGTTAACGACCAAATTTGGTAACCAAATCCCCGGGTTCAGAGCCAAGATTGAAGCTGAATTGGAGGAGAAGCGATCGACGGGGAAACAGAGGCTTCATCGACTAAGTTCGAATCGGCTGTGGAGCCAGTCGGCTAAGTCCGAATCGGACCAGGATAGACGATAGCCGATTCCGCGTGAAGATAGAAGTGGAGCCGGTTCCGAAGAGGAAACTTGGAGATAAAGCGTTGGATTCGGTCTCCAAATTGTGCGTTAAAGATATTGCCATCTATGGATAAGGTCCTGTGACGACTATTGTATCTGTAAATTAGGAAGTTGTATAGATATTCCTTTTGTAACATGGCAGGGGACTGCGTCCCGAGATATTGTCGTACTGTAAATAGTAGATAAGGTAGAAACCGTGTTCTACACGGATATCATTGTACCTGGGTATAAATAAGACCCGAGGGCTCTTTGTAAAATAACAACACACAATCAATCAACTTTGGCGCATCGCCACCCTTTTATTTTATTCCTTTCGACAAGTTCTTGCTCTTGCTCGGGCTGCATCGGCTTCGATCTCCGAACAAGGTAATTCCTCATTACAAGTTATTTGTATCGTCGGGGTTAGTGCTTCCATCATCATGATACTCTAGTTTCGATGTTATAAATTTCTTAATCTATCATATGCGGCATATAATCTAGAGCAATGTCTAGATCTATCTCGCAATCGGCTGATTTCTCTCTGAAGACAGCTGCCGATAGAGTTAGATTCAGAGGTTGAATTAGATTATATGTCGTGTCTACCGTCTTGAGGGGTTCTCACTAACTTATACAGATCTAGTATTTCTTTTTGTACTTAATGCTGCATCTAATCGACCTGTTAAGTCGCTTTTAGAACTATAAAGATCTGTTTGGTTTAATGTTTATCATTAGAGACAGTGCCGGGGTTTCAGCCGGCCTTACCTATTTTAGTTATCTTCTAGTATTAATTGCTATTAGATATATTAAAGCCGCCTTTTATATTAAGATCTCAATCTATTTAAATGCCCTAAGCCGGTATCAATCTGTCAAGTTACGTTGATAGCCGATTGATCTAGGTTTAGTGCATTTAGGTTAGATTAATATCTTTTTATAAAATGTATCGGAGTACTAGCCGATTCACATTAGACCTGCAGCATCGACTAGGTTATCAATGCCAAAGGCGACCAAACTGGCACGCCCTAAATTCACCAAAGGCGACCAACCTGGACCTGCACTAAAGTAAAGCAAATCTCTCAGGCCAGTGCGTGAGAATCGAATTTCTCATCAACAATATGTTAATTTAGAATGCTCAATATTGGTAAAATTTAAAAATACAATGCATGTGATTTTAGAAAATGTAATGAAGGTAAAATTTATGAATGCAATGTACGCAATTTATTTTAGAATATGCAATGTGGGTAAAAATGAAAAATGATATGTGTGTAATTTTAGAATATGCAATGTAAGTAAAATTAAAATATGCAATGTACATGTATTTTGAATAGGTGAAATGCAAATTATTGAGCATGTAAATTTTAAATTTTCACATTGTTTTTGTTGAATAATTGGTAAGTTT
This sequence comes from Oryza australiensis, assembly GCA_019925245.2. Lineage (NCBI taxonomy): Eukaryota > Viridiplantae > Streptophyta > Magnoliopsida > Poales > Poaceae > Oryza > Oryza australiensis. Next base: position 3,095,221 of record JAIFGZ020000456.1, on the reverse strand, counting down.
TAATCGTAGTGCAATTTTGATTAGTTTACTAGTTGATTTAGCTAGGTCGACGCAAATTAGCACATACTTCGATGATGCGTAAGACGTAGGGCGAAGGTAGTTCTCATAAAGAAATACCAGGATTGGATAATTTTGAATGGGCAAGAGTTTCCTTTAGAAAATTGTAGGCCTTTAAAAAACTATAGTGGCTTTGAGAAATTCATTACTATATAACAATTATTTTGGACTGAGCGAATTGTATTTGTAATTTTGTTGGACTACTAGATGGACAACATAGTGATCATATATCATGGAGGCAATGTGGCAAGAGATCACTATGGATATGTCGAGTTTGTTGACATGCAAAGTGAGGCTGTTATATTCGATGAGAAGTCAACATTTAGTGAGTTGCTTGGTAGGGCTCGGAAGGAGCTACATTGCCCTGGAGATAATTCCATCGTAGTTGAGGGTGTACTTCACGTAGTATCCCCTTCCAACATCTTAAGGAGGCTCTTCTTAATTGGGTGTGCAGATCATTGGGAGAAGTATGTGAGATCGGTTATGAAGAGTCAATTCCAAAGTTTAGAGGTGGTTGTGCGTCAGGTGGTGGTTGATCCCATTCCTCATGAGTTTTCTCCACCGATGGTTGATCAGGCATACTATGCCATAGATGTCCCGGAACCTCTTAGATTTGCGGAGGTTGCACGTACGGTTCTAGATGCTCAATCTATCCCCAATGAGGTCGAATTTTTTGAGACAGATGGAGATGCTTGTCCGATGGATGGAAATGTGGTAGATCCTCTTCAGGAGATCCCTTTGACACAGAATCATCCGAGTAAGTTTAATTATGGACCTTTTTTGTCATCATCCACCCTTCATTTCATCCGCTAATATCTTGCTTTCCTCCTACTTGTGCATACGTTGCAGGGGACATTCCTGACAATTTGGGTGCTCCTCTTGTTGATGCTCAACCGCACTGTGATGACGGATTTCGGGCCTCGAATAGAGTTGAAGTTATGAATGATTCAGAGCCTTACGAGATCGCAAGAGCTATTGATTCCGATGATGATCGACCAGTTGGAGAGCTAACGGAGAGTGACGTTGAGATGCTTAGGCGTATCTTCCCCGACCGTCGTGATCCTGTAGTTCACGAGTTCAGTGATCTTACTCATTCTGATTAGGCGTTTGCCGAGGGACATGATCATGAGCTGATGGAAGCTCCAGAGGCGGGTCCTAGCTTGAAAATTGACAAGGACAGGGTTTTCAATGACCTTCCTGCATTTAAGAGGTGGTTGCAGGCTTTTGCAGTGATATGGAAGAGGCCTTACAAGGTCCTGCACTCCTATGCGGAGCGGCGATACATGGTTGTTTGTGACCAGGAACGCTGCCCATGGAAGGTTTGTGCAAGGAAGCAAAGGTCACCAGAAAGTGGAAGATAACAAGAGTTGTCGGGCCATACACTTGTGCCTTACTTGAACTCAACACGAAGCATCGGCAGTTGACATCAACCCTTATTGCCAAGCGCTTGATGGGAATATTGCAGGGAGAGCCCAATATGAAGGTTAGAACAATTATCAAAACAGTTAAGGAGATTTACCAAGGTTATGAGATAACTTACGGTAAAGCATGAAGGGCTAAACAGCGAGCGTGAAATATGATATATGGGGACTGGGAGGATGGCTATGAGCAGCTTCTAGTACTTCTGAATGCAATCAAAGTGGTGAATCCAGGAATGCATTATGAGTACATCCCTAGACCAGACGCATGGATGGATAGGAGGCAGATTTTCTTCCGTGCTTTTTGGTGCTTCCCTCAATGTGTCCAGACTTTCAGACACTGCCGCCTCGTCTTCTCCATCGATGGAACATTCCTGATTGGCAAGTATCAGGGCACACTTCTTATAGCCATATCCTGTGACGCAAATAACAAGCTAGTTCCTTTGGCATTTGCTTTAGTTGAGAGGGAGAACAATGACAGTTGGGGATGGTTCTTGAGGCTAGTCTGGGTACATGTGGTCGGGCCTGGTAGGGAGGTTGGCGTCATATCTGATAGGCACCAGGGCATACTTAATGCTGTGCGAGAGGAGATAGAGGGTTATGCACCTTTGCACCATCATTGGTGTACATGGCACCTTGCCGAAAATCTTCTCTGAAAAGATGGTGTGAAGGCAAACTTTGATCTTTTCCAGGGGGCAGCTCGATAGCTTGAGGATAGGTACTTCCAGAGAAAGCTAGAGTAGGTCAGGACCGCATCAAATGCAGAAGACAGACAATGGCTCACTGGGTTGATGAGAGATTTGGACAAATGGACAAGAACTCATGACGCCGACGGATGGAGGCTCGAGTTCCAATGCAGCAACATGGCTGAGTCATTCAACAAGCTGCTTCTGGGGATACGTGGTATGCCCGTGAATGCCATCGTGCAATTCACGTTCTATAAGCTTGTTGCCTGGTTCAACGATAGACACACCCATACATTGCAGTTACAGAGTGAAGGTCATATATGGGCTCCTAAAGCACATGAACATCTTGAGATGGCAAAGGAAAGAGCTGCCACTCACAAGGTTACATCTTTCGACCATGCCACGGGGCATTATGAGGTCAAGCAAAGTGGGGGTACGACGTCCAATGGCGAGGTTCGAGAGTCGAGGATTCATGTTGTAGTCCTCTAAGATTTCTCATGCACCTGCGACAAACCAAGGTAGTACCACTTTGTATGTTCTCACCTGGTTGCAGCTGCTAGGCATCACAACTATGACATTGAGAGCAGGATACCTCGCGAGTTCAGTGTGGACACACTTGTGCAAACTTGGAGCCCTTGCTTCGTGCCTTTTCGGGACTCTGGAGAGTGGCCTCCATATGACGGTCCAAAGTACATTAAGGATCCCGCTTACCGTTGGACAAGCAGGGTAGTAGGAAAGGACTAGGCACAAAATGGTCATGGATCAGATACCCGGAAGAACGAGACGTGCAAGATTGATCCCTTTTCTTACTGACCCCGAGCAGTACGAGTGTGGAAAGTGCGGTAGACTTGGCCACAATTCACAGACTTGCCGTTGGCAAATTAGTGAGGTGCTACTCGTTCTTGTTTTTAATTTTTCTTCAATTGACTACGTTGGCAAATTAGTGTCAAATACATTGCTCTACATATTTCAATGCATACAAAATTTCAATTTCACTCACATATTTCATTATGCAGGATGACGCAATTCCACCTTCTGGATCCGGCGTACGACGCGACCCACCGAGGACGTCTCGTGATGGAGGGGCATGTAGTACTTTAAATTTCTTTGTTACTTTTCTGGTGAATGGTTGTCAAATGAAGGATAGCTAGTACACTAGTAGCCGGCTAGCTTTTTCCCTGTTAGTACTTCAGGTTGCTCTTTCTTCAGTCATAGATACGCATTCAATGAAGTATATACATACATACATACATGATATGAAGAAAATATTCAACCATCACCTAGGCTGGCTGCCTTCAGCATTTTCTGTATATATCCTACCATGACATGATACCCCAACATACCTGCATTGCATTTTATTACTCATATTATTATACACCTTGTGGTCTGCAAATACTCACAGGACAGATGAAAAGTTTTTCCAACTCTGGTTTTTCAGGTGTTGTGTTAAATTCTTAGTGGAACTTTTCTTTGGATTTTCACTAGCACTATCACATCATTTGGATTTTCAGTATATATTGCTGCATGCATATACCAGCTAGTTACCTGAATATCTATAGACACCTTGGAGATGGTTTGGTCCATCGACAAGCTCATCTGTCCTCCTGCACCATACTACAGACGAACTGTATACATCAGATTTCAAAATTTCCATGTCCGAACTAGCTCATTTGAAAGTTTAAAATTGATAGTAGTATGAATTGATAGTAGTGATGCAAGAAGAACAGTGAGATGGTAAAGGTCTAAATGGTAAGCCGAACCAGTATTTCACACTAATAATGCTATGCACGTCAATTGTAGGGCCGGTCCGCAGTTTTTGTGGCCCGTAATATAAATCTATACCGATGCCCTATTAATATATATATGCATAAAAATACACATGTAATTTTATAGCACACGTCAACTAAAATGTAATATTCAACATAATGGTCATATAATATCCTAAAGATAATGAAAAAATATATAAAACCATAAATACTTACTTGTTACTTCATCTTAAATAACTTCTTCTAACACTGCGATATGAACTCATTGATTATACCATTAAGATTAATTTCATTCAATAACTTCTTCTCAATACATAGAGCCGCCAAAGTATTTAGCTTTTCTTGAGTCATTGTTGACCTTAAATAATTCTTCAATAATTTCAACTTTGAGAAGCTTCTTTCAACCGATGTGACACTCACAGCAAATAAGATTCGATAAGCAATAGAGACATTAGGATAACAATCCATATCTCTGACATGGACAAAAATCACCATAGCATACAATTCTTCATCTGGTAAAAGTGAACTTCAAAAGCCTTAATTCAGAAATAAATTCATGAACCTTCACATCAGATGATCCATTATGAGAAAAAGTTTTTGCAAATTTAGTGCAACACTTTTCAAGTTCATTATCACTTAATATCTTCAAGGTGCTTAAGCTCAATAAGAACCCAAATATATCTTTAAACACCATGAGCTCTTCAAATCTCTTCTTTAAATGGTGTGGTGGGCCACATAGATGTCCAAATTTTTGAGGCCCTCAAGAATTTGAGGCCCGCTGCGATGGCACTGGCAGCTTACACGTACGGGCCGACCCTAGTCACTTGCATATCAGAAAGGTGTGTTGCGGCTCCGTGCTGAAAGGTGTATAGCTGGGAATGTGTGAAATCTAGGAATCGGAAAATGATCTGATTCATTTGGATTTCATTCAGTAACTTATTGAATAATTTGATACATGTGGCTGCTGCTTGTGCAGACCACCATGCATCTGGTTTAAATTATAGTGTGATTAAATATTATGGTCGGCTTCAGCACTAGCGGGTGGGGAGCCAAGTGAAGGTAGGGCCTATCTTGGACATAGTGGTATGTCATCTGACTTGGTTTTTTGTATTGAGTTGCATTACTTGATGTTCTAAATGTGAAATTTGTTTCACGGCAACACCCTCCGAACGACAGTCGAGGAGATGACGCAATTTCGCGAGGGAGTTAGAGACGACGACACACGCAACTACCTCGATGTAAGATTTTGAAAGATCTTTGAAGTATGCATCTAATACAATGCAATCTTTGAGCTAAGTACTGAATTTTTTGCAACAGAGAGTACTACGTCGGCTACGTCGTGCGGCTGCACGTTGTGGTTGCAGGACAATCACGAGGCAAGACATGCACGTGCCATCTGCTTCCACCGGACGTGGCGCTTCCTCAAGGCAGGCACGTACGGACTCGAGATGCAATGCCTCCGACGAGGACGACAATGTCGACGAGAAGGAGGAGGCGTTCCAGGGACCCGATGAGATTGGGTCATCATCTCAGCTGCACGACGCTCCATCGACTCAGCCTACGCAGCAGCTTGGGACCAGGAGAAGGCACCCACAGGACCCTTTCACTCCAGGCAGTGACTCTCTTGGACACTAGGGCAGGGGTAAGAGTAGGAGGTAGTGAACCTTGACATACATATTGTGGTAGATGTATGCAGTACACTTGTGGATTGTATGGAATAGTATTATGTCTTGTATGGACTATTCTTTTGGACTGTATGATATATTATGGACAATAGGGACTATTATGAACTTTGTGGTCTTTTCGTGTTGTCATGTATATGGGATGTGGATGAATGCAGTATATATTCTTTTGGACTGTATGATATATTATGGACAATAGGGACTATTATGAACTTTGTGGTCTTTTCGTGTTGTCATGTATATGGGATGTGGATGAATGCAGTATATATTTATTGATATCATATGCTACATTGATATTTGTGTAAGCTTTGAATAGATAAACATGGAAAATTCTGCCAAATTTTTCTCCTCTAAGTTAGAAGGAATATAGATTTTGTCAAATGGGGAAATTTGATAATTTCAAACCACAAAAATTCATAAAAATATAAAGTGAGTAGCTCGAAGTACTTCGAACTTAGAGGAATGAAATCAGAATGTAAAGTTCAATTAGGATGGACTCAATAATAATTGACAAAATGAAGCACGTCATGTTACTATCCACCTTTTACGCCCTCCGTACTCACGCATGCTCTGATCATCGGTATGCTTCACAATTGGTGCAACATCTACTCACACATACGACGAGAAACTTTCGGCGCTTGAGCATAGTGCCCTCACTGTGTTGCTATCAGCTTTCGCCCGGTTCGAGCTGTCACAATCAACTTTCGGCACTGCTCGTGTTGTTACATCCACTGAATAAATGAATTATGTTGGTGCCTGCTCGTGTTGTCACATCCATTGAATAAATGATTTATTCAACGCGTGCTTGTGTTGTCACATCCATCGAATTAATTAACTCCCTTTAGCTTCAGATGTATCTCAGCTAGCTCCACTATATATTACACCACCCGAATATGAGCTCTTCATATCTTTGTTCAGTTTCTTACACATCTAGGTAGAATGGATCATCCATTTCCTGAGCATTTCGACTGGCGACTCCATCCTTTGGGCGGCTGGATTCCACTATGGTGTGACCGTCCGTTGTGCTATTGTGGGGATGCCTGTATACTTACGTCGTCCCTCAACTCAGAAACTCAGGGGAGGCGATTCTTCCAGTGCACCAACATGGATCAGGTATGACTACTGTGCTCCGATTTGTAATGCCAATCTTAATACACAAAATGCTAACTTGTTCCTACATCATGGTAACATCTTACGCAGGCATATCGTCGGGTGTGCAACTTCATTGAGTGGATAGATACGGAGAACCCACGAACCGACGGAACACGTTCCTACCCACTTAGCAAAACAAAGTTGGACTACCTTCGGCGAAAGGCTGAGTACCAACGTCGAATTGGTGCGGAAGCTTTGGATTGGCCTCTAGATCCGCTCACACTACCCACATGGCGGGAATGTCCAGAATGTCATTGTACTCTCCATTGCTAGGTGATAAGGTCCATTAGACATGCAACTCGAGGACAAAGATGCTTCGTGTGTCCTGAGATTGTCGACGACAATTTTGTCATGAGTATCAATTTTCCCCCGTAAAGCTTAGCACTTGTTTGATTGTCTAACCTATGCTTTCACAAATGTACAACCAGGAGGATGTAAGGCAGTGTCCATTCGAACAGTGGATCGATACGGTGAGACCTGCTTCCATCGGTCCGACGGTAACACAGCTTGAGTCGACTGAACAATTCATGCAAGCATGGATGGAGTACGTACGTTGGACAGAAATCGCAAGCTTAGATTGGAGGAACAACCCATTAGGTTACCCTGAATGGTCGGAGCGTCCCATGTGTGGTTGTAGGGATCGTTGCAAGATGGCTACCTCCTTTGAACCACGAACATATGTCATGAGATATTTTATTTGCCCCAACTTAGATGACGACTTCATTGTACGTCTTATGTTTTTTCAGTTCCGCTAACGTCTACATAATATTGCCACTCTAACTAACTACCTACGTTTCTTTATCAGGGCATTCTAAGGAGGTGTGGATTCACTACGTGGATCGACAATGTCATTCCCCAATATAACGGCCAAAAGATAACTGAATGCGAAATTGCATGCCGTAAAAGGGGTCTGTAGGAAAGCTGAGGCTCGATTCGTCAGGTCGGATTAATTCATAACGTGTATCCATGTCACATGTTTCGCGGTTGAATTCTGAGAAAAAATGTTATTTCTTATGTCGTAGCATCAATGGAATATTAGTTATCATTCTATTATTAGACAAGTTGTGTACCCCTGTGAACTGTTGCACTTGTGGAGGTCAAACGCAAGCTTTAATAAGTTGCGATAACGAACACAGGTGATGTAACCAATAGTACTACGATATGTCCAATAATAGGGTGCATTACACAACACGATAACATTTCAACTACATTATGAATAACTAAATAACAGTTTCAGTGCACTACGTCGCAACACATTGCGAAGCCCTAATCTACACAAAAAATTTTATGATAAACCGTAGATCCACTGATCAAACTCAATTTTCTACGGTCTAATATGTCGATTCGTGAGGAAGGGCGAAGGGGAAAGAAAACATTGGAGAGAGTTGAAAAGGAGAGAGCTGAAGAGAAACAGGAAGAGAATGGGTTGAAGTAGAGCTAAAGCTTGGCGCCATCCTAATTGGCGCCAGAAAGACGGGTCCACTTATAAGCAGGGCTTGACTCCACGGAGGATGGCGCCGAGCTCGGCACCATAGACCTTGGCGCCATCCTTATTGGCGCCAAGCTCGGCACCAAGGTTCACGGTGCCGAGCTCAGTGCCACATCAGCCTCGGCGCCGACGTGGCGCAAAGATCTCGGCGCCAATACAATTGGCGACGAGTAGTGTAATCTCGGTGCCATCATTATTGGCGTAGAGCTTGGGGTCCATTCCTGGAATGAAAACTGCCAGGGGCCTATTTGTGAGAATCTTTGCAAAAATGGGCTAAAAAGCAAAAAATTCAGGAAGTAAGAAGCATTGATAATTCTTCATACCTATCAAATTTAATTGTTATTCATTTGAAAATTATATATCTTTCGGTTACAAGTATCATGTCAATGCTTCCTTTTAGAAAAAATTGGTTGTGGAGCATTAAAATTTCCCTTTTAATTTTATAGAACTAAAAGTTATCCTTGTTTTTAATTTAGCATTCCATTCAAACTTCTGTTTTCTTTTCCTTTTATTGTTTTTCCCAATAAAAAACAATGTGAAATACCACTGCTACCATCCTTTTTTTCCTAAGGTCCTTCACCTCTATCCCCGTTCCTATAGCCATCTAACCTCCATCGTACCTCTATGCCTGAGCTTGTCATGGAACATTTGCTTAACCTACATGGTTGGCACTTCTCCTCGAAAAAGCTCAAACTCGCACAAACCTTATAGAAACTTGGGCCCCCATCGATTGGTCATAAGCTGATAATACATCATACGACGTATTAGCAAAAGGATGATAATTTGTGGGTAAAACTTTTATATACGTCCTTAGCAAGTTAAAAGCCAATACTGAAAAATAACTTCGATGAAAAACTTCAAAATCAACTTTAAATTTAAATTTTAAAATTAAAATTTTGGCACTGATTTATTCTTTATAGGGCAAATGGTGGGGCCTTGTCCACTGCCACTACTGCGCTCAAGCGTGGCCAATACAGTCCTCGAGCTTTGTCGTCTTTCTCTTGATTGCCCTTGAGTGGGTGTCCTCGTCCTTGAGCTCTCCCAGAATTGGATGAGCTCTCCTCAAATACAAGTTAAGCTCTCCTCAAATACAGTGCCATCTACGCTACCGACCACTATCTTAGCTTGTTCGGTTGATGTGTCGTCGCGCTCAATCTTATGATGATGTGCTACCATCAAGCTCGTATGCATGCCACCCTCGACCTAGTCACCGATGAACTGCCCTTAAACCTTTTGGATTGCTCTCATTTATTATGCCGCCCTTAGAGAGCAATCTCCTCTAGCAGGAAATCGATGGACCACCCTTTCCTCCCCTTGGCCCTTTTGTGAGTTCGTCATGGGAGTAGGACTGCTAGATCGGAGTTATTGCGGTAGTAGACTGTGAAGGTGGTTATACAGGTTCGAGCCACTCAAAGGCATAATATCCTACTTCTGTAGTGTTCTCTCTTCATCTTTGGTTTGGAGTCTGAGTTACAAATGTTGATCCTTTCCTAGCTCGTTTCTCATATTAGTTTCTCGGTTCGACCCGTCCTCTTGGTGGCCTTGGCTCTCCCGTTATAGCTAGTGAGGAAATACCACAATGGCTAGCCCCTACAAACTGGGCCATCATACAGGGGTTAGGTATGGGAAGCCTTGTCGCTTGCTGATGAGTGGGCCCGACCATCAAGCCCTACTAGGAAGGAGTCCCTCTTGCTCTGCGTCGCATCCCGCGGGTGCATGCAAGGCCTAGGGTAGAATAAGGCCGATCGTATCCCCTTCCTACAGGTTACCCAATGACACATCAACCATGCCCCTTCCTTTTCTCCAAACATAAATAACATGATCTCCTTCTTTATCTTTCATCCCCCCCATTATCTTCTTTTTAATTCAAAAAATAAGGGGGTTTAAGGCGCCTATGGTTTGACAGGCCTGCAACTTACAAAGGGCATTAGTTGCTCACAGACCTAATCTTTCTATTATGATTTTTTATGTCTATGAAAGCTCCTTTGACTTTAGCCCCATAAGCTATTCTTTCACCAGCACCAGCACTTATGAGGTGAGTATTGCTATTATTTTTCATTGCGACTCTTCTTCCTACTTCGAGGAGATCTATAAAGACTTGGCACCCTATTGCCGATAGCAGGACCTGCCCGTCGGCCTCAGGTGGAGGAATGTGTAGAGATGTTGTGGGCCCAATCATGTAGCACGACAGTCAACCATGCCACCTGATAGCCCATGCTCTCCCCCATTGATGTGAACCTGTGTCACACCCTGTAGTTGTGCCCTCTAAAAATCATGTAAATAATTCCCAAAAAAGAATTTTAACTTTTGAATTAACCTAGAGGAAACAATTAATTTTAAGATGCATTCAATAAGTGAAAATGACATGGTAGGATTTTTCTTAAACTCTACATGTCAAAATACATTAACTGGATTAGTTGAATTTTCGAGCACTAGAAATAATTTTTAACCAATTAAATGATTAATCGAAATTAATTAAGTCCTCGGAATTTAATTTCCTATTTTTCTTTATTTGCCCGTCCTTTTCCCGCCCAAAATTTTTCCTATTGGGTCGTCGGCCCAATCCTCCCAAGCTGCCGCGCGCGTGTTTCTCCCTCCCACTTGTGGACCGCAGCCCACCAGCTTTCCTTACACACGCCAAAGTCCGCAAGCCATCCCCGCGTGCTCGGGCCGCTGAGAGCTAAGGCCCACCTGTCAGGCCCATCGTCCCCGCGCCCAAGCCCGCGCTGTCGTCATGCCATTTGCGCCGCCCAAGCCCGCGCCACCCCGACCGCAACCCGAGCCGCACGCGCCGCACCGCATCCGCCCGAGCTTGCGCTGCCCCACCCCGCTCACGCGTCGCTTGGATTCACGCGCCAATCCCACAAACCCTAACCGTATCCGTGCCGGAATCTCTCTTCATATCCAAACCAACGACGAGCAATTCCCGGTCGATCCATGCCTAATCCGGTCTCTTTTTCCCCTATAAAAGAAGCCGAGATCATGTGGAACCCCGTTTTCAGAACAGAAATCTTTCGTGTTCACAGTACCATTTCCCTGGATCGAGTAGTTTGGTACCCACGAAATACAGTACTGAATTATGAGGTGCAAATGCACGAATAGTCTTACACCAAAAGTATTACAATATAGGCCCGAAGGCAATATCCAACATATAGGACCTCATGGTCCAGATATAATCAAAAGCAGAAATTAGGTAAGGCAGCGGAAAGAAGGCAGCGGCACGCCATTGCCACAGGCAACGACCGGAGCTAAGACCTAGCAGGCGCCATCGTCTTCTTCGCCCTCATGGCAGTAGGCATATGGATCCTCCAAGTCTTCATTCCCACCATCTGAAGGTTTGTGCATATAGCAAGGGTGAGTACCAACCGTACCCAGCAAGCCAACACAGAAAGATGCACATGATAGGGGATTCTCAAGGAATGGCCGTGGTTTATTTGCACAAAGCCAAGTTTGCAAATCTTTTCACAAACCTAACATCTAGCCAAGTGAAGTTTTAGTTCCATAGTTCATTAAGTCGGCGACGGTTCTGTCTACCATCCATAGTGATTCCAAGGATGGCTTCCCGCCTTCGGATCATCATGGTTTTCTGGGGAGTCTATCCCTTCTCGCCTTTCGAGAAGTTGATCCACCAGTGCATAAAAATCATCATGCAAACCCATCCCATCATTTTAAAATTTAGAGTCTAGCCAAGCGAAAGTCTTGTCACGATGCTCTATATCCGCGAGCACGGCTATTCGAATAGATTGATTCATTCACACTGCAGTGGATGTACACTTTACCTGTACTCCGCGACTGCCCAACAAATGAGCCTACGTCCCAACACATGAGACGTGTCACGGCAAAGCCTTTCAATAACCTCACTTTGGCAGTACCCGCTCCATGAACTTAAATCCTCTTGCACTCTAGCCGTCCTTTCCTAGCAGTGTGAGGAGTTCTGACGCTCCCGGGGTAAGGGAAAACTTCATTCTTCAAGTTGTAGTTAATTTTGATTTTCAATCATCCATTCTCAGTCTCATCTCATACATAAGAACCACTATGCAGGGGTACCGCCTCCGCTCGGCTATCTACTCCGCTAGGTCTATACCCATTCGAGAAGTACGATTGTACTGGCTCGTTTCCCGGCTATCTCATGGCTCGGTCCTTAATTGACCAGGGTCGGCACTTGCCTTTTCCGGAATCCACCCAAATCATCCAGCCGCCCCAGTCTAAAACATTTGTTTGGTATTTTTAGTTTTCATCAAAACTCATTTGATCATTCTCATGGCAATGTGGCGCTCATGTCTCCACATGCCGTATCTCAACTACCTTTCCCAAAGGTAGTTGCCCAAGCATATAGCTCTTTGCAAAAGCATGAGTATGCATGAATCTAATAATAGCATGGCTAAGAATTTTACTGAAGATTTCCTTCGGTTACATCATGTCGAGGGTTACAAAGAACATAACTAAAGGTAATCAACATCAAGGCATTGCATAACAAGAATAGCTATTCTTTTTGTGTATAGCATGCACATTTTAGTTTTAGAATCAACACAAGTTCGCAAATAGGATCAGTATGTTCAAAGGGAGTGATGACTTGCCTTGCTCGCAACCTTGTTGACTTGTCTTCGGCGTTCTCAATGGTTCCCTCGGGCTCTATTATACGTGCGAGAAATCCAATTGAATTCGATTAGAATTCAAATAAGAATCACCAAAAGCCAAATAAATGGCAAAAGCGGCTTCTAACACCACTAGGCTATAATTTTTAGTAAATTTAGGTTTGAGTTTTGATGGAATCCGAGTTAGAACGAGCGAGTTATGATAATTTGAAGTTTCGCTTTGAACCGATTTAATTAACTATGATGTGGCATTATTTCAAGTTAATACATTTTAAATTTGTGAAACATTATGATCGATGACTCAAGAATATTATACCCAAAAATAATTGTGTTAATTTATTGGGCCGACAAGACCTAGGGTTAAAATAACCGAATCGAAAATAACTAACCCTAAAGCTTAACATTATATTTTAATAACTTTAGAATTTAGATTTTTGGAATCCATATGATTAGTGTTAAATTTACAAACTAAGTTATAATTATGTTCCTAAATTGAATTCACGAGGTAATTAAATTCTTAGCATTATATATTAAGATTTAGTCTATAATTATTTCCAAAAATTTTTATTCCGAGAATATATTTGTATTCAAAGTTTCCTAATTATTTCCCCAAAATATTTTTCTATTTTCTTTTCTTCTCTTTTTCTTTTCCTTTTTTCTTTCATCTCCTTCTCTTTCTTCTTCTTCCTCCTCCTTTTCCTCTCTCTGTTTGCCTCTTTTCTCTCCTTCACTCTCCCTTCTCCCTCTTCTCTCCCCTCTCGGCCGAGGCGGCACCCGAGGGCAACGGTGCCGGACGGGCGGCTACAGGGGGTGGCTTACCGGGCGAGGGGGACGGGAAACATCGGCGCGGCAGGGGCTCCGGCGGTGGCGCAACCTCGTCGCGGGGAGGGAAGAAGGAGGAAAGGAAAGCGAGAGCGAGGAGAGGAATTGGGGCGGGTGAGGGAGGAGAAGGGGCTTTGCCTCCCTTTTATAGGCGCGCCGGAGGGATTTAATGGCGATGGCGGCGGCGTGGCAGCGACGCGCGGCGCGAGGCGGCGACGCGGCGCGGCGCGGGCAGTGTGGCGCGTGGCGCGAGGCGGCAATGGGACGCGTGGCCGCACGGAGGTGACGCGCGGGACGCGAGGACGGGGACGGCGCGCGGCGCGGGGCTCGGGACCGGATCGAGCAATTGGCGCATAATGAACAGTGCATTTTTTTATTTTTCTGATTTTTTTATTTTATTTATTTATTACTATCAATTCCTTTTGTATTTCACATATAAACTAAATAGAATTTTTGGCCCAATTGTAATTTAATTAGATTTTAAGTTTTTGCCCACTTTATTATATACATATATATATATATATTATTTTAATTATATATATATATATTATTTTTTATACTTTTTATTCTTATTTATAACTTAGTAAATTTTTGTATTGTACCCAAAAATTCAATATCCTTTTGTTCAAAAGTAAATTTTTATTAAATCTTAACTTTTCCCTAAATCTTTATTTCTAAAATTTTATTCCTAGTATTTGTAGTTTCCTTTCTTTTAGGATTTTAAAACCCTATCGACTTTCCCTTTCAAAATAAATATTCATTTATTTAACTCGGCATCGAAGATTTGTAAATAAGAGGCAAATAAATTCGATAAGATGCAATCAATCAAAAGATTTTTGTAAGTTCCGATTTTCATATTTCGATTTTTAGTACTTCGGACTTTTAGCGTGTTACAAACGTCCGCCCCTTGTTTCCTTTTTCCCCGAGTCGATTCGTGCCCTAAATCGCCGATGCCCAATTTCCACCGCCGCTCCCACTGTGTTCTTCTCCATCGCCGGTGAGAACCCATGTTCCTCTCTCTTTTCGGCCAATCCCGAGCCTAGCGCGTCGATCCCGTGCCGCCATGCACAAACCCGCAAGCCCTAGCGCCAACGTGCCGCTTCCCGAGCCTAGCGCCGCTCTCCGCCCACGCGGCAGCGTCACCGCCAAGCGGCCGGCCGCCGCATGGTCATGGCCGTCGTTCCAAGCTCGGCCGCCGCGCCCGCATAAACCCTAGCGTCTCGAGCCGTTCGATCTACCGAGCGGTAGATCGGGGCCGTCCACTCCCACGTTCCCGCTCAGCCGCTGCGATGTCGCCACGTGGTGCACCGTCGTCGCTGCTCCCGTAGACCCGGTCCACCGTGGACCAGCACCCGTGCATCCACAAGCTAGCATAGGTAATTGTTGGATCTGTAGTATAGCTGTCTCTAGCTGACGTACCCTAGTGAGGGTGGGCGTGATGGAGTTGGGCCGGCCTTGGTTATAGGGTTGATCGGCTATCGGATTAACCACGACAGTGGGGGGATGCCCATTGCCTTTATGGGAATGGGGGCGAAACCTTGGTGTGGTACACTTGGTTAGAGGGGGTTATGAGAAGGGTCCTGTCACAGTCCCTTTCCAGGGTATCATGGTGGTACACCGGCACGCGGAAATGTGTCATAGGGCTGTGTTTTGTGGGTACAGTTGTACACCTCTAATCAGAGTAAAACTATTCGAATAGCCGTGCCCGCGGTTATGGGCGGTCAACTAGATTCACCGTGATTAGTCTCGTTTAACTAATAATATGACTAATGGAACTTGACTAGTATAGAAGGATGGTTGGGCCTGTTGCAATGTGGGTTTAATGTTGGACAATGATTATTTAATATTGCTTAATTATATACTACTGTTTTACTGTTTTCAACTATTATTATTTATGAAATGTTGTTTATGCAAATGAAACCCTATCCTTCCTTGTGAATTATTTTGCATCATACCTTCTCTTCCGGTATGACTTGTTGAGTACAGTGGATAGTACTCAGTCTTGCTCAATTTTCCCCACCAGAGCGAGAGGTTGAGGTAGAGGAAGTTTTCGACGAGGATTAGGCTTGCGTCCGATGTCAAGGTTGCCTGTGGTGTGTTGGAGTTCCGTTGAAAGTGTCAAGTTTTGGTTTAGCCAGTCTTTTCTTTTTCCACTATATTTTTGTAATCTTTTATACTGTTTCTAAGACATGGATTCTGTAATATCACCTTAATCAATCAACTGTTTTTACATTTTTCAACTATAAATGTTTGCAATTGTCTTTATGCAAATAGCCACAAACCTCCCTTTGTCTTTCCTTGCATGTTTGCATCTTTGTGTGGCTTGTTGAGTATGGTGGTTATACTCACCCTTGCTACTATTTTCCCTTTTGATAAGTGTAGTGCTTCTTTGTTGAAGTCAGTGTTAGAGGACCAAGGCTTATACACCGGTTGAGTGGAGCTAAAGCCCCGCTAGGATCGTCCCCTTTTCCATTGCTACTGCTTTTTCGGTGTGAGGACTAAGTGTCTCTTACGTAAGTATTTACGCTTTATTTATATTTGGATTTATATATTAATTTATCATTTTGTGTACCCGACTTGATTCTGGACGGGGTTTACACACAAAATAGTTTAGAAATTTGGCTAAAATTCTAAACGTGACAACCTCCTCCTAGACATAACGTGTGTTTTATGCCAATCCATCCACTTGGTGATTTTGGACTGGCTCAGCAATTATAGGTGCAAGTAGCATCTTATATGGAATAACATGACTAATAGTATTAATTGGAGACGAATAATAATTAAAACCAGTACTGTTAGTCATAGCATGAAAATCTGAAGAAAGTTTCAGGGTGCCGGTCTGACTAGCTACAGGCAACCAGGTCATACCAACCAACTCCCTAGTCGGACCGGCGGCAGGCCTGGTCTGATCGGTGGTCAGTGCTGCGGTCAGATCAGCCACAGGAGACACGATCAAATTGAGGTAAGACACGATCTGAATGGCAATAGAGGGTGTGGTCTGACCGGCAAAGAGAGCGGTCGAGTGGCGTCACGCCAATTTGGCCGCACGTGTATTGCCAATTCCCGTGCAATCGACCATGTAAATTTCCATTGATCCATCCATTGTGTTATTGGTGTGTTGTACATGAGCAAAACTAGAGATGAGTTATCATGGAGCTAATTTTCTTAACAAGGTCATCATATCTGTTATTATAAGTATCTTCTAACATATCATCAAATTTATCTATATAATCGCTAATAGATGCTACTATACAATGATCAATATTTTTTTAATAGAAAGAGATGGATCGGGCAGGTCGAATGTTACTTTATGTGAAAACACGACTGGAGGTAGCGGGACGTCTCTTTTGAAAACATGTTGATTGATCCTGGCGAATTGTGTGAGCATTGTTTTCTTCAACGTCGTCACTTGTTCTTCAAGGTCTTGCCGCTCCTTCTTGGTCAAGTTTCCTTGATGAATCAGCGGATAGGTGCCGGTTTTGTACGGAGAGCCGGCACCTATTTGGCCTAATAGGTGCCGGCCACAATTAAAAACCGACACCTATTAGACCGAATAGGTGCAGGATATCAAAAAACAACCGGCACCTATTAGGCCCAATATGTGCCAGTTCTTAATACAAAACTGACACCTGTTCGGCCGAATAGGTGCCGGGTGAAGAACCGATACCAATGACTTTGGTCATTGGTGCCGACCAATAGGTGTCGGGTCTGGAACCGAACCTATAGAGGGTTCCGAACCGTCACCTATTAGACATTCTGTACTAGTGTGTACATCGACTCGTGGCCAGCCGGAGATTAAGAAGGACGAGACCCGAAGACATCATGTGCAGGCATATGCTCGTCACGGCGGATCGGTACAACCTGGAGAGGCTGAAGCTGATTTGCGAGGAGAAGCTGTGCAAACACGTTAGCACGAGCACGGTATCCAGCATGTTGTTGCTGGCTGATCAGCACCACTGCGTCGGGCTGCACAAAGCGTGCTGCAAGTTTCTTGGCTCATAGGCGAACCTGAGTCCTATCAGCAGGAGTTGCCTCTCTGTTACGAAAGAGCTTGTGTTAGGATGCTGGTGCCTCCAACCGAGGTTGTGTTTGGTTCCTGAGGTGAAACTAATTCTTCCGACACATAAACAAAACGAAAACAACTTATTAGCATATAATTAATTAAGTTTTAATTTTTTAAAAAATAAATTAGTATGATTTTGTTTACATATAAAACTTTTTTAAAAAATATACCGTTTAAAAATCGTACGCGTGAAAAATAAGAAATGTGAGTTGAAAAAGATAGGGAAAGAATATAGCCTGAGTTATGCTTAGTTTGTTCGTTTAGGTTTGAATTTCTGGGCATGAAAAGTTGTTATCAGAGCCAGCCTTTGACTGTAGGACAAGCCAACTGGAAAAACCCTAAGTGCCCTCTAAAAACCCTTTCATTTGCATAAGTTTTGAAAAAAAACTTGGCCTTTTTCTTAAAAAGGGATGATTTTAAGAAAGTAAAGTCAGTCTAGGGTTTTAGAATTTTTGGAAAAATGAGTCTGAGGTATTTTTGGTTTTGAGCATGCATTGATTCCCATCCTTTGTCTTCTATAGATGGCAGGTTACCCCGCTAGACACCGTGGTCATGGTTTGTTGGGTTTCGTGGCAGAGCTGGCTCGCATGGCCCTGGCAGTTGGGTACACTGATGCTCCGGAGTACACTACCCTCGCACCTCTCAGTGGCGAGCTGCCTCACTGTGTCCGTTTGGAGGTTCACGGTTTTGTGGGCACTAGTCTCCCCAATATGGTGGTCACAACTTCAGGAGGCACAGCTAAGCACACATGCCAAGAAGTTGCTTATCTGATGTTGGCTAGGATGAGGGAGATGCACGACCACGACCTTCACACCACTGCTTATCATTACCACCCCCGTCGTTGCAGTTCCTTCGACGTCAGCACTTTCAAGTCTATGACAGAGGAGAATGACTCTACTTTTGGTTGCATGTGCACAATGATCAAGGGTCTGGACCAGATGCACTCCAACCTGCACAAGGTAGCTAAGGCTTTGAACGACAAGAAGATGCTGAGGATCATGAGTTTGCAGGATCAGGTGGTTCGTCTCAAGAAGGAGGTCATCGTGTTGAAAGGACTCCCAGCACCAGGTGACGTTAGGATCCGCACTACGCCCCGGAAGACCACCACCGCACCCGTGAGGATTCAACTAGCGCCCAAGATTCCTCCACCAGTCCGTCCAGTCCCTCCTGTGCCTGTCCCAGTCCCTGCGCCTCCTGCACCAGCTCCAACTTCTCCTGCTGCAGGACCTGTCCTCACTTTTGCCTCGGCTTTGGTGTACTAGGGTGGAGATGGAAGAGACGGGTGGATCACAGCTTCTAGCTCTAGCAGCAGCTCCAGCTTCGAGGACCCAAGTGAAGATGTGGATATGGAAGACTCTCAGAGTCGTTCTGAGGAAGAAGAAGATGCCCAAGAGAGCAGTTTCGACTGCACCGATCGTAGGAGCCGTTCAGATCACTAGAGTCGTTACCCTTAGTTTTACCCTTTTGCTTAGTTTGTTTTCTTGGTAGTTGCTGTTTGTTAGGTTTGCTGTGTGTGGGGTAGCTGGCAGTCTATACCAAGTGTGGTATGACAGTCCAATTAAGGATGTTGCGTGAGTTATATTTGTTTCAATTAAGATCAGTATAATGCAGTTAATTCAAATAATAAAGTTTAGTTCCTAAGTCAGTCTGTTTTTCTTCTTCTCTCTCTTTGTTCGGTCGGCCTCTCTAGATAGTGAACACAAGGACCGGTGGAGCTAATAGCAACAACCGGCAGTCAGGGAACAACAACAATAACAACAATGATGTTAATGGCAACGCTCCTCCACCACCACCTGAGAACCCCACTATCGCTCAGGTGTTAGCCTCACAAACTCAGATGATGTTTACTATGATGCAGCAAATGTAGCAACAATACCAGCAGATGCAAACAACAGATATTGCAATAGATGCAGATGCATCATCATCATCATCATCATCATCATCATCATCATCAAAACAATCAGTTTGCTCCTCCACCACCCCAGTCCAAGTTACCAGAATTCCTTCGTGTCCGTCCGCCAACTTTCTCCAACACCACCAACCCTATGGAGGCCAATGACTGGCTTCATGCTATTGAGAAGAAGTTGGACCTCCTGCAATGCACTTACCAGGAGAAAGTGTCTTTCGCCACGCATCAACTACAAGGTCCTGCATCCACTTGGTGGGATAATTATTTGGTCACTCATCAAGCAGAAGCGACAGTCACCTGGGAAGAATTCTGTCGCAATTTCAGGACAGCGCATATTCTTGCTGGAATAGTCATGTAGAAGAAGCGGGAGTATCGATCTCTTGAGCAGGGCAATAGGTCGGTTATTGAATACCTGCGTGAGTTGAAACATCTTGCACGTTACGCCCCGGATGACGTGCAAACAGTTTCAGAGAGGCAGGATAAGTTCCTGGCCGATCTTGATGATGAACTCATAGACAAGTTGATTTCAGGAGAATATGGTAACTTTGAGAAGCTGGTTGACAAGGCCATTCGGCAGGAAGACCAACGTAACAAGATGCTCAGAAAGAGAGAGGCAGTGCAATTCAAACCTCCACCGCAACAGGGGAATCAGCAGAGGCCGCGCTTCATGCCCGGAGGTCAGGGTGGACCTATCACCATGATTGTCCGCCAACATCGCCTTATCATCTGGGAAACTTTCAAGTTGGCAGCAGTGGCAGTGGCAGTGGACAGCAGCAATGATATCCAGTTCGTGTCCTCCAACAGGGCCACCATAGAAGCAGTCCAAGCCACCACCGCCTAGGAAGGACTCCGGAGGAAAGTGAAGGGTTATGGGATGGATACACTAGCGCACAACAAAATTTTATGTCCCATAAACCATGAACTACTGCAGTTATAGATCACAGGATTACCACCTAACGCGCCGATGCAGCGAAAGATGCGTCGGTGTAGACTTGTTCCAATCGTGGTCGCGCGTTGGTGAAGAGGAAGTAGTCGATCACGTCCTCATGTGTGGCTCGTCCTTGTGCTCCAGGTGCAGCACCTCTGAGGTATCCACACGTACGGGGAGGAAGCGTCGCGCCCTTGGACTGCTAGATCCACGAGGAACAGCTGATCGTTGGCTAGGGATTGGCGGTGGCGGCCAAGAAGATTGATGATTAATCCGTGCGCCCCACCCCTCTATATATAGACCGCACTGATGGGCCTTTCCAAAAGGCCCACTCACAGTCCGACCTAGGGTATAGTCCATCCGACCCTCGGTGCGGGCTGACCCAAAAAAGGTCGGCATTGTCTCTTGGGCATATATATCCAACAATCTCCCACTTGCACTAGAGACAATCTCATAGTCAAGTTTATTAAAGCTTCATCTCGTTAACTGTGTGACCCTATGGGCTCACGTGTGAATAGACATGGTCCGAGTACTCCTACTCAAGCCAATAGTTGATAGCGGCCTCTAGTAAGACATGTCAACTCCTAGACGCATGTAAGATCATATCAGACGAACCTCCACAACGTCATATACAAGCTATTCCCTTTGCCTCACGATATTTGGTCTAGCTCCAAGCCGACCGCTCTTTCTCAATGTTGTGATTCGGAATCCCTTAAAAGGTCAACTCTTAACCTTAGCACGACCATGCATTTCCGGATCTGATCACTCGAGTGGCCCAGAGATATCTCTCTCAAGTAGAGAGGGGCAAATCCCATCTTGACTAACCATAACTTACAGCATACTTCCTGTCAAACCCGAAAACTACCTTTATGACTATCCAGTTACGGAGTAGCGTTTGATAGTCCCTAAGTAAGGCATTTCACATCCCAAGCACATGCGTCAGACTCAAGTCTAAGGATATAGCGCATACATTTGTGTAATGAGAGAACTATTTAATAATTCCTCACACTGGGTCAGTCCGACCCCATGTCATACATGTGCCCACATTATTAGTTCGATATCTCCATGTCCCTGACTTGTGAAACATAGTCACCAACTAATACATGTGCTAGTCATCAATCATGACTAGGGACAACATTAGAATAACCATACAAGTAAAGAGTTTCATAGACAATTCACATAATTATCAACCAATACAAGTTGCCTTTCTCATGGAGATTCTAAGAGATATCTGAATACAACGGATATTCTCATGGATATGTCATGAATACAATGGATTATAATCATCTCTATGATTACTGGAGCTTGTCTAAAAGATATCTAATACCCATAGCTTTCATGTGCACCTCATGCTTAGGCTGTGGAAGAGGCTTTGTCAAAGGATATGCAACATTCAAATCCGTATGTATTTTGCATATCTTGATCTCACCCCGTCTAACGAACTCTCAAATGAGATGAAATTTCCGTAGTACATGTTTGTTCTTCTGGTGATTCCTCGGTTCCTTTGCTTGCGCAATTGCACCATTGTTGTCACAATAGAGTTCCAATGGGCTGAACACATTCGGAAACACACCAAGCTCAATGTGGAACTTCCTCATCCAAACACCTTCCTTCGCAGCTTCAGAAGCTGCAATGTACTCGGCTTCTGTTGTAGAATCAGCCAGGGTTTGTTGCTTAGAACTCTTCCAGCTAACGGCACCATTGTTTATTGTGAACATAAACCCTGATTGCGACTTTGAATCATCCTTGTCGGTTTGGAAACTAGCATCGGTGTAACCTGTTACAACGAGCTTTTCCTCGCCTCCATAGACTAGGAACATATCTTTAGTCCTTCTGAAGTACTTAAGAATATTTTTCACCGCTGTCCAGTGACTCTCACCTGGATCAGACTGGTACCTGCTCGTAGCACTTAGAGCATATGAGATATCTGGACGAGTACTTATCATGGCGTACATGATAGATCCAATTGCTGAAGCATATGGAACCTTACTCATGTGCTCCCGCTCATCAGCCGTTGAAGGGCACTGAGTCTTGCTAAGGTGTATGCCATGTGACATAGGCAAGAACCCTTTCTTGGAATGTTCCATGCTGAACCGCTTCAACACTTTGTCAATATAAGTATCTTGGCTTAATCCTATAAGCCTCCTCGATCTATCTCTATAGATCTTTGTGCTTAGAATGTAAGCTGCTTCCCCTAAATCCTTCATAGAAAAACTATTTTTCAGTGAAGTCTTTATGGATTCCAGCGTAGGAATATCATTCCCAATCATTAATATGTCATCTACATACAGGATTAGGAATACAACAACGCTCCCACTTTTTTTCTTGTAAACACAAGCTTCTTCTTCGTTTTGACGGAAACCAAACCCTTTGACCACTTCATCAAAACTAATATTCCAACTTCGAGATGCTTGCTTCAACCCATATATGGATTTCTGAAGTTTGCATATCTTTCCAGCATTGGTCGGATCGACAAAACCCTCGGGTTGTATCATATACACATCCTCATCTAGATTTCCATTTAGGAAAGCTGTTTTGACATCCATCTGCCATATCTCATAGTCAAAATATGCAGCTATTGCCAGAATGATCCGAATGGACTTAAGCATTGCTACCGGCGAGAATGTCTCATCGT
Source organism: Oryza australiensis (assembly GCA_019925245.2). Taxonomy (NCBI): domain Eukaryota; kingdom Viridiplantae; phylum Streptophyta; class Magnoliopsida; order Poales; family Poaceae; genus Oryza; species Oryza australiensis. Next base: position 3,072,019 of record JAIFGZ020000456.1, on the reverse strand, counting down.
AGTCAACTCCTTGAACTTGTCAAAAACCTTTTGCAACTAGCCGTGCTTTATAGATGTAAACATTTCCATCCATATCTCTCTTTTTCTTATAGATCCGTTTGCACTCTATGGGTCTAACACCATCAGGCGGGTCAACCAAGTTCCAAACTTGATTGTCTCCCATGGAATCTATTTCGGATCTCATGGCACTATGCCACTTCTCGGACTCTGGATTCATCATTGCTTCCGCATATGTCGTAGGTTTGTCATTGTCTAACAATGATATTTCCCGCGATTCGCGGATCCTTGCCGACCTTCGTGGTTGTGGTGGTGCTTCCCTTGTCACAGGTATCTTAACCTGTTCTGCTACACTAGCATCTCTTGCAAGGTCTTGCCTGGCTAGCTCATCTTGAACTTCTTCAAGAAACACCTTTTGTCCACTTTTCTCTCTTTTGAGAAACTCTTTCTCTAAGAAAATGTTGTTCCGAGCGACAAACACTTTGCCCTCTGATCGGTTGTAGAAGTAATACCCTAAAGTTTCCTTCAGGTATCCCACGAAGACGCACTTGTCCAACTTGGGTGTTAGTTTGTCCGACTGAAGTCGCTTGACATAAGCTTCACAACCCCAAATTTTTAGAAAAGACAAACTAGGAGTCTTATCAGTCCACATCTCATATGGTGTCTTAACAACGGACTTAGACGGTACCCTATTTAGTGTGAAAGCTATTGTTTCTAGAGCGTAACCCCAAAACGATAATGGTAGGTCCGATTGGCTCATCATTGATCGAACCATGTCCAACAAAATTTGATTACGTCGCTCGGACACACCGTTTCTTTGAGGCGTTCTGGCGGCGTAAGTTGTGAAACAATTCCGCAACTCTTTAGATGATTGTTAAACTCATGGCTCAAATACTCGCCTCCACGATCAGATCGTAAGGCCTTAATTTTCTTGCCACACTGATTTTTTACTTCATTCTGAAATTCTTTGAACTTTTCAAAAGTTTCAGACTTATGCTTCATCAAGTAGACATAGCCATATCTACTAAAATCATCAGTGAAAGTTATGAAGTATTGAAATCCTCCTCTAGCGGTCGTGCTCATTGGTCCACACACATCAGTGTGTATGAGTCCCAACAAGTCTGATGCCCTCTCAAGAGAACCTGTGAATGGTGCCTTGGTCATCTTGCCCAGCAAGCAACCCTCGCATGTCTCATATGATTCAAAATCAAATGAAGTTAGAAGTCCATCAGGATGAAGTTTCTTCATGCGTTTCTCACTTATATGACCCAAACGACAATGCCACAAAAAGGATGGACTCAAATCATTCAGCCGAGGCCTTTTAGCACTTATATTACAGACAGGTGAATCATCAAGATTTAAAATGAATAACCCATTCACAATGGTTGCAAAAGCCACAGACATGCCATTCTTAGAGATCACACAACCATTGTTTTCACTCGCAAATTAATAACCATCCTTCATCAAAACATGAAGGAGACACAATGTTTCGACTTAAGCTAGGAACATAATAACAATTATTTAATTCCATAATAAATCATGACAGGAGGTGGAGTTGCATCGTCCCAATGGTCAAAGCAGCAACTCTTGCATTATTTCCCACGCGGAAATCAACTTCTCCTTTTTCCATGCTTCTACTTCTTACTAGTCCCTGCATCAAATTGCAAATATGAGCAATCGATCCAGTATCAAATACCCAGGAATTAACATAATAATCAGCAAGAAAAATGTCTGTAACATAAACTACAAGTGTACCTGCATCGGAGTACTCTTACTGCCACGGTCCTTCAAGGAAGCCAAGTACAGCTTGCGGTTCCTCTTCCACTGACCACATTTCTTACAATGGAAGCACTCAGCATCTGCAGCTGGCCCCGCTTTGGGCGTCAGGTTTGGCTTAGAGATTGCATCTTTAGCCTTGCCCTTCTTCTTCCAATTGCCCTTCTTCTTAAAGTTAGGCTTGTTTTGGACCGCCATCACATGGTTGCTCCCTGTGCCTTTCTTGATGTCGGCCTCTGCTGTTTTAAGGATGCCACATAGTTCATTAAGGCCCTTCTCTGCCCCATGCATATGGTAGTTCGAGATGAAGTTCCCATAGCTAGGCGAAAGAGAAGCCAAAATAAAGTTAGTGGCCAACTCTTGGCCAAGTGGGAAGCCCATCTTCTCCAACCTCTGAATGTAATCAACCATCTTGATCACATGTGGTGCGCCTTTTGCTAGCTTGCACTCGACAAAGGCTTTGGAAATATTGAACCTTTCAGTCCTGGCCTGAGTCTAGAACATTTCCTCAAGCGCCACGATCATATCGTACGCCTCATGGTTTGTCTCAAACTGCATCTGCAGCTCAGGTTCCATGCAAGCAAGCATAAGGCAACTAACTTCAAGATCAACATCACATGCTTTCTTGTATGCAGCTTTAACTGCAACAGTTGCATCTTCAGCAGGCTCCTCTGGTAATGGGGTGTCTAAAACATCCTCCTTTTTCTCAGCCCTGAGAACAATTCTTAGGTTTTGGATCCAATCCGAATAGTTTGTTCCATTCAACTTATCCTTCTCATGGGTCGAACACAAAGTAAACGGTGTGTTGCTAGTAGGTGCTTTTTTATTTAATCTACAACAAAACAATGCAAAATACTAATACAATGTATTCATGATAGAGTAAATCATATTAACCATCTAACAGAATTTACTCCCATTAAAATCAATATCCCTCCATTGATACTTAGTGATTCAGGACTCACAACTATCAAGTCGACTAGTGAGCTTTTGCATCACCGCTATAAGACAAGGTAGATCGATAAGCAACTCTTTGCTAATCATATCTCATATGACTCCTGTTGTTGCGTGACATCTCCATGTCTCAGCGCCCAACCTTTGTCCCAATGTCCTTAACCATTAAGATGACTTTGTCCAAGATAACCAACCCTTATGCGTGTAAGTGTCCGACACGAACCCGTCCAGTCAAGGAAAACTAGTGGCACCCTAATTTCATAGACCCACCACTAATTGTACAAGACATGTGATAGTGCAAAGTTTGGAAGGACATCCAGACTTAGATATTGTGAGGGATCATTCTACTTCTATCATCGCATGCAAAAATAACAATTATAGCATGTAAATAAGAGTACTACATACAGAATGGCATTCACATATCACAACACGGTATGGCCCTGTATCACATGGCGATCTCCATCTCCATTGACTTGTTCATCATGACGATCTCCATCTCCATGATCCATGTAACCATCCTTCTGGTGATGAGGCATCCATAGACTATCTAACGCACTATCTCTATATAGTTACACAGTCGCATATAGGATCATCACAATACGGCACAAAGGCCATTACATTAAATTGACAATACATAAGGCTCCAGCCGTATTGCCGTACTCATGACACGCAGGCCATGAATTTATTACATACATGCATCACATACACATAAGGGCCATACCGATCACATGAATCTGCAAAAACAAGTTAAGCGTTTTCCGACGTCTAAACTTAAATCGCCAAAAACTCCACCTTCCCGGCCGAATTTGGGTAATCTAATTTCGCCATAACCACCTTTCTCCTTTAGTTTCATGTGTAAAATTTTCTGCAAATGAATTTTCATATAAAATTTGCCTTAATCCAAGATCATATGCAAAAGTTACGGCTGTTTTACCGAACACTATGTTTTTTCAATTTTCCCAATCTAGTAGTAGATCCAATCTACCACTGCCGTGCATCAAATGCACCCGGTACTTCAACCTCATTTTGATTTGATCAATCTCATTGATCTATGCCTGTTACGACCGGACTTACGTGTATCACTTAACTCCGATGGCGGATAACCGACAGGTAGGAGTAGATCATTACATAGCCCTCGCTCTAGGAGCACGAAACAAACTGGGCTTTAATCTACAGCAACACATATCTCCATATGCACACATCCGAACCTATAATGAAACAGCTATAGCTCTGATACCACTGAAGGGTTATGGGACAGCTACACTAGCGCACAACAAAATTTTATGTCCCATAAACTAGGAACTACTATAGTTATAGATCACGGGATTACCACTTGACGCACAGATGCAGTGAAAGATGTGTCGGTGTAGACTTGTTCCAAGCGTGGTCACGCGTCGGTGAAGAGGAAGTAGTCGATCACATCCTCACGTGTGGCTCGTCATTCTGCTCCAGGTGCAGCACCTCCGAGGTATCCACACGTACGGGGAGGAAGCGTCGCGCCCTCGGACTGCTACATCGATGAGGAACAACTGATTGTTGGCTAGGGATTGGCGGTGGCGGCCAAGAATATTGATGATTAATCCGTGCGCCCCACCCCTCTATATATAGACCCCGCTGATGGGCCTTTCCAAAAGGCCCACTCATAGTCCGACCTAGAGTATAGTCCATCCGACCCTCGGTGCGGGCTGACCCAAAAAAGGTCGGCATTGTCTCTTGGGCATATATATCCAATAGAAAGACGAGTGTCTGTTTCAACTACGGTGAGCCTGGGCATTTTGTAGATAAATGTTCGAAGCTGAAGCGCATCGGACCCAGATTTATCCAGGCACGTGTCAATCATGCGTCTGCAAAAGAGGCGCAGGCTGCGCCCGAGGTTATACTGGATACGTTTCCTGTGAATCTAAACTCTCGCTATAGTACTATTTGATTCTGGTGCATTCATTTATTTCCAAACAGTTTGTTGGGGCACATGGGTTATCAGTATTGGAACTTAAGATCCCTATGCGGGTTCAAACCCCTAGAAATCATTTGGACACTGCTCACTATGGCAATAGAAATCCAAGGATCTGAATTTCTAGCCAATATTATCCTTGTTAAATCAAAAGACCTAGAAGTCATCATTGGGATGGATTGGCTGACAAGACATAGGGGAATGATTGATTGTGCGAGTCGCACTATCACTTTAACCAATGGAAAAGGAGAGGAGATCACTTCCATTCTCCAATGCCACCAAAGACTGTAGCAAGTCTGAATCAGACTTCTACCGGGGAATCATCTAAAGCAACAGCAAAGACCCCCATGAAATTGGAAGATATCACCATAGTTAGAGAATATCCTGAAGTCTTTTTGGAAGATCTAACAAAGATACCACCAAAAAGAGAAATCAAATTTCAGATCGACCTAGTACCGGGGACTGCCCCAATCCATAAGAGACCATATAGAATGGGAGCCAATGAGTTGGCGGAAGTCAAGAAGCATGTTGATGAACAGTTGCAGAAATGTTATATTCACCCGAGCACGTCACCCTGGGGTGCTCCGGTGATTTTTGTGGAGAAGAAGGACAAAACCAAGAGAATGTGTGTCGATTATCGCGCACTCAATGAGGTTACTATTAAGAACAAGTACCCTCTACCGCGGATTGATGACTTGTTTGACCAACTCAAGGGAGCAAAGGTATTCTCCAAGATAGACCTGCGATCAGGCTATCATCAATTGAGGATCCGAGAGGAGGACATTCCCAAGACCGCCTTCGTCACTCGGTATGGTTTGTATGAGTGTACGGTCATGTCTTTTACACTTACCAATGCACCGCTTTTTCATGAACCTGATGAACAAGGTGTTTATGGAATTCTTGGACAAATTTGTCATGGTGTTCATTGACGACATTATGATCTACTCCAAGACCGAGGAGGAACATGAGCATCATCTTCGGTTAGTGCTCGAGAAGTTGAGAGATCATCAACTCTACGCCAAGTTCAGCAAGTGTGCCTTCTGGTTAAAGGAAGTATAGTTCCTTGGCCACATTGTGAATGCCCAAGGAGTAGCAGTGGATTCGTCGAATGTGGAGTCTGTTACCAAGTGGACCCCACCGAAGACAGTCACTCAGATTCAAAGTTTTCTTGGACTCGCGGGTTATTAACACAGGTTCATTGAGAATTTCTCTGGAATTGCCAAACCAATGACACAATTGTTGAAGAAGGATGAGAAATTCAAGTGGTCCGTAGAATGTAACAAGAGCTTTGAAGAGCTTAAGGAGAAGTTGGTGTCTGCGCCAGTCTTAATATTGCCAGATCCAACAAAGGATTCCCAAGTGTATTGTGATGCGTCTCGTCAAGGGCTAGGATGTGTGTTGATGCAAGACGGCAAAGTGGTTGCGTATGCCTCTCATTAGTTGCGTCCGCATGAGAACAACTATCCACCCACGATCTGGAATTAGCTGCAGTGGTCCATGCCTTGAAGATCTGGCGGCACTACCTGATTAGCAACTGTTGTGAAGTATACACCGACCATAAAAGTTTAAAGTATATATTTATCCAACCGGATTTAAACCTTCATCGACGAAGATGGTTGGAACTAATCAAAGATTATGATTTGGGAATACACTATCACCCCGACAAGGCCAATGTGGTAGCAGATGCTTTGAGCCAAAAAAGTTACTGCAACACCATTAACACGGAGGGAATGTGTAACCAGTTGCGCCTAAACCTGCAAATCATGAAATTTGGGTTTGTGGCCACTCTTTAAGTCCAACCCACTCTCATAGACCAAATTTGGGCTGCTCAGGCATCAGATCCTGAGATAGCTGAACTCAAAAAGAATATGAGAGTCAGAAAAGCTTGTGACTTCACTGAAGATAAGCATGGAATAATATGGATGGGAAAAAGATTGTGTGTACCGGAAGACAAAGAATTGAAGAAATTGATCCTCACGGAAGCTCATCAGACCCAATATTCAATTCATCTGGGGAGTACAAAGATGTATCAAGATCTGAAGGAGAAGTTTTGGTGGGTCAGTATGAGGAGACAAATTGCTGAATTCGTCGCACTCTGTGATGTTTGTCAGCGAGTCAAGGCATAACATCAACGGCCCACAGGGCTGTTACAACCCCTCCAAATCCCAGAATTGAAATGGGAGGAAATTGGAATGGATTTCATCACAAGTTTACCTCGAACATCGTCAGGACACGATTCAATTTGGGTCATCGTGGATCGACTCACGAAGGTGGCTCATTTCATCCCGGTGCATACCACTTATTCGGGAAAGAAGTGAGCATAACTTCACCTTGCTAGGATCATGTGCTTACACGGGGTGCCTAAGAAGATCGTGTCTGACCGAGAAAGTCAGTTTACTTCCAAGTTCTGGCAGAAGTTGCAAGAAGAGCTTGGTACTTGTTTGAACTTCAGTACAGCTTATCACCCGCAGACCGATGGTCAAACCGAGAGAGAATGAAATTTTGGAGGATATGCTCAGAGCATGTGCGCTTGAGTTTGGAGGAGCATGGGACAAGAGTTTTCCTTATGCGGAATTCTCCTACAACAACAGTTACCTAGCCAGTCTGCAAATGGCATTGTTTGAGGATTGTACGGATGGAAGTGTCGTATACCACTTTTCCGGGATCAGAATGGAAATGATAAGTGAAGCAGAACAAAAGTTCAAACAATCAGAGAAAGGTTGAGGATTGCGTAGTCTCGGGAGAAGAGCTATGTAGACAACCGCCGAAGGGATCTCACTTTTGAAGCAGGGGATTATGTGTATCTTCGTGTCACACCGCTTCAGGGAGTGCACCGTTTCCAAACCAAAGGCAAGTTGGCACCACGTTTTGTGGGACCATACAGAATTCGGGAACGTCGAGGGGAAGTCGCTTACTAGCTCGAGCTTCCATCCAACATGGAGATTATTATACAGATAATGTCAAGTATGAGAGATAATGATGATAATATTAAAATATGACAATGGTGGGCTGTGGGTGCAATGGTTTTGGATAGTTGCGCCCATGGCAGTTAAGGACCGGTTCTCAGGAAACCCTAGAAGAATTATCGTGCATACCACAAGCCAACATGGGTAATGGCTGGATCTGTAGTATAGCTGTCTCTAGCTGACGTAGCCTAGTGAGGGTGGGCTTGATGGAGTTGGGTCGGCCTTGGTTAAAAGGGTTGATCGGCTACCGGATTCACCACGACACGTGGGGGGATGCCCATTGCCTTTATGGGAATGGGGGCGAATCCTTGGTGTGGTACACTTGGTTAGAGCGGGTTATGCGAAGGGTCCTGTCACAGTCCCTTTCCGGGGTATCATGGTGGTACACCGGCACGCGGAAACGTATCATAGGGTTGTGTCTTGTGGGTACAGTTGTACACCTCTAATCAGAGTAAAACTATTTGAATAGCCGTTCCCGCGGTTATGTGCGGTCAACCAAATTCACCGTGATTAGTCTCATTTAACTAATAATATGACTAATGGAACTTGACTAGTATAGAAGGACGGTTGGGCCTATTGCAACATGGGTTTAACGTTGGACAGTGATTATTTTATATTGCTTAATTATATACTACTATTTTATTGCTTTCAACTATTATTATTTATGTAATGTTGTTTATGCAAATGAAACATTATCCTTCCTTGTGAATTATTTTGCATCATACCTTCTCTTCTGGTATGACTTGTTGAGTACAGTGGGTAGTACTCAGTCTTGCTCAATTTTCCCCACCAGAGCCAGAGGTTGAGGCAGAGGAAGTTTTCGACGAGGATTAGGCTTGCATGCGATGTCAAGGTTGCCTGTGGTGTGTTGGAGTTCCGTTGAAAGTGTCAAGTTTTGGTTTAGCCGAGTCTTTTCTTTTCGCTGCATTTTTGTAATCTTTTATACTATTTCTAAGACGTGGATTCTGTAATATCAATAATTGTCGATTTGTGTACCTCGGTTGATTCCTGGACGAGGATTGAATGCACAAATTAGCTTCGGAAATTCTAGTTTGAATTTCTGGGCATGACAAGTTGATATCAGAGCCAACCTTTGACTGTAGGACAAGCCAACTGGAAAAACCCTAAGAGCCCTCTAAAAACCCTTTCATTTGCATAAGTTTTGAAAAAAAACTTGGTCTTTTTCTTAAAAAGGGATGATTTTAAGAAAGTAAAGTCAGTCTAGGGTTTTAGAATTTTTGGAAAAATGGGTCTGAGGTCTTTTCGGTTTTGAGCATGCATTGATTCCCATCCTTTATCTTCTATAGATGGCAGGTTACCCCGCTAGACACCGTGGTCAAGGTTTGTTGGGTTTCGTGGCAGAGCTGGCTCGCATGGCCCTAGCAGTTGGGTACACTAATGCTCCGGAGTACACTACCCTCGCACCTCTCTGTGGCGAGCTGCCTCACGAATCGACATATTGGACTGTGGAAACTTGAATTTGATCCGTAGATCTTCGAGAGCAAGATATCCTCTCCTCCCTTCTAGTTTTTTGCGCATCAGTTTGATATATATTAGTCATATTTTTACCATAAAAATCATAATTACTTAGGGTTTCATGCACTATTTAATATTTGTATGTTTTGTAGAACCGTAGGATGCCAAGGCATGGAAAAGCTAGCAAACCAAGGTAACATCAGCGGCATTTGCAATATTATTCGTTCATTGTTGTGCATTAAATTAGAAGCCCTAGGTTTACGGTTTAATGTTCTTGTTTTCGGTTCTTAGAACAAAACTAGCTGATTTGTAGTTATGGCTAGAAGACCAAACATGCCTTCGACCCATTGCCTTTGCCTAGTGGTGTTCCAGTGCCCATGTGCTAGTACGGTGATCCTTGCAAGGTAGTTGAGTCCGATGAAGCGGACATGTACATGCGGAGGTACTGGATGTGTGCTAATTTTGAATTTGAGCCTACACTTCGTTAGCGCCACACTAACATGATGGTGAGAAATTGATGTTGTGTAAATTACTTTGTGTATTAAGAAGTCTTGCATGATCTATTTGTTTTGTAACTATTGCATTTGTTGCAGACCCCTCCACTGCTATGTGATTTTGAGCAGTGGATCGACACTGAGATCAACCCGGAAGACAAGGAGTGGATGCAGAACATGTTGCGGTGGGAGGCAGAGCACAAGGAGAAGATGGAGAAGAGACGCAGAGAGGAGGCTGTAGAAAAGGAGCACAAGGAATAGGAGGAAAGGAGGCGTGTTGCTTTGTACAGGGAGGAGAGGGAGAAGAAGCTCGAGCATGCCCGCCGAGCAAAGGCAGTGATGGAGGAGAATCCTGATGCCCAGAGGAAGGGAAGTTGCTTCGTTGCACTCAGTAGTCTGCATAAGTTGGTACTTCTATGGTTTATTCATGAACATTGTTGTGTAGTGTTGAACTTCGCAATGTGTTGTGACGTAATGCACTTTAAATATTATTTAGTTTGTCGTCATGTACTTGAAATGTTATCGTGTTGTGTAATGTACCCTATTATTGGACCTATCATAGTGTTGTTGGTTTCATTACTTGTGTTCATAATCTCTACTTCTTTAAAGGAGGAGTCTGGCCTCCAGACCTTCGGCAGTTCACATGGTCCAAGCTAAGTTGCAGCGCTGTCTATCTAATTCGACATAACAAACAGGGAGTCAAGCGAAAAGGTGGTGACACTCTAAATTGATCCAAATCTAGTTGGTAAGGTCCAAAACTTATATTGTGTACTCCTATGTCCCAAATGTTCCATTTTCCTCATAAAAGCTCAACTTCTACATATAAACTCCTTTTCAAATGAGAAATCAAAAGTTGCTTTCCTTTGGGGCTACTGTTCTTTTAGTGGAAGGACCAACCTTTTGCTGTTTCAGTCAGAAAAAGGGCATTGTAATCACTCAAAAACATCGATCCCCTCCAATTCATCTTTCCATTGCAAAAGGTGGAATTAATGATTAACCCATAGACATGAAATTCCATTCCACCTCTAATCACTCATGGCTTGGGTACAATTTACCTTCAACAGGAAAAGATCAAACCATGACCCAAAAGCTACTGTTCGACTACAAAACAAAGGATGACAGACTATACAAATCTTTAGGCAGCACTTCCCTTCTTACGACATTTGCCAAGCAAATTTTTTTGTCCTCATCTTTCTTTGTCCACATTGCACAGCTCATGGCTTCTATGGAATTCAAGGTCTATTTGTTGCTCCCAAAACGAACCAAGTATACGAAATATTTACAAAAACTTAGGTTGACATTTGAAACCAAAGTCTAAAAATTCATACTTGGGGAGCAATTTCATCTGTCCTAAAAACAACACCCAATTCAATCTTTGGAGGCTCCGAAAAATTACAGAACTTGCTATTCTGTGTCCAACAACTCATCTAATAATACAAGCACAACTCATAGTTCATTTATGTTACAAAACATGACATATGTTTCATAACATTTTTCTTTAGAATTCAGCCGGAAAGGTCGCTAATCAATTCTGTTTTTGGCGTTTCTGTTTTCAGATGATGAATATTAACATGATGTTCTTCCTTTTGTCACTTTTTGAGTGAGGCATTTGTAGTTGAAGTTTACATTCCAAATTCCTTCCTCTGTGTTCCAGATACTTCAAGGGCCTCATTTCATACTTATCTGAATTTTTGTCCTTTCAAATTCTGAAATTTGCCCAATTGGCCAAATCTCTACTCCTTTAAAACATGTAGTGAAATGAGTTCAGACAGAAAATTTTGGCAGAGTTTCCCCTGTTTTTCGATACAATCCTTACACAAATATCACGTTCACATATGACATCAACAAATATAGAACACATTCATCTCAAGCAATATTCATGAGCATACTAAAAGTCCCTAGAGTTCATAATAGTCCATAAAGTCCATAATAGTTCATATAGTCCATAATAGTAGTCCATACAGTCCATGCTAGTTCATACAGGTCCCACTGCCTCCTACTCTTACCCTTACCCTTGTGTCCAAGAGCGTCGATGCTTGGAGTGAAAGGGTTGGGTGGCCGGCGTCGCCTAGTCCCTAACTGCTGCATAGGCTGAGTCAAGTGAGCGCCATGTAGCTGAGACAGTCCAATCTCATCGTGTCTCTGGTCCACCTCCTCGTTGTCATCGTCGTCCTCTTCCTCCAGAAAGGCAATGCCTCTGGACCCTGTAGGTGCCTGGCTAGACGAACTGACGCCTCCTGTGGATGCAGAAGGCATGTGCACGTCTTGCATCATAACCGTCCTGCAACCACAACGAGCAGCCACAGGATGTAGCCAATGGACTAGTCTCTGTTGCACAAAATCATGTTAACTGAAAGAATCCAACGTATTAGTTGTATACTTGAAAGATTTTGATGAATCTTATGTCTAGGAAGCTATGCGTCTCGTCGTCCCTAACTCTTGGACGAAATCGTTCAATTTCTTCGAACGACATTCGGAGGGTGTTGCCCTGGAAAAAAGTTCACAGTTAGAATGTATTGTTATATACCTCAACATAGAAAACAAAGTCAAATGATGTACCACTCTGTCACATCCCACAAAAAACCTGTATCTGATAGATCGAGAAGGAAAGTAAGATGTAATTATGAACCAAAAGTTTCCCTTAAGTGAGATGTGGATATTCGATATTGTGCATATAACAAAGTTGCATGGGCATATTAGGGACATCAATTTTCATTCAAAAATTTAAACAAAAGGGGTCCAAAGAAAAATTTAGAAAAATAACCAAGAATATAGGAGAGACACTAGCAATAACCTGAAAGGTTTAGGAACACATTAAAAAGGTGAAAAGTAGGTATTAACTCAAAATCTAGACTTGACCTTAGGAAAAATTTTCTAAGTGTCAAAGCGGTCAAAACAGAACTCTGGAGCTAACTTTGGGTTAATGCCAGAACCAATCCAGCGAACTTCAGGCGGTGAAATTTGGCAGTACTATAGATTGAGTGAAGCTTTACAAAATTCCCATTGGACACCGCCCCCTGAATCGGCCTAGAAATGCATTTAAACAGTGCCCAAAGTGGTAAACTCAACATAGTGCCAGACTTAGAAAAATTTCAGGGATCCATCACCTCCTTCGCTTCTTCTCACTGCCATGCGGGGCATACTGCCCGATGGGGCCAAAGAGCCAGTGCCACGGCGTTCTCCACCCTGTCCCACGTGCCAGGACGCGCGCGCCACGCACGGGAGCACGCGTTGGTCGCAAGGAACGCGCGGAGCACACGTCGGCCGCCGCAACGCCGAGCCCTCTCCTTTCCTTCCTCGCCGGCAACATCATATAAGCCCGACCAGCCGACAATCTCTCCCTTTCTCACACCCTTGTCTCCTTCCACAAAGTAGTAGAGGTTGTCCACCCCGAGAACACCCAAAGAACACTCGCCGTCGGCAAGCGAAGATCCAACCGCGTTCGACCCTTGGTGAACTACTCCCTAAAGCAATGTGTGTTCCCAAATCCTTGTTCTTTACTCTCTCTGATGACCCATTTTCATTCCAAATGATGTAGCCGATGATTGGGAACGCCACTGAGCCAAAGCACGTGAACAACGCGCTCTGTGTCGACCACCGCCATCAGCTCGCACGTCGCCAGCCTTCCACGCTAAATCTATGACCGAATCCTTTTGCCACCATGCTACCCGATGCCTGACATTGGTTAAAAAGGAAGGAATCGCCGTGAATCGCTCTATGGAAGAAATCTCCTTTTTTCTTCCCCAACTCCGGCCGCCGCTGACGACCTCTGATTCTTCTTTCCCTAGTAAGCCATGGGTCAATTCCTTTTTCCCAGAGCAGCACTAAGACCACTAGATTAAAGGCCCGCATTTGGTTTTGATAGCTGATCGCCGTAGCGCTCTGCCGACGTACAACCGAGATGAAGACCGTCGTCGCTTTAGGACGTCGCACGGTGCTATCCTCACCCAGACCTCACCAGAGCCATGTCTTTGCTCGGTAAGCTTCCTAAGGACCGCTAGAAGCTATAGCCGGTGCATGCACGGCCAGGCAATAGCTCGAAACTCACATGCATGATCTTCCCGAACCACGGCATCGCCCGCTTCGTCGCCAACGACCATTCCAGCCACGGTAGCGTGCGAGAGAACCATCGATAGCTTTCCCGTAACCTCTACTACGTTTTCTCTTTTGGTCGCGACCGCTGACCGGCCACCGTTCGCCACGCCCGGCGGCGAAAAGTCACCACGCGCCGCTGCTCTGCCTCACTCCCTCACCGAGTCACTGACGCACGGGACCCATCAATCAGGCGCCAAACCACGCGTTTAAATGTTAAACAGCCACTGACAGCAAGGACCCACTCAATCAGGCGCGCCATTAGATAGTTTAAACGCTAGCTGACGCCGACATGTAGGGCCCACGCGGATTAAGGATTAAAATCCGAGGAGGGATTTTTCAACAGAGAGATAGCCTAAATTTGGAAATTCATAGAAAATTGAAAATAGCACATTTTGACTTGGGACAAATTTTGTTAGAACCACAAGATTATGAAATTTAGGACTGTGGAATAAAAACAATTGCACACAAGTAGAAGATTTATTCATAAAAATCCATTTTATGTACCTAGCAAAATAGGGTAGGTTTAACTTATAAAAATCATGGAAAAATCATCCTAGCTCTGAATGAGGTGAACTACAATTCAGTAGAATCAGAAAAATACGTACTTTATGTTAAAATTATGGAAGTAAGTACTTTCTGTGATAAATAAATCACTTAGAGATTTATTAAGGGAAAGGGTTATTCTAGTGCATTCCAACTTCTAATAATTATAGGGAACCCATTAAAATTCCTAAAAATTCAAACTAAATTTTGTTAGGACCACCTCCCTGTGCCTTAGTGAAAAAAAATATTTGACATACCAGGAACCCTATAGGATAGCCTTGAACAAATTTAAGGAGTATATAGCTAAACACTTGACCGACTAGGAACTATATAAAACCTTTCACTTTGGTAGGAAGGAATGAAATAAAAATTTTACTTAGGAGGTCAACCTGAAGCTAAACACTTTCATTTCATATGCATTCATTTTAGATCAGGAGAGTTTTCCATAAATATTTGAAATCTAAAATTGTCGTATGTATGCATTAGAGGAACTGCCGACATTTTTCGAAGATCCCTCATATCTGAACGAACGGGAGGAAGGAGAACCGAGACAAGTCCTACCTCCCCTTTGAACACTTTGATCCTAGATTTATGGAGGTTATTTCAAAATGGTTGGGAACTTTGCATGATGTTTGTTATAATGGCACTAAAATCCTGGAAAAGATGATTAGTACAACCACCCATGTTGCATGCCACCTCAAACTCCACATAATTACTTAGCCAAATTCCTAACCCTAGGAATGATCAAGATGTTAATGTGTGTTTGAAAGATCTGAAACCCTGGATGATTTACCCTTATGCTTAGCATTGCTTGAGTATCATTTTCCCTTGAATAATGGGCATATTATCCATGTTTTGATTCAAAGATTCTCTTCTAAGATTATGTTATGATACCAAGGCTATTTGTTAAAGCAAAAACCATGGAAAAATGAGAATTTCAAGTTTGGGCCGCAAGTGGTATACATATGGTGACTAGTTATATACCGATAGAGGGAGTGTGTGCCCAGACTACCCTAAGGAATTCACTCCACGTATATTCATCTCGAATACAGTACAACCACATCTGCTAGTATGGGATAGCCCTAGCTTAGTATACTATTTGTGGTTTAGCCTTACATTTAGGTAGGCCGGAGTGTATGAGTTCGTATAACTCAGAGGAGCTTCCTTTATGCCCTGATGTGGTAGTTTAGGTGACTCAGCCTGTCCAATACAACGGTATTGTGCCATGTGGGTGGGTTCCTGTCGTGTCCGTCCCCACGGCGTTATGTTTAAGGCATGGGCCCACCACTTAACGGTTCTATGCTGTATTTCCAAAATGGTATAGGATTGAGGAAAACACATATCGTGCTGGTGGAAGGCTAAATCACGAATATTAGAAGGGCTTTGTTGCGTGTAATAAATCGGATACTTATGTATCGCGTGTCATGCTTTGCATGATTATTATGTCACATCATGTGGGTAAAGTATACACACTCTGCAGAGTTAAAACTAATCGGTTAGCCGTGCTCACAGTTACGAGCGTCATATGGATGTGTTATGGGTATAGCTTTGTGTGTTCAAGGTTTTTCTGAAAAACTTGATTGAAAGCATTCAAATATGATTGCTATCCTATTTATTTCCTTTGCTGCGTCGATAATGCAAACGACGATCGATGATTGCTTATCTTACTCCTTTGTTGCCTTGAAATGCAAAGAGAGGATGATATATGTGTATTACTATCTACTAAATGCCCAATTTAACAAAGTGTCTGCTTGCTGGAATTTATTTGTGCAAAATCTGGGATTTACAATGGGGTTTTACCAAAATAAAATTTGCTTTGTGCTAAAAGAACCTGATATGAACATCCTTTGATAATGCCAAACATGTGGCGTGTAGGCTTGATGGTTGCTTGCAAGTACAATTCGTTGTACTCACACTTGTTGTGTATCTATACTTGGTTGCTTGCATAGACATGGCTGCACGGGAATTTCCTCCCGAGGAGGATGAGTTCGCCGAGGAGGGGTCATTCTTTCCAGATGGTTCTTACTAGGGCACTCCCTAGTCAGTTGAAGTAAAGACCCTCGAAAGAGGAGTTTGCTTCCGCGTACTAATTCCATCTATATAACTATTTGGCCCGACGGCCATATGTATCTATGAGACTATTATGTTAAAATTTTTTATGCTAGTATATTGAACCCTTGGAATGTTAGCAATACCAACTGATTGGATGAAAGTGGTTAGTATGTTCCTTTTGTTAGGAATGTATTAGCCATAAGTATGAGTTAAATATAATTGAGACAATGTAGATCTTTAGCCGATTGGTGTCGAGTCTCCTGGTTGTGTAACACATCTGGTCACCACCATCGAGTGGTTTGACGGGCACTATCCAGGCTGAAGTTGAGTGGCAGGCTAAAGGCCCAGCAATGTGTCAGTTATCTCTCTCTCGAAACGCTAGATACCTTACTATGCTTATGGGGGGAAGTTGATACTTTCTATTCATCCCTTAAATATAGTAAGAGGTCCGGAGGTGTCCTGACTGACTAACTCTAGGAACCCTTTTATGAACTGGGCGTTAGAATGGCTTCAAAAGGAAATATTTGGAGGATAACTTCCTCGCTTAAGTATTTTGAAAACTAATCTATTCTTATTCCTTATCTCCCTTTGGATAGATATCTTTCCTATATGTTCAATATTTTAAAACCTCATCTTGCTTCTAAAGGACTGGGGAAAGAGCCTAGGAATTTAGAAAACATACGCGTTAACTCGTACTAGGAGACAGAAGAAACAAAATCCAAATTAGTAACAGCCATGGGAAGGTTTGAAAATCCTCTGGTTATGAAAGGTTAACATCTACTCTTCTGAAAATGAAATTCAAAGTTTGAGTTTTACGTTAAGCCTAGAAAACGGATAGAACGGAGTAGGAATGAAAATTGTATATCAAAGACTTAATTTTCTTGGCATATAGAGGCCACCAGATGTTGTGAATACCTCGATATTAAACCCACATTGTGACCTAACCTGGACATGAAAATTTTTCATACATGCATCATATTTTAAAATGACAAAAGTTTTGGGTCGCGCAGATTTTTGAACCACTAGCAGTCGGCCTTCACAATTTTGTGCAGACCTGAGTATTTCGTCTAAAATTCTAAACATTTACCAGTAGCTACCTAACTTGGTCATGATACCCAAGTAGTTTTCTCGGAATTTTTGCGCGACTGGAGAATAGGATAAAAATTCTACCAGTACAGCCTACCCTGTAATTCCAGAACTGCATCATCTAGGTTGAGAAGTCATTTCGGATAATCCCGGGTGTCCAAAATTTAGAAGTTTAAGTTGTAGAAGTGGGTTTATGACTGGAGGATTCTCAGGTATAACCCTAAGTAAGAGAAACGATATCCACTCATTGAAAATAAGACTCATTAGTATCACTATGTTACCCAAGGCAGATTGTGGGTCGGTACTCGCCAAAATTATCTCCAACCCTTTGATGAGCCTTTAATGAAATTCTACTTAGTATATATATATTCCTGGATGTTGTAAGTGACTACCATGTGGCAACCACTAGGTTATTCCGGGGGTTATGAGGAAGGAACGCTGCCTCACATTATAAGCCATAGCATCTTGGGTTGGCTCATATATCGGAGTACCATTTCTTTACTATGGATCGGAGTTCATCTCTCCGAGCATATATGGCTGAGTTACGTATACCTGGACTTTGGGCACATGAATCATCACTATATTTTCAGGCTTATGGATGGGATGCACATTCTGCAATGAATGAGGTTGCATTTCAGGCGGTCATGTATTACCGACACCATAGGTCGGGGATAGATGGGTTTTTCCATTATTTTCCTGCTTGCGCTATTCAAGCCGCTGCTAATTACTATCCAGGGTTAGAGGGGCATGAAAGAGAGATTAACTCTCCATAACTTTTTTTGGCCGGCTTAGTACGAGCTATGTATAGGTACCTTGCAAGCACTATGTCAGAACTGCGTAGATTGAAAGGAAGGGTGGCAATGCTAGATAGACATATAGAACAACTTGGGCATCAAGGGTATTTCGATAATGCCACCATTTATGGAGATCAAGATCTTCAGCCACTTACCGACACTTTGCCATCTCCAATGGGCATTTATCAAAACATAAACACTCGAGCCCGTATGAGAGTTGGTTTTCATCGCAATCGTCGCACCATGCCAAACCCCACAGTTGTTGGAGATCCGGAGCTGCTAGGACCATTCTATGTGTTTGAGCGGAATGGAAGGCGATACCGCTTGACTATGGCCACTCCAACGACCACGGTGCCACAACCTCCCATCAGATTCTCCCAGACTTCTTAGAGAGGAATATCAAGGAAGAAAAAAATGTATCGAATGTAACTTTCATTTCTTATTTTTCCATAAGATGTATGAGATGACATCCTACTATGTAATCCTTGTATGGTCAAAATTTTGTAACACCCAGTTGTGTACTTGGTGCTTTATGACCATTATTCCATCTCTATGTGATTATAAAACACTTGACTCCTTCTAAATCCATGTATCAGAATGGAATGTATTTTCTTTTTAAAGATGAGTTGCTTGCTGTCCAAAGATTTGTTTTATGCAAATATACAAAGGATAACTTGCATACTCGACTATTAGACAACATTCCTATCTACCTTGCGTACAGAGGGTATGTATATGTCATTTCTTTGCGCAAGAACTCATGTACTGTTGTACTCTGAGTGCAGGATGACTCATACATGCTCTGGTGCCTATTCTACTGCTCGTGCCAGGAACACTCGAAGCGCTGCCTCCTCCGAACGGCGTGACGATGAGCCGACCCTTGCAACTCTTAGCCCATCAGAATCATCTCTTCGAGCGAATGGTGGAGAATTCTGAGAGTATGGGGGCCGCAATGGCGCATCAAGCTAATCAAGCACCCTCCAAATTGTCAGATGTCCAACAGACTCACCCACCACACTTCTCTTCAGCAGCTGATCCGCTCACTGCGAACTATTGGCTGCAGGATATTGAAAATAAATTGAACCTCTGCTGGTGCGATCCCGTTGAGAAGGCTACATTTGCTGCTTACTATCTACAAGGTGTTGCCGCTGCGTGGTGGGAGACATATAAAACTCTTATCCCATCAGATGAATCCATCACATGGACCGTGTTCCGGGAAGGGTTCCGATCCGCTCATATTCTAGCTGGTCATGGAGATCAAGAAAAAGGAATTTCTCAACCTAAAACAAGGGAGTATGCCTTTCATGGAATTCATGGAGCGTTTCAATTACCTCGGTAGATATGCTACTGCTGACATAAATACTGAAGCTAAGAAGGTCGAGGCATGCAGAGACAAACTGGCACCTGAACTAAAGCATTCTTTGGCCGCTCATGAAATCAACAGCATGAAGACCTTAGTAGATAAGGCTCTTCGGGTTGAATCTAGTGAGAAAGAAGTAGTTGAGGACCGCAAACGCAAGTGGGCTGCGAAGAAATTTGCAGGAAGTAGCAATTCCACTCGTCCTCGACTGGCTTCACCACCAATGAACTGACCCGTAATGTCTCAACCGCCAAGGCCAATGTATGCACAACAGCGTCCACAAGCTCAGATGTATCGTCAAAATCCTCGCCCAATTCAAGTAGTTGGAGATGCCTCTTGCACAGCTAACATTACATGTTACAACTGTGGCAAAAAGGGGCATTACTCACCAAGGTGCCCAAAGACTAGGAAGACCGGACCACGTCCACAAGCCGCACCAGCACAACCTCGGTAACCAAACCCTACACAAGCTGGACAACGGGGAATTCCTGTTAATCCGAAGCCAGCTCCGACGTTTGGCAAAGGGCGACTGAATCATGTCACCGTCAAGGAAGCAACTGACGCGCCTGGCATCGTACTTGGTACTGTTCTTCTGCACTCCTCTCCTATAACAGTTTTATTTGACTCAGGTGCAACTCATTCTTTCATGTCAGCATCAAAAGCAAAACAATTTAAATTGAAATTGGAATTTCTCAGTAATGCCATGCATATACAATCACCCGGGTTTACCTTGACCACTAGATTATTGTGCAAAGGGGTAGAATTTCAAATGAATGGGGTGAAATTTTCTGCCAATCTTATATTACTAGATACCTTGGGGTTGGATGTTATACTCAGGATGGATTGGTTATCCAAGCACAAAGGGACTATCGATTGTGCGTGGGGAATGGTGACGCTCTGCAGTACTGATGGACAGATGGTTAGGTTCACATGTGAAAAATCTTCCACCTCTAAGCAACCTTCTATTCAATCTCTTGCTGTACCGGAGTTGAAAATGGTACTTGTTGTTAATGAATATCCTGACGTGTTCCCGGAAGAGTTGCCAAGGATGCCACCTGATCGAGACATTGAATTTGTGATCGATCTGGTTCCTGGAACAACACCTATTGCAAAAAGACCTTACCGGATGACCACGGAAAATTTAAAAGAATTGAAGAAGCAAATCAATGAACAATTAGCTAAGGGTTTTATTTGCCCAAGCTCATCTCCTTGGGGCTGTCCTGTTCTATTTGCATCGAAGAAAGACGGAACCATGCGGATGTGCGTCGATTACTGACCCCTAAATGAGGTCACTATCAAAAATAAATATCCTCTCCCTAGGATTAATGACTTGTTTGATCAATGACCAGAGCCCTTGTCTTCTCAAAAATTGATCTAAGATTGGGGTATTTCCAACTCAAAATCAGACCGGAAGACATTCTGAAGACGACATTCACTACCCGCTATGGTTTGTTTGAATACACCGTAGTTTCTTTTGGCTTAACCAATGCACCAGCCACATTCATGAACATGATGAACAAATCTTCATGGAGTATCTTGATAAATTTGTGGTGGTGTTCATTGATGATATCCTTATTTATTCTAAAAATGAGGAAGAACATGCACAGCAACTGTGCATGGTACTCGATAAGCTACGGGAACACAAACTCTATGCCAAATTCTCAAAGGGTGAGTTTTGGTTATGAGAAGTTGGATTTCTCGGTCATGTTCTTTCGGAGGGTGGTATTGCTGTTAATCCGAGTAATGTAAAAAATGTACTGAACTGGAAGCAACCACATAATGTCTCCAAAGTTAGAAGTTTTCTCGGCTTGGCCGGATATTATCGTCGTTTTATCGAGAATTTTTCTAAAATATCTCGGCCTTTGACTCAGCTCCTCAAAAAAGGAGACTAAATTCATTCGGTCCGAAGTTTGTGAAGCAAGCTTCCTTGAGCTGAAAAGAAGGCTCACCACAGCCCCAGTACTGGTAACACTAGATATGCATAAGCTTTTCCATGTCTACTGTGACGCGTCACGTCAAGGACTGGGATGTGTGCTTATGCAAGAAGGAAAGGGAGTGGCTTATGCTGCACGCCAATTACGGCCTCACGAGCTCAACTATCCGACTCATGACTTAGAGCTAGCTGCCATAGTGCATGCTCTGAAAATCTGGCAGCACTATTTAATTGGAAACTGGTGTGAAATTTTCACCGATCATAAGAGCTTAAAGTATTTCTTTACTCAATCAGATCTAAACTTGAGACAAAGAAGATGGTTAGAGCTCATTAAAGACTATGATCTCGGTAATCATTATCATCCTGGAAGGCAAATGTTGTAGCAGACGCCTTAAGTCGAAAACAACGCCACCCGGTTGATATTGAACCGATAATCCAGTCATCCTTAACATCTGAGTTCCAAAAGTTGAACTTGAGTTTAGTGGAAGATGGCTATGTTGCTGCATTAGCATTACAACCCACGCTCTATTCTCAGATAAAAGCTGCACAAATCTCGAATAAGGAAGCTGCTGAAATTATGAAGGAGATCAGTACAAAATCCCAAACTTTATACACACTCAACTCGGATGGGGTAATTCTGCATGGGAAACAAATCTTCGTCCCTGATAGCCAAAATCTTAGAGAAACTATTCTTTCAGAAGCCCATTGCACCTCTTTGACTATCCATCCGGGATGTACAAAAATGTACCAAGATATACGAACTCAGTATTAGTGGTCACGCCTACGGCGGGACATAGCAGCCTATATTGCTGTATGCGACACCTGTCAACGAGTTAAAGCTGAGCACCAATGACCTGCTGATCTGCTCCAACCTTTACATATTCCTGAATGGAAATTTGATGAGGTCGGAATGGATTTCATCACTGGTCTGCCCAAAACACCCAACGGGCACGATTCCATCTGGGTTATTATGGATCTGCTAACAAAAGTGGCTCGTTTTATACCGGTACACGTAACCTATGGTGGGGCCAAGTTAGCAGAGCTATATTTGACCCATATTGTAAGACTTCACGGTGTGTCGAAGGTTATAGTATCCGATCGAGGCACACAGTTTACCTCCCGGTTTTGGGAGAATCTGCATGAGCTCCTAGGGACAAAATTATTCTTCAGCACTGCTTTGCATCCACAAACCGGAGGTCAGGTAGAAAGAACAAATCAAATTCTTGAGGATATGCTTCAAGTTTGTGTGCTTGAGCATAACACCAACTGGGAAAAATGTTTACCATTTGCAGAATTTTCCTATAACAACAGTTTCCAATCTAGTCTTCGAATGTCACCATTTGAAGCCCTATACGGAAGAAAATGCAGAACACCTCTTTACTAGTCAGAGGTAGGAGAAAGATAATTATTCGGACCTGCGGTTATTAACCAGGCTGAAAATAATGTCACTCTTATCAGAGACCGATTTAGAGAAGCACAAACCTGCCAAAAGAGTTACTCTGATCACAGACGACGAGAGCTAAGCTTTGATGTAGGCGATCACGTCTATCTTAAAGTCTCTCCTTTGCGGGGTATTCAAAGTTTTTAGATACATGGCAATTTTGCTCCGCTATACATTGGACCATATCGGATCATTGCCAAACACGGACAAGTGGCCTACCAATTGGAGTTGTCCCCTCAACTCTCAAACATACATGACGTATTCCACGTTTCACAACTTAGGAAATGCCTATGGACTCCTATCGAGCATACTGTCCTTGAAGACATAATTTTGAATCAAAATCTTTCGTATCAAGAGCATCCAATCCGGATCCTTGAAGAGAAAGAACGGCGAACCCGAAGGAAGACCATCAGGATGCCCCGAGTGTAGTGGAGTAATCACATAGCAGACGAGGCTACGTGGGAACGCGAAGACCGACTCAAAACCGTGTTCCCTAGCTTCTTATAGAAGGAACGAATCTCGTGGTCGAGATTCTTTTGTAAGGGGGGTAGAGCTATCACGTCCCACCAAAAACCTGTATCTGATAGATCGAGAAGGAAAGTAAGATGTAATTATGAACCAAAAGTTTCCCTTAAGTGAGAAGCGGATATTCGATATTGTGCATATAAGAAAGTTGCATGGGCATATTAGGGACATAAATTTTCATTCAAAAATTTAAACAAAAGGGGTGCAAAGAAAAATTTAGAAAAATAACCAAGAATATAGGAGAGACACTAGCAATCACCTAAAAGGTTTAGGAACACATTAAAAAGGTGAAAAGTAGGTATTTACTCAAAATCTAGACTTGACCTTAGGAAAAATTTTCTAAGTGTCAAAGCGGTCAAAATAGAACTCTGGAGCTAACTTTGGGTTAATGCCAGAACCAATCCACCGAACTTCAGGCCGTGAAATTTGGCAGTACTATAGATTGAGTCAAGCTTTATAAAATTCCCATTGGGCACCGCCCCTGAATCGGCCTAAAAATGCATTTAAACAGTGCCCAAAGTGGTAAACTCAATACAGTGCCAGACTTAGAAAAATTTCAGGGATCCATCACCTCCTTCGCTTCTTCTCACTGCCATGCGGGGCATACTGCCCGGTGGGGCCAAGGAGCCAGTGTCACAGCGTTCTCCACCCTGTCCCACGCACCAGGACGCGCGCGCCATGCACGGGAGCACGCGTTGGTTGCGAGGAACGTGCGGATCACGCGTCGGCCGCCGCGACGCCGAGCCCTCTCCTTTCCTTCCTCGCCGGCGACATCATATAAGCCCGACTGGCCGACAATCTCTCCCTTTATCACGCCCTTGTCTCGTTCCACAAAGTAGCAGAGGTTGTCCACCCCGAGAGCGCCAAGAACACCCAAAGAACACTCGCCACCGGCAACCGAAGATCCAACCGCGTTCGACCCACGGTGAACTACTCCCTAAAGCAATGTGTGTTCCCAAATCCTTGTTCTTTGCTCTCTCAAATGACCCATTTACATTCCAAATGATGTAGCCGATGATTGGGAACGCCACTGAGCCGAAGCACGTGAACAGCGTGCTCTATGTCGACCGTCGCCGTGAGCTCGCACGTCGCCAGCCTTCCACGGTAAATCTCTGACCGAATCATTTCGCCACCATGCTATCCGATGCCTGACATTGGTTAAAAACGAAGGAATCGCTGTGAATCGCTCTATGGAAGAAATCCCCTTTTTTCTTCCCCAACTACGACCGCCACTGACGACCTCTGATTCTTCTTTCCCTGGTAAGCCATGGGTCAATTCCTTTTTCCCAGAGCAGCACTAAGACCACTAGATTAAAGGCCCGCATTTGGTTTTGATAGCTAATCGCCGTAGCGCTCTGCCAACGTACAGCCGAGACGAAGACCGCCGCTACTTCAGGACGTCGCACGGTGCCGTCCTCACCCAGACCTCACCAGAGCCAAGTCTTTGCTCGGTAAGCTTCCTAAGGACCACTAGAAGCTATATCCGGTGCATGCACGGCCAGGCAATAGCTAAAAACTCACATGCATGATCTTCCCAAACCACGGCACCACCCGCTTCGTCGCCGACGACCATTCCAACCACGGTAGGGTGCGAGAGAACCATCGATAGCTTCGCCATAACATCTACTACCTTTTTTCTTTGGTCGTGACCGCTGACCGGCCGCCATTCGCCGTCGGTGCCGGCGAAAACGTCGCCGCGCGCCGCTGCTCTGCCTCACTCCCTTACCGAGTCACAGATGCATGGGACCCATCAGTCAGGCGCCAAACCGTGCGTTTAAATGTTAAACAGCCACTGACAGCAAGGGCCCACTCAATCAGGCGCGCCATTAGATAGTTTAAACGCTGACGCTGACGCGTAGGGCCCATGCGGATTAAGGATTAAATGCGAGGAGGGATTTTTCAATAGAGAGATAGCCTAACTTTGGAAATTCATAGAAAATTGAAAATAACACATTTTGACTTGGGACAAATTTTGTTAGAACCACAAGATTATGAAATGTAGGAATGTGGAATAAAAACAACTGCATACAGTAGAATATTTATTCATAAAAATCCATTTTATGTACCTCGCAAAATAGGGTAGGTTTAACTTATAAAAATCATGGAAAAATCATCCTAGCTCGGAATGAGGTGAACTAAAATTCTGTAGAATCATAAAAATATGTACTTTATGTTAAAATTATGGAACTAAGTACTTTATGTGATAAATAAATCACTTAGAGATTTATTAAGGGAAAGGGTTATTCTAGTGCACTCCAACTTCTAAGAATTATAGGGAACCCATTAAAATTCCTAAAAATTCAAACTAAATTTTGTTAGGACCACCTCCCTGTGCCTTAATGAGAAAAAATATTTGACATACCAGGAACCCTATAGGATAGCCTTGAACAAATTTAAGGAGTATATAGCTAAACACTTGACCTACTAGGAACTATATAAAACCTTTCACTTTGGTAGGAAGGAATGAAATAAAAATTTTACATAGGAGGTCAACCTGAAGCCAAACACTTTCATTTCATATGCATTCATTTCAGATCATGAGAGTTTTCCATAAATATTTGAAATCTAAAATTATCGTATGTATGCATTAGACGAACTGCCGACATTTTTCGAAGATCCCTCATATCTGAACGAATAGGAGGAAGGAGAACCACGCAAGTCCTACCTCCCCCTTTGAACACTTTGATCCTAGATTTATGGAGGTTATTTCAAAATGGTTGGGAACTTTGCATGATGTTTGTTATAATGGCACTAAAATCCTGGAAAAGATGATCAGTACAACCACCCTTGCTGCATGCCACCTCAAACTTCACATAATTACTTAGCCAAATTCCTAACCCTAGGAATGATCAAGATGTTAATGTGTGTTTGAAAGATCTGAAACCCTGGATGATTTACCTTTATGCTTAGCATTGCTTGAGTATCATTTTCCCCTGAATAATGGGCATATTATCTATGTTTTGATTCAAAGATTCTGTTCTAAGATTATGTTATGATACCAAGGCTATTTGTTAAAGCAAAAACCATGGAAAAATGTGAATTTCAAGTTTGGGCTGCAAGTGGTATACATATGGTGACTAGTTGTATACCGATAGAGGGAGTGTGTGCCCAGACTACCCTAAGAACTTCACTCCACGTATATTCATCTCGAATACAGTACAACCACATCTGCTAGTATGGGACAGCCCTAGCTTAGTAAACTATTTGTGGTTTAGCCTTACATTTAGGTAGGCCGGAGTGTATGATTTCGTATAACTCAGAGGAGCTTCCTTTATGCCCTGATGTGGTAGTTTAGGTGACTCAGCATGTCCAATACAACGGTATTGTGCCACGTGGGTGAGTTCCTGTCGTGTCCGCCCCCACGGCATCAAGTTTAAGGCGTGGGCCCACCACTTAACGGTTCTATGCCGTATTTCCAAAATGGTATAGGATGGAGGAAAACACATATCGTGCTGGTGTAAGGCTAAATCACGAATATTAGAAGGGCTTTGTTGTGTGTAATAAATCGGATACTTATGTATCACGTGCCATGCTTTGCATGATTATTATGTCACATCATGTGGGTAAAGTGTACACACTCTGCAGAGTTAAAACTAATCGGTTAGCCGTGCTCCGGTTTTGAGCGTTGTATGGATGTGTCATGGGTATAGCTTTGTGTGTTCAAAAAGGTTTTTCTGAAAAACTTGATTGAAAACATTCAAATATGATTGCTATCCTATTTATTTCCTTTGCTGTGCCGATAATGCAAAGGACGATCCATGATTGCTTATGTTACTCCTTTGCTGCCCTAAAATGCAAAGAGAGGATGATATATGTGTATTACTATCTACTAAATTGCCCATTTAACAAAGTGTCTGCTTGCTGGAATTTATTTGTGCAAAATCTGGGATTTACAATGGTGTTTTACCAAAATAAAATTTGCTTTGTGCTAAAAGAACCTGATATGAACATCCTTTGATAATGCCAAACATGTAGCGTGTAGGCTTGATGGTTGCTTGCCAGTACAATTCGTTGTACTCACACTTGTTGTGTATCTATACTTGGTTGCTTGCATAGACATGGCTGTAGGGGAATTTCCTCCCGAGGAGGGGTCATTCTTTCCAGATGGTTCTTACTAGGGCACTCCTTAGTCAGTTGAAGTAAAGACCCTCGAAAGAGGAGTTTGCTTCCACGTACTAATTCCATCTATATAACTATTTGGCCCGACGGCCATATGTATCTATGAGACTATTATGTTAAAATTTTTTATGCTAGTATATCGAACCCTTGGAACGTTAGGAATACCAACTGCTTGGATGAAAGTGGTTAATATGTTCCTTTTGTTAGGAATATATTAGCCATGAGTAAGAGTTAAAGATAATTGAGACAATGTAGATCTTTAGCCGATTGGTGTCGAGTCTCCTGGTTGTGTAACACATCTGGTCGCCACCATCAAGTCGTTTGACAGGCACAATCCAGGCTGAAGTTGACTGGCAGGCTAAAGGCCCAGCAATGTCTCAGTTATCTCTCTCTCGGAATGCCGGATACCTTACTATGATTATGGGGGGAAGTTGATACTTTTTATTCGTCCCTTAAATATAGTAAGAGGTCCGGAGGTGTCCCGACACACTCTGTCTAAGATAGGCCCTGCCTCCACCTGCCTTCCTACACGCGTACTGCGGTCATAGGTCGTATCTTCGTCCTTGGATGACTCGATGTCGGCGTAGTCAACTTGTGTCCACTGAAGCCTAAGCTGAGGATGTGTAGCTCCGTGATACCATGCTTGGTACCGCCCATACGCACTGTTCGAGTGTGGCTCGTCGTTCTCGTCCACGTTGGCATCGAACAGGTTCCACTGGTGAATGTAGTTGTAGTGGTGCTGCTCTCAATAGAAAATCTTCCTGTTTTTCTGCGATCCATCCTACAAGTCACATATTGCAAAGTTAGTGGATTTTTTATAGTACGTAATATGAAATGTTGTAGAAAGTTGGAACATGAGAACACTTGTGTAAGTCTAGGCCAGTCGAAACAAGATCAGGTGGATAAAGTTGCCTTGCTCCAAATTGGCGTTCAACTCTATGTGGCAGGTGTTACTCAACAGCATAGAAGCATATTAGAGGGCACCTCATCCTGTAGAGCTCGTTGTCGCTCGAACACACGTTGCTCAATCAAAAAGGAAGTTCCGCCTCTCTGTCGTATGGCTCCCACATCACCTGCAACATGTCAAAATAAGATGTTAGATTATATAATCAACCATTTCAAACCACCATGTCAAATAATAAGTACTTAGACTAGAGGCCATGAGCCTATCTAACTCGTCCGTGAACTCTTTGTACGCCCGCTCCATCCTCCCGTGTGGAACTGTAACCTGGTCCCAAAGGTAGGCCCACGTAGACTGCTGACATGCGTCCTGACCTGGGAACCAGTCACGACGAGCCAGAACCTACGGCCGACAAACTGTAAAACGAGACCACATCCACAACTGGAGTAGGTACACGCATCCACCAAGTGAGGGTGAGTACGAAGACCGACGACATGCCTCGCAAAGCTAGCGGTGCAGGAAAGCCAACACTATAGAGCCCCAGCTGTACTGGCCCTCCTAGTCCTAGTCAGTGAGGCAGAGGACCCATATCCACGACGCAATGTCCTCCATTGCGTCAAGGAAGAGAACACAGGCAAACAGGTCGAGGATCCACGCCCTGCAGTAGTACGTAATTGTTTGGTCTTCTGCCCACATAGGGCAATGTGCAAACTCTGCCCGGAGCGAGGAGATTAGTACTCCAGAGGTGCGAGCCCCTTGCTCACCAACTTGACGCCCAAAGTAGGCCTCTACCCGAGCTCTCCAACCCTCTGACCTTCATGACCCTGTCACTACACAACCGTGAATCCTCAGACCTAGCATCTTCTGACAATCCTGTAGCGTGACTATCATCTCCCTAAAGGCCAAGTGAAAGGTGTGAGTCTCATGTCGCCACCTATATTTTTGACAATGTGATATTACATGTTAGAAAGGCAAATGCTCGAACAAATGCTTACAAATGGAACCAATGTTTCGAGATAATACCTATGAACCAGCGCAGTTGTCACGCCCCGATTTTCGTTCAGGATTAAAAATGATTAAATAATTCATTTTTTAGAAATTAAATAAAAAGGCAAATTAATTAATCTAGTGAAATTAATAAGGAAATTAAAATTTCCTTTAAAATTTATGGCTGAAAATATTTTTATAATATTCTCCATGCTCTAAAGTATTATCTGAAATTTTCTGTGAAATTTTGGAGCTCAAAATAATTTTTAATAATACAAAGTTCATTTATGCAATTAAATAAAAAGAAAAAAATTAAAATCACTTTCCTATTCATGGGCCGCAAACGGCCTAGTTCCCTCCAAAGTCTACTTGGCCTCCCTGCGTGGTCTCTCTCCTTCCTCGGTGGCCCGGCTTGCTCCACCTCTCCCACGTGTGCTTCCTCTCTCTCCCATGGGCGGCCAAAGGCCACGGCCCGGCCCGTGTGCCCGCTCGGAAGCCCGGATTCCTCCTCGCCTCCCAGTCACCAATAGGTGGGGCCCACCTATCGGGCCTGTCCTCTACCTTTGGCCGCGCCGCCGCCAACCCCGCATCACCTAATCACTGCGCATCTCGCGCTCCCACGCGTGCTTTAACGCCGCCCGCCTTCCCCGTCCCATCCCGCACACCCCGCGCCCATGAAACGACCGGATTTGACTTCCAAAATCATCGGCATTACTCTTTTTCTCTCTTAACTCCGGCGACAACTCCCCCAAGCTGTTTCTGAGCCCCCGTTCCTCTATAAATGTCTTCGGCGTCCCCCTCTCCATTTTCCCCTTTCTGTCGCTTGCTCTTGTGCATCCTAGACTCTCCGCGTCGTCTCGTGCCTCACTACCGCCGTGCGCCCATCCTGCCGCTGTTCCCCGCCGCTTTGAGCCGCGTCGTTTTGCGCCGTCTTTGTCGTTGGGATCGCGAGGCCGAGGCCATCCTCATCCGCCACTCGCCCACGCCGTTCAACGCCTGGAGTCACTGACTGCCATCATCGTTCCCCGTTCCGGCCGCACTCCAGTGAGCCCTCCCCCTCTCTCTCGCTTCCTCGTGCGTGCACCGTGGCCCTCCCGTGCGTGCGACGTTGTCCCGCACGCATCACGCCGCTCCGTGCCATGCGCTGCCGGCCGCCGCGCGCGCCATGTCCGGTCCACGCCGGCCTTAGGCGCGGCCGCGCCGCTCCCCCGCCGTCCAATCTGCCCTCGGCAGATCGGGGGCAGATGAGGGCCATCCGCGCCCGCGCCCATCTGCAGCCATCTGACCCGTCGAGAGGCAGATCGGGGCCGCCCATCTCGGCCGCCCGCATGGCAGCCACGTGGTCACCATGTCAGCGTTGCGTCGGTGCAACGTGTGCCCATGTGGTGCATCGTTGTCGCACCCCGAGTTTTGCCCCTAAATCGTTTAAATAATTTACCCTGAAAGTAATTTTAAAATGCAATTAATAAATAGAAATGGCATGTAGGATTTTTCTTAAATTCTACATGTCAAAATACACTAACATGATTTTTACAACAATTTTCAGAGCACTAGAAATATTTTAACTAATTAAATAAGAAATCTGTAATTAAATTAAGTCCCAAAAATCATTTCCTATTCACCTTGTACGGCCCCGTACTTTTCCTGCCCATTCCTAACCGAGCCGACGTCCCAGCTCCCCTCCTTTCAGCCCAACCCGAGACGGCTCAACCACGCGAAGTCTGCCCGGCCTCCCTCTCGCGTCCCCGCGTCCAGCCGGCCCAGCCGCCGCTGCCGCCATGCGCGCCGTTGCATCCGTCCTTTCAGTGCCGCCCCGCGCCTCGTCGGGCCCACGCTGGGTCCGAGCGTACGTCGCTGCACCAGATGACGCCCTTCCCGCGCGTCGCAACGGTTGCCGCCGCTTTTCTCTCTCTACCCGAGTCCGAAACCGACGGCGAGAGATTCGTGCTCAACCCGTGCGCAATCCGGCCTCCTTGCACCTCTATAAAAACCCCCTCGAGCTCTCGCATGTTTTCCGTTTGCGCCACCGCTTCCAATGCCCTAATTCACCGTCGCCTAATTCTCACCACCGTCGGTTACCACCGTCGGTCGCCACCGTCTCTTCCATCTCCGGTGAGCCCTGCCGCCCTCCTTCCTGTCGGTTTCCCCGCATCGTGTCGTCGTCCCGCTCCGCTCCCGTGCCATCCCGAGCCACGGCGTTTTCTCTGTCGCCGTTCCACATGCACCGCGCCACCCGCCACCGCTGTTTCCCGCGCCGCCGAAGCTCGACCTGCCGCCGTGCCCAAAAACCCTAACCCTAACCCTAGCCGCCGCCTCGTCCTGTCGTCCGATCGCTCGGATCAGGTGGATCTGTGCCGCCCGATCCCGCTGCCACACCCCGTCATCCGATCGCCGTTGCCTTCCCGGATGGCGGCCATGTGGCAGCAGTCACCGCCTCACCACCATGGACTTGGTCCACCATGGACCGAGCCCAGTCAGCCGCCACGTCGGCATTGCGATGTCGGCCCTAGGGCGACACCATTGCTTGGCGTCGACTCTAATGGCAAGCCGTCGGCGGCCGTGTCGCGGCTTGTGGCTTGTCGGCATGATGTCATGCGACATCGGCCCTAGCCACCCATGCGAGCTAACGTCATCCCGGGACTTAATTGCACAATAATTAATTTTTAGTTTTTTGTTTAGTTTAAAAATCGCAATTAAACTTCTAAAATTCATATCTTTTTAATCCGAGCTCCGTTTTAGTCCATTCAAATTTCATTAAATCCATAAAAATGTCAAGAATCCATTAAAAATAGTTTCTTATGCTATTTGGGTAGACCTTTAGTATGTTTTGTTGAAGTGTTTTGTTTGTCATGTAGATTCCGATAGTTCCGGCGATCCCGTCTACCTCGAAGTAGTCACCGAGGTTCCCAAGTCTCCAGAGCAAGGCAAGTCATACTTTACATTGATCATATTGTACCTATTTTATTTAAATGTCTCATTTCTCTCAAATACTGCATATGTTTTAGAATGTCATTTCATGGGACTATTATACCTATTGTACTCAACCATAGGGATTGTATACCTTATACCATTGATAACTTGGGTTCAATATGACTAGATGTTAGTTTAGAACATGCTTAGCCGTGCTTAGATCAACTAGCTCACTTAAGGGAATCACATTAATCAATTATTACATTAGAGACTAATACTCAGATGATGTCAAGTATGTGACCCTATCTTAATAATATTGAATTATGACAATGGTGGGTTGTGAGCACATGGTTGGACATTGGTTAGCATGCTCATGACAATTAAGGACTGATTCTCGGGAAACCCTGGAAGAATTGCCGTGCATACCACAAGCCAGCATGGTAAATGGCTAGGTCTGTAGCGTAGCTGTATCTAGCCGACGTACCTAGTGAGGGTGGGCGTGATGGAGTTGGGTCGGCCCCGGTTTTAAGGGTTGATCGGCTTTCGGATTCACCGCAGCACGAGAGGGGGCTGCCCATTACCCCCCCCGATGGGAGTGGGGGCGAAACCTTGGTGTGGTACGATTGGTTAGAGGGGGTTATGTGAAGGGTCCTGTCATAGTTCCTTTCCGGGGTATCGTGGTGGTACATCGGCACATGGTAACATGTCGTTGGATTGTGTCTTGTGGACATAGTTGTACACCTCTGATCAGAGTAGAACTATTCGAATAGTCGTGCCCACGGTTACGGGCAATCGACCAGATTCACCTTGATTAGTCTCACTTATTTACATGAATGAACTGTTGGGATTTTACTAGTACAAATGGATGGATGGGCCTGTTGCAACGTGGTTTTAATGTTGGACAATGTTTATTTAATATTGCTTAATTATTACTACTGTTTTACTATTTTCAACTATTATTACTTCTGAAATGCTATTTATGCAAATGAGCCTATTATTCCTCCCTTGATATTTATCCTGCATCACACCTTCTATTTCGGTATGACTTGTTGAGTACAGTGGTTGTACTCAATCTTGCTCGATTTTTCCCCCTTTAGTGCCAGAAGTTGAGGTTGAGGAGGTCTCTGAAGAAGTGTAGGCTTGTCCGCCGTCAAGGGTCAGCTGTGGTGTTGGTGTTTCGTTTTGCTCGAGTCAAGCTTAGCTTAAGTTAGTTTTTTCTTTTTCGCTGCATTTATATATTTTTTTATATTGTTTCTAAGACGTGGATTTTGTAATATCAATAATTATCGATTTGTGTACCTCGGCTGATGCCTGGACGAGGATTTAATGCACAAATTAGCTGCGGAAATTCTGACTTGAATTTCTGGGCGTGACAATAGTACCTCCGGTCTCGTGGACTTTGTCCACCGTGGACCGACGCCCCTGAGCCGCGACGTCAGCCCCTTCCTCGCGACGTCGGCCTCGGCCTTTTCTTGGTAAAAATAATTAATAATTACGCAATAAATCAATTTAATTTCCAGAATTGATTTAAATGGCTCAAAACCTCTAAAATTCATATTTAATTCATACGAACTCCAAATTGGGCCATTCAAATTGCAAAATTCATCTAAAATTGAGATCTACATGTGTGTTTACTTTCCATGTACTGTTTATTTGATTTTTATTAGGGTTTTTTCCTCATTTTTCATGCTAGTGTGTAGACTCCACTGTTTCAGAGGTTCATGCTCGTGAGGAAAAGAGTTCGGAAGATCGTTTCAAAAGTAAGGCAAGTCACATATTCCCCCTTGAGGATGTTGTACCTAATTTACGAAATGTTTTATGTTTGTAAATAAAGTGCATATTTTTTGCTAATTACATGGGAACAGGGTTTACCTATCTATTCGCTTGAGCCATACATAATTGTTATCCGTCCTTTGTCAACCTGGGTGATTAATTTGACTAGCTTGTTTCACTTATGTTGACTTTTGCTAGAATTATATGTGCTTAGCCATGCTTAATTACCACTAGCTCATTTAATGGAATATTACACTATCTACATTTAACTTCTGATGAGCTTTTCGCTCGAGACACCTAACCATATTTTGTGGTCATAATTATCCAATTAAAATAAGACTTAATGGTGGGATGTGGGTGCATGGTTTGGATTGTCGCACCCATGGCAATTAAAGACCGGTTCATGGAAAACTTTAGAAGACTAACAATGCTTACCACAAACAAGAATAGGCAATAGCTGAACTTGTAGTGTGGCTCTTCCCTAGATGATGTTCTCAGGCGAGGGTGGGCGTGATGGAGTTGGGTCGGCCGGGGCATCCGGTTGATCGGCTGTCAGATTCACCGTGGCACGAGGGGGGCTGCCCACTGCCTTATTAGGGGTAGGGACGAAACCTGAGGTGTGGTGCGCTTGGTTAGGAGGAGTTATGTGAAGGGTCTTGTCAGAATTTTCCCCTTTGCGGTATCATGGTGATTCTTTAGAACATGGCAACATGTGTGGAATCGTGTCTTGTAGGTATAGTTGTTCACCTCTAATCATAGTAAAACTATTCAAATAGCCATGCCTGTGGTTATGGGTGATCAACCAGATTCACCGTGATTACTCTCACCCTTAATAATTTGACTTAATGAATTGGTTTAGTTCAAGTGAAATTGTTGGGCCTGTTCAACGTGGTTGTAGCGTTGTTCAGTGGAGGATTAATCTTGCCTTAATTAATCAACTGTTTTACTGTTTTTAAACTAGAAATATTTGTAATTGTTTTTTTGCAAAATAGCCACAAGCCTCCCTTTGTCTTCCCTTGCACGTCTGCATCATTGGTGTGGATTTTTGAGTACGGTGGTTGTACTCAATCTTGCTATCTTCCTCCTTTTCAGAAGTCTAGTACTTTTGAGTCGAAGACGGTGTTAGAGGACCAAGGCTCAGACCCCAGTTGAGTTTGCCTATGGAGTGGAGCTGAAGCCCTGTTAGGATCACCTTTTTTCGTTGTTGCTGCTTTCTTTTGAGTGTAAGGACTAAGTGTCTCTTCTATAAGTATTTTATGCTTTATTTTCATGTTTTGATCTGTTTATTGATTTGTCATTTTGTGTACCTTGGTTGATTCTTGGACAAGGATTTAATACACAAAATAGTTTGGAAATTTGGCTAAATTGTTGGGCGTGACAAGTTGGGTATCAGAGCCACCTTGACTGTAGGTTGAGCGAAATGAAGAAGAAATAATGAAAAAAACAAGTCGCACCTCACGATGGAGAAGAAATAATTAAAAAACAAGTCATACCTCACTAATTTGCCAACGGCAAGTGCGTGAATTGTTGCCAAGTCTACCGCACTTGTGACACTCGTACTGCTCGGGGTCAGTAAGAAAGGGGTTGCTCTCCCAAGTCTTGTTCTTCCTGGTATCGGATCCATAACCATCCTTTGCCTCCTCCTCTTCCTAGAACCATGATTGTTCCAATGGTAAGCTGGATCCGCAATGTACTTTGGACCGTCGTATGGAGGCCACTCTCCAGGGTCCCAAAAAGGCATGAAGTGGGGGCTCCATGTTTGGACAAGTGTGTCCACATTGAACTCGCGAGGTATCATGCCCTTGATATCATAGTTGCGATGCCTAGCTGCTACCACCAGGTGTGAACATACAAAGTGGTACTGCCTTGGTTTACCACAAGTGCATGAGAAATCTTGGGAGGATTACCACATGCATCCTCGACTCTCAGACCTTGTCGTCGGACGTGTTGAATCAAGTGAGTTTGATTTATAGTTTATGTGATGAAACATTGGATTTATGATTGGCCGGCACGGTCTGACCGGCCGTCTCTGATTTCGGTTTGTTTTCTTTATTTTGAATTGTTTCTTTGTGGATTTGATTTCTAGATGATTTCTGTGCATGTTGTTACTGTTGACAAGCTAATGTGAGTCAAGTTTGGACAAACTTGTGCTCGGTATATTGTTTCTTTGTCGTATATGTGCAGGTATTGCTTGAGGCCTCGGATAGTATTGCCGGTGCCGGATCGGAGTCGACTTGGGAGAAGTAGACGTCCAGCACGCGGGATACTAAAAGACTAGAGGATAATACACATGGAAGATGGAGAAGTTATATGGCATACGAGAGGGATCGTATGCGGAGTCGAATTTGGAAGGGAGTCAAAATTCGGAAAGTTAGGTTGAATGAGTCCTATTGGGAATAGGAGTCCTATTAGGAATAGGAGTTCTACTTCTACTATGAGTGGGAGGTTGAGTCCTAGGGAATAGGAGTTCTACTTCTACTATTAGTGGGAGGATTTTGCATGTATAAATAGAGAGGGAGGGTGTGCCTCCTAGACATCGATTTTCAAGAGCGAAACTTGAGAGAATAGCTAGGGTTTTTGAGTTAGGTCGAGATTTTGGTGAGGAGTGCTGTTGTTGCACTTTGTAAACACTTTTAGATGCAATAAAGTTGAAATAGTTTGATCTACTTCTTCAAGAGTTCATCTTTTGGTGTTTTCTGGATCTCGCGGTCGACCGCAGTGTGCGCGCGGTCGACCGACGGGTTGTGGCGGCGGTCCAACCGGAGGCTAGGCGCGGTCGGCCGGCCGGGAGGGGCGGTCGGCCGGGCGGGTAAGACGGTGTGACCGGCGGCGGCTTCAACGCTCTGTTTATTGTCGCTTTTAGATTGGTTTCATCGATAAGAGGTAAATCTTTTAATTCCGCAAAAGATTTGGTTTTTTGTTTCCCTACCATTCACCCCCTCTGGTAGGTTTGTTTGGTCTTGTTCGATCCTACAAGTGGTATCGAGCCTCGTTCTTTATTTGCTTTTCGATCTTTTGCCATGGTGAGAAGTTTTCAAACAAACCTCATGTTTTCAATGGAACCGACTTTGACTATTGGAAGAAAAATGGAATCTTATATCACATCTCAAGGTTATGATATTTGGCTAAAAGTTTCTCAATCTTATGAGATTCTGAACGCATTGATACTCCTACTCTCAAATTAGATTATGAAAATAATTGCAAAGCTAGGAACATCATTCTTAATGCAATTTCTCGCTTCGATTTTGATCGTGCTTCGCATCTTTCAACTGCTAATGAAATTTGGAAAGCTTTGAATGATTTTCATCTTGGATCTTCAAACATTAAAGAATTGCGAAAAGATGTTTTCAAAAAGGAGTACATAAAATTTGAGACGACACATGGGAGTCTTTGGATGACTATTTGGGCCGTTTTAACAAAATTTTGAGCAATCTTAGATCTTGATTCTTCTTACAATGCTAATTATTCTCAATCTGAGGTTGCTCGTCATTTTTTGAATGGTCTTGATATGAAAGTTTGGGAAGTTAAGGTTACCTCAATTCAAGAATCGATCGATATGAATACCTTGACTTTGGATGTTCTTTACACTAAATTAAAAACCTATGAGATGAACATTCTTTCTAAAAGGGCGATTCAAAATCTCCGCTTTGGTGTCTTCTTCGCCTCTTCGATTCTTCCTCACAGTCGATTTTTGCTTCTTTTCGCCATGTCCGATGATCAACTAGAGGAAATCGGTGAGGAGGACTTGGTATCTCTTGCTAACGAATTTCTAGAGCGTGAGTAATGTCGGGACCAGGAGAAGAGGAGGACCAATCCAAGTGCTTTGGATGTGGACAACCAGGACATATCCGCTCTCAATGTCCCAAGGCTGGAAAAGGGACACGGGAGGAGGTAAAAGCTCAAGATGGCACCAAAGACGCTAAGCGAGCAAGAAGCGAGACGAAAAATATGAAGATGAAGAAGTTCTACCAAAAGGCAATTGATGCAGCATATGATGCGATTCGAGAATCAAGTGATGTTGATTTTGAAAGTGATGAAGATGATGACAAGGAGAAGAACATTGGGGTTTGTTTCATGGCCGTAGCATTGATGAAGATTCCAAGATGATAATAAGGTAACTCCTGTTCCTAGTGTTGAATATCTTCAAGATGTTATTGCTAGACTTGGTTACAAGATTTCTAAATTTGAAAAGAAGATTAATCAACATGAAGTAGTTATTGATTCTCTTAAAGCTGAAAATAATAGATTAAGATCTCTTGCTTCGATAATGATGATTGTAAATCTTGTGAGGTTTTATTTGCTGAAATTAAGTCAATTAGAGATGTTTACGCCAAGAAGCTTGATATTGAATCTAAGAAAACTCAAAAATTTGAATCTTGTCTTGCTCTTAGCTCTTTCATGAACACTAAATTGACTGATGAATTGTTTTTAACAAAAGGAGCTTTAAAGAAATGTCAAGTTGTCTTGTTTGCTAGTTCTATATTTAATGCAATTAGCGCTAAAAGGTTAAAACAATCTAGTGCAAAACCTTGCTTATCATGTCTTGCTAATGAATTGAAATTAAAGGATGCCTTAGGTCGTGTTAGGCATATGGAAGAAACTGTTAAGCAAGATGAAGTGCTTTCTTGTCAAACTTGTAGAAAACAAAAAGGTCTTTTGGATAATTGCAAAAATTGTGCTGTTTTGACTCAAGAGGTTTCTTACTTAAAAAGTTCTTTGCAACGTTTTTCGATGGTAAAAAGAACCTCAACATGATCTTAGACAAATCAAGAATTAACACGATAATCGCGGTTTAGGTTTTGATCCTTATGCTCATCATACTAGACATCCTCCGTTGTTCTAGGTGTTGGTGCTAGAAGTGGAGAAATTTTAATTAAACCTGAATCTAAGAATACCGTGTTTAAATCTCAGTATCATGACTTCTTTGAATGCATCATCTTCTAAAACCAATCCTGTGATTGTAAAACCTCTTGTTGCTACTTCTGTTGCTAAACCATCTGTTTCTACTTGTGCTTCTAGTCATCGTGAGAAATACACTTGTTCGTTTTGTGGAAAAGATGGACATTTGGTTGGATTTTGTTTTAGACTTGCCCGTAAACAGAAAAAGGAAAGTGAAATTGCTTTTGCGAAATGACGATGGCAAAAATCGGGTCTTGGTTCAAGGAGCTCGGTCAGACAGACACTGACTAGTCGGTCAGACCGGCCAGCGGTCAGACCGCAGGTAAACCAGTGGTCCGACCGGCAGCTAGGCTCGGTTAGACCGTAGATACAACGGCGGTCTAACCGGCCACGTGGTAGTTTTGTGCATAATTCAAATCAGACTTTTGTGAAACGACAAGGTAAGGTTTCAGGTAAGTCTGGTTCTGATTTTGTATGTGCATATGTACCTACTGGTTCTACTGGTCATGTGACTCAGTGTTGGATTCCAAAATTTCTTATTTATAACCCCAACACGGAGGCCTCGACATCTTCTTGT
Organism: Oryza australiensis; assembly: GCA_019925245.2. NCBI lineage: Eukaryota > Viridiplantae > Streptophyta > Magnoliopsida > Poales > Poaceae > Oryza > Oryza australiensis. The sequence goes on along the minus strand of JAIFGZ020000456.1, from coordinate 3,032,416 downwards.
TTGTAGGTATTTTGATGGCATACTCCCCATGTGTGTGCAATGTAGAGACAACGATTGCTTTTCAAGGTAACATCAAGGTAAATTTGGATTGAATGATTAATGCTTTTGTATATGCTTTGTGAGTTGTTATTCCTCATATTAATTCTTTTGTTCCAATCACCGCAAGAGTACATAAATGCTTATTTATATGAGAGAAAAAAATGAATACCGAATCCTTGGAAACAGTCTTGACGACAAGGACGTATTCGCGGTGAGATAAAAAAAGGGGTACTGAATCCTTGGAAACAATCTTGACGACAAGGACGTACCCGTAATAATTGAGAGAAAAGTATAAAAAAGGAAGATGTTCAAATAGAATAAGCTAAAAGTACTCTCGGTTATTTTTGGAGAAGGCATTAATTTGAGAAAGAGTATCAATGTCATAAGTATATATACTTGAGTTTTTCTTTCAGTCTTTGCACTTGTGAATATGTTGCATTTTAAATCATTGAAATCATAAATCATTAATGTTGACTTGATCTTAATTGTAATATTTTAGGTTCATGTCTTTACTCTAGTGTATGCTTGTTAATTAGTTAGTCATTTTTTTTACCTTGTTATTGCAAAACATGTACTTGAGATACTTTTGATATAATGCAAAGCTCTTCCATGCTTCTGATAATTGATGAACTCATTGTCAAAAGGGGAGAACAAGGAAATTGCATCATTTTTATATTGAAATTTTCATATATTCAAAGATGAAGTTTCAAAGAAGAATTTTCGAAGAATTTTTCTTGCATTCGAAAATGCTTTTTGGGTTGCTTTACAAAACATCACAAACTAATTAATTTTTGTTGGGTTTGCCAATGGTTTCATCAAGGGGGAGATTGTTGAATCAAGTGAGTTTGATTTATAGTTTATGTGATGAAACATTGGATTTGTGATTGGCCAAGCACGGTCCGACCTACGCTCTCGATTTCGGTTTGTTTTCTCGGTTTTGAATTGTTTCTTTGTGGATTTGATTTCTACATGATTTCTGTGCATGTTGTTACTGTTGACAAGCTAATGTGAGTCAAGTTTGGACAAACTTGTGCTCGGTATATTGTTTCTTTGTCATATATGTGCAGGTATTGCTTGAGGCCTCGGATAGTATTGCCGGTGCCGGATCGGAGTCAACTTGGGAGAAGTAGACGTCCAGCACGCGGGATACTAAAAGGCTAGAGGATAATGCACATGGAAGATGGAGAAGTTATATGGTATACGAGAGGGATCGTATGCGGAGTCGAATTTGGAAGGGAGTCTAAATTCGGAAAGTTAGGTTGAATGAGTACTATTGGGAATAGGAGTCCTATTAGGAATAGGAGTTCTACTTCTACTATGAGTGGGAGGTTGAGTCCTATTAGGAATAGGAGTTCTACTTCTACTATGAGTGGGAGGTTGAGTCCTATTGGGAATAGGAGTTCTACTCCTACTTTGAGTAGGAGGATTTTGCATGTATAAATAGAGAGGGAGGGTGTGCCTCCTAGACATCGATTTTCAAGAGCGAAACTTGAGAGAATAGCTAGGGTTTTTGAGTTAGGTCGAGATTTTGGTGAGGAGTGTTGTTGTTGCACTTTGTAAACACTTTTAGATGCAATAAAGTTGAGATAGTTTGATCTACTTCTTCGAGAGTTCATCTTTCGGTGTTTTCTGGATCTCGCGGTCTGACCGCAGGTGTGCGCGCGGTCTGACCGACGGGTTGTGGCGGCGGTCCAACCGGAGGCTAGGCAACGGTCTGACCGACCAGGAGGGGCGGTCTTACCGGGGCAGGTAAGACGGTGTGACCGGCGGCGGCTTCAACAGTTCCTGTTTATTGTCGCTTTTTAGATTGGTTTCATCGGTAAGAGGTAAATCTTTTAATTCCGCAAAAGATTTGTTTTTTTTGGTTTCCCTACCATTCACCCCCCCTCTGGTAGGTTTGTTTGGTCTTGTTCGATCCTATAGGACGTCGTACCGCCGGTTTGCTTGACCTCATAACACCCTGTGGCGTGGTCAAAACATGTAACCTCATGCGTGGCAGCCCTTTCCTTGTCCTTCTCTAGATGTTCCTATGGTTTTGGAGCCTATATCTTACCATCACTCTGCAACTGCATTGCATGGGCATGTCTATCGTTGAACCAGGCAAAAAGCTTGTAGAAGGTGAATTGAACGATAGCATTCACGGGCATACCATGTATTCCCAGCAGCAACTTATTGAATGACTCAGCCATGTTACTGCACTGAAACTCGTACCTCCATCCACCGATGTCGTGAGCCATTGTCCATTTCTCCAAATCTCTCATCAACCCTGTCAGCCATTGTCTACCTTCTATATTTGATGTGGTTCTTACCTGCTCTAACTTTCTCTAGAAGTACATGTCCTCAAGTTGTCGAGCTGCCTCCTGGAAAAGATCAAAGTTATCATTCACACCATCCTTCCGTAGTAGATTCTCGGCAAGGTGCCGAGTTTACCAACGATGGTGCAAAGGTGCATACCTGTCACAGCCTGATTTTTGTTCAGGATTAAAAATCATTAAATAAATCATTTTCCGAAATTAAATAAAAAGAAAAGCAAATTAACTAGTCTAGAAATTTGGGATGAATTTTCTCGGGCTTGACAATACCCTTATATCTCTCTTGCACAACATTAAGTATGCGCTAGTGCCTATCAGATATGACGTCAACCTCCCTGCCAGGCCCAACCACATGTACCTGGACTAGCCTCAAGAACCATACCCAACTATCATTGTTCTCCTTCTCAACAAAAGCAAATGCCAAAGGAACCAGCTTGTTGTTTGCGTCACAGGCTATGGCTATAAGAAGTTGTTAACACCTAAATTTGGTGATTGAATCCCTAAGTCCTAGCAAGGATGAAGCAGAATCAGATCGGCTGGTTTGACGGAGAAACAGAGGCCGCATCGGCTGAGAAGCGATCGGCTGTGAGGCCAATCGGCTAAGGTTGGATCAGACAAGAACGGCCGATAGCCGATTCTAGGTTCACAGAAGATAAAACCATTTCTGGTGAAGATGCTTGAAGATAAATAGAAAATTCGGTTATCAATTTGTGCGTTAAAAGATATTGCCATCTATGGATAGAGACCTGTAACGGCAATTATATATGTAAATTAGGAGTTTGTTTAAACTGTTTACTGTACTATGGCGTGAGTCCTTCCCGGGATATCGTCGTATTTTAAATAGTAGTTTAGATAGAGTCTAGGGTTTGTACAGATAATGTTATCTTGGGTATAAATAGGACCCGAGACCCCCTGTAATTAGACATTAACACAATCAATCAAACAACCTTCGGCGCATCGCCAACCTTTTTCTTCAGACGAGCAATTGATTTGGCTACGGGCTGCATCGTTTCGATCCCCAAATCCAGGTAAATGCTTGTCATTAGTGGTATGTTCTGCTGATTCTAGTGCTTCCATCGTAATGACACATTAGATTCAGGGGTTTATACAGTGCTATTTACCATATATCGCAAATAAACTAGAGAAATGTTTGGATCTGTCCTGCCATTGGCCAATTCTATCAAGAACCTGCAGCCAATAAGGCTAGATCTAAAGGTTTGTCGGTTTATATGCGGTATCCATCGTCTCGAGAAATATAAATCGGCTGCAACAGATCAGGTTGTTCTTTTTATACTTAATGCTGCATCAACATTGAACTATTAAGTCATCTTTAGAACTCCCAATGATCTGTTCGGTTATATTTATATGTTTAGAGATAGTGTCGGGGTTTCAGCCGGCCTTATCTGCCTTGATATATTTCTTTTAATATATTTATTATTAGATTTATGTTAGGACCGCCTCTTATGTTAAGATCCTGTTCTTGTCGGACATCATGAGCCGAAATCGGCCCACTAGCAACAGCCGACGGCCGATTTCCCAGGCTAAGCATCTGGTTCAAGAACGATATCTTTTCATAAGAATCATCGGAGTGCTAGCCGATCCATTGTTAGCTTTCTAGTATCGGTTAGGTTATCAATACATATATTTATTATCCTTTACTGTATTTGGGTTAAGCGGCTGATGCTGTCTCGGTATAGCCGATCCATTCTGGTCGCTTGGCTTAAATATATTTTAGGATAGCAAATATATGCTCATGGATTCCCTTAGCCGATCCAGTGGGGATCTAACCTAACACTTAACACATATTTCTCGTTTTTTCTTGTTGGTTGACAGATCAAACCAACTGGCATGCCCTGCACCGCACAGGCAGCCGAGAAGGACCTGCACTGGAGCTAAGCAGATCTCACAGGCCAGCGCGTGAGAGAAATTTATCATCAACACGCTTCTTGGCACGCCCGGTGGGACTTTCTCTGTCGGCTCGGCTAGGACGCATCGACTCAGCCGGCAAGATGGTCGACTCCAAGAGCCCCAATGTTTCCCAGGACAACATCATGCCAGGAAAGATGGAGCAGTTATCGGCTGAGTAGCAAGCCGATTATAAGAAGATGGTGGAAGAGCTCCAGGCTAACTACTTACAATCTTTCACCCAAACAAGATCCGGGGCAGTGCACCAAAAGTATAAGTTCATCATGGACGAACTCAAGGCATCCTCCTCCAGTGGGTCAAAAGGCAAACAAAAGGTGGAGGAGCCGATTCAGGAACAAGATGATTCGGCCCTGCATACTTTGCAAGACCAGATCGATTCGGCCGTCCATCACGCGCTGGTCAACCAAAGTAGCATCCTGGTCAACACTCTCAACAACATGATCGCTACCATGGTCGACGCCAAGATAGCCGACCAGCTAGAATGGGGGCCGACATACTTCACAGACGGCCAATTTCCTGGTTACAGGACGTTGGTCACCCACAATCGGCCGATCCCACCGCCAACACAACCAGGGCCGCCAGGAGGGGTCCTCGGCCAACCAAATCCGACTGAATCGGCCACAAGACCAGTGATTACCATGCTGAACCGACAGCAGCCGTTGCCTCAGGATTAGATTGCTAACATGTTCAACGACAATCGACAGTCAGAGCCGATGGCCCAGATTGACCTGGACAGACGGTACAATGCCGGTGGACGACAGCTGTTCCCATGTCCACCAACGCCACCACCGGCGCATCGGCCGCCTCCCGCTGATCATCCACTCCACTACCAGTATCAGGGAGGCCGTCAAGATCATCACTACAGGCCTCAGATGCCACCACCGCTGTATCGGCAAGCACCCGCACCATTGACCCATACGAGCCAATGCAGTAGGACAACTGAACTTGGGCTGATCTGATTACAGATGTCATGCGCGATCAATTCAGCCTCAACCCAAAGGACTCAGGGAACATGTATCGGTATCCCTATACAGAACATTTCAAGCAGATTCCGTTGCCCAACCGATACAAGATCCCAGATTTTTTGAAGTTCTCAGGGCAAGACAACGTTTCAACCTATGAGCATGTTAGCTGATTCTTGGCACAGTGCGGCGAAGCATCGGCTACAGACTCCTTGAGAGTCCGATTGTTCCCTCTGTCTCTTTCAGGATCGGCTTTTACCTGGTTCTCCTCATTGCCCTACAACTCAATTCAGAGCTGGTCTGATCTTGAAAAGCAATTTCACAGCTACTTCTACTCCGGCAACCACGAAATGAAGTTGTCGGACCTCACCAGTATCAGGCAAAAGCACAACGAATCGGTTCAAGAATATATCCAATGCTTCATAGAAATGAGGAACCGATGCTATAGCCTGGTGCTGTCGGACGCCCGGTTGGCCGATTTGGCCTTTCACGGCTTGATCGCGCCAATCCGGGAGAGATTCTCTGCGCAGGACTTCGACAGCCTAGCCTACTTGGCGCAGAAGGTGACGGCCCACGAGCAGCTATTCCAAGACACAAGGAAGGCCGTCAAAAACATAACTCAAGTCATCGTCAAATCAGACTACGATTCCAATGACGATGATGCAGAAGTGGCGGCAGCCGAATGGGCCAAGAACAAGAAAGCCATCGTCTGCCAGTGGCTGTTGAAGACGGCCAAAGAAGAGAGATACGACTTTGATATCACTAAGGCTGATAGGATTTTCGACTTACTGCTCAAGGAGAAACAGATCCAGCTCCCTGAAAATCATGTGATCCCATCGGCCGAGGAACTAAAGAAGAAGAAATATTGCAAGTGGCACAACTCCACATCCCATGCCACTAACGATTGCAAAGTCTTCACACAGAAATCCAGTCGGCAATCGAGGCCGGAAATTGAAGTTTGCCAATTCAAATCGGTCGATGAAGGTAGACGGCAACCCTTTCCTAGTCAACACAATGCAAGTCGGCCCTAGGCAAGCCGATCGACAGAACAGAATGGCGCACAGCTTAGTCAACACATCAATCGGGAATAGGACAGGAGGCGAGCCGACTGGACATCACGCCGCACCAATCAACATTGTGCGCCCCATTATCAGATCGGCTGACCGACGGCCGATCTATGAAGACACCCGACACCGTCCCCAGCACCGGTCTCGGCGGGAAGAAGCCCGCAATGAAGCACCTCGTCGGCGCGAGCCAAAAACCCAAACCCGTTGGTACGAAGCAAACCACAACAGTGCCGATCCGCATTGGCATTGTGATTTTTCAGGTATTGCTGGGAATCAGGCATGAGGCTGTCGACATTGGACGACTGCCCAGCGTGCAATGATCGCCACGATGACGAGCACAGGAGCTCATTGGCTGCAAGCCCAGCCCGGTTCATCCCTAGAGCCGTTCAACTAGACCAGAGGCGGCGGTCCGTCCATGATCGGCTCGGCCCAATCCATCAAGACTTCTTCGTTGATGAAGACCGCAACGACGAAGAGGCCGACGACGAGGAATCGGCCAATCCCCAATGGTGCCCATCCGATCTCTTCACAAAGACGCAGAAAAGAAGAATTCAACGAGTCAAACATGAAGGGAGAGAAGATGAGGTTCGGCAAGTGATCCAAGAACAGCACCGTCGGCTGGGCAAGATCAAAAGGCGATGGGTTCCCAAAAAGAAAACCGTCGCAGCCGACGAAGAGCAAGCCCAGGAAAGTTCAACCGATCAGGCTAGGAGGGCAGCCAAAGGGAAAGGCAAAGTTTCTGCATCGGTCAACATGGTGTTCATACTACCAGCCGAATTTAGTGCTCCTGAAGCTGATGCAGACACAATTGAAGACGACTTGGTGAATCTAGCAATCTCACCGGACCAAGCTATCTTCGACAAACCCGAGGGGACCGAAAATCGGCACTTGAAGCCGTTGTACGTTAAAGGATTCGTCAACGGCAGGCCGATGTCCAAGATGCTAGTTGATGGGGGAGCTGCAGTCAACCTCATGCCTTACGCAACATTTAGAAAACTAGGCAAAGGAGCCGAAGACCTGATAAAGACCAATATGGTGCTCAAAAACATCGGCGGCAACCCATCAGAAACCAAGGGCGTCCTGAACGTCGAACTGACCATTGGCAATAAGACCGTGCCCACAATGTTCTTTGTCATCGACGGGAAAGGGTCCTACAGCCTGCTGCTCGGAAGGGACTGGATACATGCTAATTGTTGCGTTCCTTCTACAATACATCAGAGCCTAATCCAATGGGATGGCGACAAGATTGAGATCGTACCAGTCGACAGCCGATTGGCGATGACGAGCCGCAGCTGCTGCTTTGAACAAGACATGGTAGAGGGCTCAGGCGTCTTCGGCATGGACACCGCAGACGAAGACGATGGCAAGCTCGGGCAAGGTTTCACGTCGACCGACGAATTAGAAGAAATTGACATCGACTCTGGTGACAAGCTGAGGCCGACGTATATTAGAAAAAATCTATCTCCTCGTTGTAGATTCAAGCTTATTGATTTGTTAAAAGAATATAAAGATTGTTTTGCTTGGGAGTACTTCGAGATGCCCGGCCTTAGCCGATCAATAGTGGTCCATCAACTACCGATTGAGGCAAGCTATCGGCCGTTCAAACAGCCTCCCAGGAGGTTTAAGGCCGATATATACGATGCAATTAAAGCCGAAATCACTCGGCTATACGACGCGGGATTCATTCGGCCTTGCCGATATGCCGAGTGGGTCTCGAACATTGTCCCAGTGTTAAAGAAAAACGGTAAACTTAGGGTATGCATCGATTTCAGAAATCTAAACAAGGCCACCCCTAAGGACGAATACCCAATGCCGATAGCCGATTTGCTCGTCGACGCTGCTTCGGGCCACAAGATCATTAGTTTTATGGACGGCAATACAGGTTATAATCAGATATTTATGGCCGATGAAGACATCCACAAGACTGCTTTTGGGTGTCCCGGTGCAATCGGCTTGTACGAATGGGTGGTAATGACATTCGGCTTGAAGAATGCTGGGGCAACAATCAACGGGCCATGAACTACATTTTTCACGACATGATCGGCTCACTAGTAGAGATTTACATTGATGACGCAGTTGTCAAATCCAGGGAGATAGAGGGCCACATAGCCGATCTGAGATAAGTATTAGAGCGGATGAGGAAATATGGCCTGAAGATGAATCCACTTAAGTGTGTGTTCGGCGTATCGGCTGGGCAGTTCCTGGGATTTCTTGTTCATGAAAGAGGAATTGAGGTTACTCCAAGGAGCATAAATGCTATCAAGACAATTCAGCCTCCGAAGGACAAGAAGCAACTCCAATCTTTGATCACCAAAATCAATTTCATTAGGCGTTTCATAGCCAATCTCTCAGAAAAGATGGAGCCGTTCACACTGTTGCTTCGGTTGAAAGCCGATCAAGCATTCACATGGGGGGCAAAGCAACAAAAGGCTTTGGACAACATCAAGGATTATCTGAGTTCCCCTCCAGTTCTAATGCCTCCACAAAAAGGGATACCATTTAAGCTGTACCTATCAGTCGATGACAAATCAATCGGCTTTGTCTTAATTCAAGAGGTTGAGGGCAAAGAAAAAGCCATCTTCTATCTCAGCCGACGGTTACTAGACGTAGAAACAAGGTATTCGCCTGTGGAGAAGCTATGCCTATGCCTCTACTTTTCATGTACAAAGTTAAGACATTATCTGCTATCCAACGAGTGCACAATAATCTGCAAAGCCGATGTAGTAAGTACATGCTATCGGCTCCGGTGTTGAAAGGAAGAATTGGGAAGTGGATTTTTGCGCTAACGGAGTTTGACTTGAGATATCAGGCACCCAGGGCAGTCAAAGGACAAGCTATAGCCGATTTTATTGTGGAGCACAGAAATGACTCGATCGGCTCAGTGGAAATTATGTCTTGGACTTTGACGTTTGATGGCTCGGTTTGCACCAACGGTTGCGGCATCGGCTTAGTCATTATTTCACCCAGGGGGCAAGTTTCAAATTTGCTTTCGCTATCAACCCCCACGCTACAAACAACCAAGCCGAATACGAAGCCGTCCTTAAAGGATTACATCTACTCAAGAAAGTTGAAGCCGACGCCATAAAAATAATGGGAGACTCACTGTTGGTCATTAGCCAATTATCAGGAGAATACGAATGTAAAAACGATGTGCTGATGGTCTATTATCAGCAATGCCGGGAATTAATGGACGATTTTCGGCTAGTTACTTTGAAACATATCCCCAGAGAGCAGAACACAGAAGCCAATGATTTAGCTCAAGGGGCATCGGGCTATCGGCCGATGTTGAAAGAGATCGACATAGAGGTTGCCACCGTTACAGCCGATGACTGGAGGTTTGACGTTTACAGCTATCTCAAAAACCCCTCTCAATCGGCTACAAGGAAATTATGATACAAGGCATTAAGATATGTTTTGCTCGATGAAGATGGTGTGTTGCTCAAGTGTTTGGGAGCCAATCAGGCCAAAGTGGCCATCGGAGAAGTGCATGAAGGGATCTGTGGCACACATCAATCGGCCCACAAAATGAAGTGGCTGCTTCGTCGAGCAGGATATTTCTGGCCGACAATGCTGGAGGATTGTTTCAAGTATTACAAGGGCTGCCAAGATTGTCAGAAATTCGGCGCCATACAACGAGCACCAGTGTCGGCTATGAACCCAATTATTAAGCCTTGGCCGTTCAGAGGATGGGACATCGATATGATCGGCCAGATCAATCCACCCTCAAGCAAAGGGCATAAATTTATTCTGGTGGTGACAGATTATTTCACAAAGTGGGTGGAGGCAGTTCCTCTGAAGAAAGTGAATTCTAAGGACGCAATCGAGTTTGTCAAAGAACATATTATCTACCGATTTGGCGTTCCGCAGACGATAATAACAGACCAGGGGTCTATCTTGGTATCGGACGAGTTTGTTCAGTTCGCCGATGGCATGGGGATCAAGCTACTTAACTCTTCGCCGTACTACGCACAGGCCAACGGGCAAGCCGAAGCTTCAAATAAAAGTTTGATTAAATTGATTAAAATAAAGATTTCTGAGTACCCCAAACAATGGCACATCCGATTAGCCGAATCACTATGGGCGTATCGGATGGCATGCCACGGATCAATTCAAGTCCCTCCGTACAAGCTGGTCTACGGGCACGAGGCGGTGCTGCCATGGGAAAGCGTCGTCGGCTCAAGGCGCATTCAGCTACAGGATCAACTCACAGCCGATGATTATTATCACATGATGGTAGACGAATCAGAAGACTTAGTTTTATCCAGGATGAGGGCCTTGGAAAAGGTTACAAGGGATAAAGAACGAGTAGCCAGACATTATAATAAAAAGTGGTGCCTAAATCTTTCGAGGAAGATGAACTCGTTTGGAAATTGATACTGCCGATTGGATCTAGGGATAACAAATTTGGCAAGTGGTCACCAAATTGGGAAGGGCCTTTCAAGATCCACAAATGCGTCTCTAAAGGATCTTACATGCTAGAAGGATTAGACGGAGAAGTATTTGGAAGGGCTCTTAATGGAAAATACCTGAAGAAATATTACCCAAGTGTATGGATCAACTCATAATTCGGCTCTGGTTGCTTAGCCGATTCATGGCAGCCGGTCTTGTTTTCAATAAGGCATCGCCTTTAGGCATTTTTATGCAACATTTTTTCCCTAAGTTTTCTACGGTCGGCCAACGATTGGCCGATAGCGACGGCAACGAGGTGCAACCGGCTTGGATTCACAATTTTGTCGACACCAAAGCTATCAACAAAATTTGGGGGGCATATACATACACGACCGATTACAAAATTGGGTGTCAGGAAATTCTAAATTTTTTAAGCTTCGTAATCAGCAGTCAATATAAAAGCGTTCTAAGTGATTGGGATCGACGACCGTAATTCAAGTGTTAAGATCGGCGGTCGTGGTGTGGTTTCGGGATCGGCAAACGTAATGTGACACGGATGGCTAGGGCCGATTTCGGCGTAAGCAATTCAGGATTGACAGTCATACCAAGGTACTACATGCGGTCGAAGCCGATCTCATCCACAAGCACAGTTCCAAACAATTGACCAGCTATATTAAACAAAAGCCAGAGCCGATTACACAATTTGAGCAGTTGATCAGTCAAAGCACATTACAAAAGTTCAACGAATATATTACATAAAGAAGTAGTCGATTACAGAATTCTAAAATATTACAAGTTCATTGCTTCAAGAAATCGGCTATGGCCGACAGCGCCGTCCGCCTGATCTGATCCACCTCCTCAATGGCCCTGACGTCATCGGCCTCAGACCCAGCCACCGGCCGGATGCCCTTCACTAGGTCCCGGAGATGTGCCACAGCTGCCTTGATACTTTGACGTTGAGCGTCAATTTCAGCTGGCAGGCTGGCCATGTACTCCTTGTGGACATCGATCTCGTTCGTGACTTGAACGAGATCGGCCATCAGCTGATCTTGGCGTGAGAGGAGCTGCTCGAGCTTAGCCGCCGGCTCAGTTTTCAAGCGGTCGAAGGCGGCCTTCTGGCTCTCGATGGCTTCCTTAGTCGACTGGAGGGTGGCCGACCACGTCTAGTTCTTGCGACGATCGGCTATCCGCTGCCGTGCCCGCTCGTATTTGAGTTGGTGGGCTTCTAAGAAGGTGGTCGGCACGATGGCATCGGCTAGAGCTTCCGGCAGCTGGCCCTGGATCTCCTTGAAGCGTGTGCGGATCGAGCCGCTGTCGACCACCAGCGCGTCCAGCGAGGCCTCCAGCCGGTTGCCGATGTCAGCTAGGGTGGCCCTCAGGTCCTCGGCCAGCGTCACCAGCGCCTCCTCGCTGATCTCACCGGACTCCTCGAACTCCGACAAGTCAAAATTGAGGAGGTCGGCTACGTTCTGCAAAGAGAAGGATGATTAGAGAATGTCGAGTTGGCAGAGCCGATCATAAAATTCAGTCGGCTTACCGTGGGTACCGGGGTCGGAGCGACTGGCTCGGCTAGTTCGCCGCCTGCAGACGTCGGGGCCTCATCATCGGCGTCGTTGTCGCCGCCCGCGGCAGTCACAACGTGCTCACTGGACGCGTGGGGGCAGCCGACGGAGATCGTGGTGGCTGCAAAAGAAAGAGTTAGCGGTCAAGTCGGCTAAGTTCTATGAATCAAGTTGCGAGAGACGATTACCGATGGCGCGTGACGTGGAGTACGGCCGGCCAATTTCTTGACCTGACAAGAATCGTTCGGTCAGATGCAAGTGATGTCATCGTAAGGCCGAATTTGATGAGATAAGGGCTTACCGGCCGATTTTTCGTGGGGGGACTTGGAACCGGCGGGACGTCGGCTGGAGCATTGACGGATTCATGGCTAGAGCTCTCAGGTTCAGCCACCGCTCCAACAGCCGCCGGCATCTCCTCGCTTGCGACGGCGTCGAGGAACTGCGCGACGCTCGGGTCCAAGGAAGGAAGGCTATCAGCCGACGCGATCGGCTTCTTCTCCTTCAGCCTCTTGGGGGCAGGCGCGGCCGATGGCTGTACGGGAGGCACGACCCTTTTCTTGTGCGCGATCGGCTCGCGCACTTGCCCACGCAGTAGCGATGCCAATTTTGGCGCATCCTAGCCGATCGCCGACGGAGCGAGGCCGCCTCCATCCAGAATACCTAGACGGTATTCGATGGGGATCTAGGAGTCGCTCACCGTCGGTCGCTCCGTCTCGGTCTCCTACAGGCCAGAGGGCAAATGTTAATCGGCTACATGGCTGATGTTAATAAAGAAAAAATCATTTGGAGTTTAAAGCTTACCGAGGGGATCTCTTCAGGCAGGAGCAGATCGACGTAATACGATGACCGCTGGTGGAAGATGTGTCGCTTGATTTCGGCCCACCACTGGTCGTAGGCCGCGCTTTTCTTGAGCGCCAGGGTCATCTCGCCGATGCTACCAAGGGGAGGGCCGGCTATGCTCAGCAACCGATGCATTATTAGTTTTTGGCTCACTACTCCCCTCGTCTCAATCTTGTCGGCATAATAGAAGCCGACGGGCAGTTGCCCAAGACCAAACTGTCTCGCAGCCGACACCGGGTAGTAAAATTCATAACTTTTAGCCACTGATCAGTCCTGGTGGATCCCGGTCGGCAGGATGTAAGGGGACAGAGCAGCGATGAACAACTCCCTGCACTTTGGGTTGTCGGCTAAGTTTATGTCCTCCCAATTGAAATCCGCCGGCAACTCGAACAGTGCCCGATCCCGGTAGAAATACTAGGCGTGGTTCTTGTGTGATAGCCCGTCGTACAGGGCGATGAACCATTCGGCCAGCAAGTTGGCCGATTGCTTTGAGCCTGCATGAGTAGCCGCTGCTTCTCCATAGCTCATGCATCTGGTGGTGGTGATCTGGTTGCCGTCTTCGTCTTCGATCGGCTCCAATCATGGGAAAACAGCCTCAGTCAGAGGGAGCCGATCGGCTATTTTTGGGTCGCCAGCACCAACCAGATCTGTAAGAACCACCAGGGGCCGCCGGTGTTGACAGGGATGTTGGCGGCTATCTTCGCGGCGGTCTAATGCAGCTCTGATATAGATAGCCGAGGAGGTATTTCCCCAGCGCAAGCTTGCCCCCATCGGCCAGGAGTTCGGCTACGACCTGCCAGTTGGCGGTCGGCCCGCAGCTCGATCCACAGAACAAGAACTTCTCAAGCCACATCATAAGAAAAGCGGTGTGTTCCCTGTGGCTGACTGATCTGTCCTTCATGTTTTGAGCGATGAAGTTGCTCCACCCGCCGATGGCTTTGGTTTTGAATTGGTGCTGTCCCTTTCGGCTCAGGTTGCTGGGGTTAGCCGACGCTAGGATGTCTAGTCCGATCGTCATGTACACGTTGGCTAATGTGATCGTCATTGGCCCTTGTTGGAATATGAAGGCATTGAAGCTGTCATTCCAAAAGTATGTTGCAGCCGACAGAAGCGGTTCATCTTTCTCCATGCTGGCGACGGACAGGGCCAAGCACTGGGCTATTCCGGTCTCCTCCCACTGAGCGTACTTGGCCGATCGCACCCTCTTGTACCATTCAATCCAGGCTGCGTCTGTGGTCGGCCACGACTTGAAAGTCCTATTCCAGTGGGCTAGGGATGGCTTATTGGTGTTGTAGGGGACCCTGTTGGTTTCGGCTATGATGACATCGGCTGGGTCAGTGTTGCCGATGGGGCTGAGAAAGTACCTCCTTTCTTGGGTCAAACTGGGGATGACCACTTGATGTGACAGGTGCTACAGTTTGAAAGGGAAAAAAGTGCTAATCAAGAACGGCTAAAGGCATGGTGAATGCAACAATGCTAGGAGGCATGGCTGGAGAAGGAAATCCGAAGAAAAGAGTTTTGAACCGGTGGGCATACCTCGGGGAACTCGACGGTGATCGCGGCCGGTGTGGTGGCGGCAGCTGGTGCGGCGACGGCAGTTGGTGCAGCGGCGACGGCAGGTGTGACGGAGGCGCTTGACGCGACGGCGGTGGAAGCCATCGGAGTTGTCGGAGACGGAGATGGTCTGGTTCGCGAGGAGCGCCGGGATCTGACGAAGGACGCCGGTGAATCGCCGGAGAGGAGAGAGGAAGAGGAGGCTTGCGTGCGAAGTGTTTGAGTGGGTTTTGAAAGCGTGATCGTTTCGGTCGAAGTGAAAGGCTATTTAAAGGGCACTTGGGGCAACCGAAGCGTTTAGGTCAGAAAAGAGTGGAAATTTGAACAGGCAACAAATCCGTAACACTTGGTATCACAGACTTGGGGGGCATGTGTTAACACCTAAATTTGGTGATTGAATCCCTAAGTCCTAGCAAGGATGAAGCAGAATCGGATCGGATGGTTTGACGGAGAAACAGAGGCCGCATCGGCTGAGAAGCGATCGGCTGTGAGACCAATCGGCTAAGGTCGGATCGGACAAGAACGGCCGATAGCCGATTCTAGGTTTAGAGAAGATAAAACCGTTTCTGGTGCAGATGCTTGAAGATAAATAGAAAATTTGGTTATCAATTTGTGTGTTAAAAGATATTGCCATCTATGGATAGAGTCCTGTAACGACAATTATATCTGTAAATTAGGAGTTTGTTTAAACTGTTTACTGTAATGCGGCGTGAGTCCTTCCCGGGATATCGTCATATTTTAAATAGTAGTTTAGATAGAGTCTAGGGTTTGTACAGATAATGTTATCTTGGGTATAAATAGGACCCGAGACCCCCTGTAATTAGACATTAATACAATCAATCAAACAACCTTCGGCGCATCGCCAACCTTTTTCTTCAGACGAGCAATTGATTTGGCTACGGGCTGCATCATTTCGATCCCCAAATCCAAGTAAATGCTTGTCATTAGTGGTATGTTCTACTGATTCTAGTGCTTCCATCGTAATGACACATTAGATTCAGGGGTTTATATTACGCTATTTACCATATATCGCACATAAACTAGAGCAATGTTCGGATCTGTCCTGCCATTGGCCAATTCTATCAAGAACCCGCAGCCAATAAGGCTAGATCTAAAGGTTGGCTGGTTTATATGCGGTATCCACCGTCTTGAGAAATATAAATCGGCTGCAACAAATCAGGTTGTTCTTTTTATACTTAATGCTGCATCAACATTGAACTATTAAGTCGTCTTTAGAACTCCCAATGATCTGTTTGGTTAGATTTATATGTTTAGAGATAGTGCCGGGGTTTCAGCCGGCCTTATCTGCCTTGATATATTTCTTTTAATATATTTATTATTAGATTTATGTTAGGATCGTCACTTATGTTAAGATCCCGTTCTTGTCGGACATCATGTGCCGAAATCGGCCCACTAGCAACAACCGACGGCCGATTTCCCGGGCTAAGCATCTGGTTCAAGAACGATATCTTTTCATAAGAATCATCGGAGTGCTAGCCGATCCATTGTTAGCTTCCAGTATCGGCTAGGTTATCAATACATATATTTATTATCCTTTACTGTATTTGGGTTAAGCGGCTGATGCTATCTTGGTATAGCCGATCCATTCTGGTCGCTTGGCTTAAATATATTTGAGGATAGCAAATATATGCTCATGGATTTCCTCAGCCGATCCAGTGGGGATCTAACCTAACACTTAACGCATATTTCTCTTTTTTCTTGTTGGTTAACAGATCAAACGAACTGGCATGCCTTACACCGCATAGGCAGCCAAGAAGGACCTGCACTGGAGCTAAGCAAATCTCCTAGGCCAGCGCGTGAGAGAAATTTCTCATCAACAGAAGTGCGCCCTGGTACTGTCCAATCAGGAACGTACCATTGATGGAGAAGATGGGATGGCAGTGCCTAAAGGCCTTGACACACCGAGGAAAGCACCAGAAAGCATGGAAGAATATCTGCCTCCCATCCTTTCATGCGTCTGGTCTAAGGATGTACTCATAATGCATGTTTGGATTCACCGCTGTGATTGCATTGAGAAGTAATGGAAGCTGTTCATAACCATCCTCCCAGTCTCTATATATCATCTTCCATGCCTGCAGCTTAGCCCTCTAGGCTTTACCATAAGTTATCACATAACCCTGATACACCTCCCTAATTGTCCTGATAATTGTCCTGACCTTCATGTTGGGCTCTCCCTGCAATATTTCCATCAACCGCTTGGCAATGAGGATAGATGTCAACTGTCGATGCTTCGTGTTGAGGTCAAGTGAGGCACACGTATGTGGCTCGACAATTCTTGTGACCTTCCACTTTCTGGTGACCTTTTGCTTCCTTGCACAAACCCTCCATGGGCAGCATTCTTGGTCACACACAACCATGTAACGCCACTCTTCATAGGAATGTAGGACCTTGTAAAGTCTCTTGCGTATCACTGTAAACGCTTGCAACCACCTCTTCAATGCAGGAAGGTCCTTGAAAACCTTGTCCTTCTCAATTTCCATGCTAGGACCCACCTTTAGAGTTTCCTGCAGCTCATCATCACGTCCTTTGGCAAACGCTTGATCAGAATGAGTAAGATCACAGATCTCGTGAACTCTAGGATAATGACGGTCGAGGAAGATACGTCTCAACATCTCAATGTCACTCTCCATCAGCTCTCCAACAGGACGATCATCATCAGAATCAACAGCCCTTGCGATCTCGTATGGCTCTGAATCATTCATAATTTCAATACTATTGGAGTCACGGAATCCATCACCACAGTGCACTTGAGCATCAACAGGAGGAGCACCCACATTGTCGGGAATGTCTCGTGCAACAGAAGAACAAATACGAGGAAAGAAAGAGATTAATGGATGAAAAGAGGGTAAACTGCAAAGAACGATGCATATTGACACTTACTCGGATGATTATGTGTCAAAAGAATCTCCTGAAGAGGATCTGCCACACCATCATGAGTCCGACAAGCATCTCCAACTGCCTCAAAAATTTGGACCTCATTGGGGACAGATTGAGCATCATGAACCATACGTGCAACCTCCGCATCCATATCAGGTTCCGGGACCACTATGTCAAGATATGCTGATCACCCATCAGTGGAGAAAACCCATGAGAAATGGGATCAACTAACACCCAACGCACAACCACATCCAAACTTTGGAATTGACTCAACCTGATCCATTCAACCCGATCCATCCAACCTGATTCATCCAAAACGCACCATAGAAGTATAACATACTCTAACAGAAGATGAAAAAAAAATATGAAATTCAGTTTCTTGGACTAGGATGTAAATACGTAAAAAAGCAAGGTTGCTCTCGCGAGAAAGCCACACTCCACGTCTCCACTACTCCAGTTCATCGGCTCTCCACGCCCCTTCTCTCCGCTCATTCCCCATCCTCCTTCCTCTCTCTCTCTCTCTCTCTCCCTCCCGCGCGTGCCGCCGCCGCCGCCGCCCTCTTCCGCCGCGCGCGCGTACCGACGACAACTGCTCATCCCTCCCTCCGTCCCTCCCAATCCAAGAAGCAGGGCATGTATGTATTCTCCCCTTCCTCCTCCCTATGTTTTTTCTCGATCTATTCTGTGTGTGGGGGGTTTGATTCAGTTAGGGATGGCTCCATCGTCGCTGCTTGCTGCCGTGTTGGGTGGTGAGGTCGTGAGGCTGCCATACCATCACCACTACGCGAGTGATGTAATCGCGTTGGTCGTCAGACGGAGCGCAGAGCTGCTCCCTAGTTGTTAATTTTGGTTTCCTTTTGAAGAGTTGTTGAGCCTCACTTCCTTAAATTTTTAAGCAGGATCATTACGTCTTTTCTTGTACACTCATCCAAGCACACCTTTAGAATAGTTGCATCGTGACACGGTATTATTAGAAAAGAAATGTAAAACCCACATAACTTTTACAACTAGAAGATGTTTCTTAAGAGTGATCAATGCACAAAAATCCTTTTTTTTACAGCATACACCTTTTGTCATCGTGCAGATTGGTGGGGTGTTGTCCAGCGATGATGTCAATGACTTCCACTACTGCCAACACGTTTTGCCCTTCACCCGTGCCCAGAGGGCGCAAATGCGCTGTTCGAGCTCAAGGTATTCATCTACTCAATCTATGCAGCCCCATATCTAATGCAATTGATTTCTGATTTCTTTTGCTTATTTGGCGGTGTGCAGCTGGAGCTGCCGGAGCGGATGCGTCTGACAAGTCACTTGAGATTATGCGCAAATTCTCCGAGCAGTATGCCCGCCGCTCCAACACCTTCTTCTGTTCTGAGAAGTCCGTCACCGCTGTCGTCATCAAGGTAGGGGAACCATGCTATCTTCTACTTCTCTCTTGAATCTTCATTTTTTTTTTCTAAAAAAATCTCACGACGTGCACAACTGCACATACATAAATTGACCATACAAATCAAATACTAGCAAAAATCATCTTAGCTGCAACCAAATTCTTCTATGCCGCTGTTCTGTGTGTTCTGTACTTGTGGCTTGATAAGAAGGTTATTACGCCCTATGGTTGCTGTTAAATGTTAATGCACTGGTGGGCTTCACTCTTATGTATAAGAGAACCCGTCAGCATGCCCCCTGATTTTCCATCGGTCAGCAAGGCCTTCCATACACCTCGTTGGTTCAGCATGCTAAGTTAATACACAGTTTTAAGTTTCCTTGGTTGCATTGATCTAGAAGGTGAGTGCTGCGAGTACTGCCTGAGTTCAGTGCACAAAAAAGACTTTGAATGCAACCTGTATTTCTTTCCCTTCTCACTGCTCTTTGGGATATGAAACAACTAGAGTAGAAATAGTGAAGCATGACTGCTGAATGCTGAATACTGAATACTGAATGAAAACATACATGAGTAGTGCATGCACAACAATCTTTCATGAATCAGAACACATGAAAACAAGAAACCCAAGTCCAACATAATGAAAGGCATGCATTTAAGTCTCATCCTCAAGATAATCAATCATATTACCACATTGTCTAAGTTCTCAATTTTTGAAATAGTTTACCAGTCCCAGGTAAAGTTTGACATTATCTCCGAGGTAAATTACATTGCTAGAGGGATAAATAATAGCAAATGGTATTCCTTTGATAACTGCCAAAGGAGAAGAAATCAATAATTATCCAAAAATGAGTAAGAAAAGAGTACTCTCATTGATAGTATGAAATCACGGATCTCAATTCCAGATCAAGCAGCAAGGAATAATTACCTCAGATGGTTGTGAATCCGTGAGTAGAAAACAAATAAAGGCGATTGCTATGGTATAAGATCTATATACAGCTAGTTGATATGGTTAGTTGGGTTGTTGGAGGTGGGGATTATCAACCTTTTTTGTGAAATGGTTGAGTGTCATGTGGGGGATTCAGTTCCAGCGAAGGAGGAAGTCTGGCGCGGCAGGAGAATCAAGCGCAGCAATTGCTTAGGAATTTGGTTTTATCTTGTCCTTAATATTAGCTGAGTTTGTTAGCAAGTTGTTAGAAGTAAGTTTGCTATTTAAATATGTAATCCGGATGTTTTAGATAGAGAAGAATCAGATTAATGTCCATCTACTCTTTCCAATCTTCCTTTCTCTCTTCTTCCTCACGGCGCTCATTCTACTCACGCGCGTTCTTTCTTTCTTCCTTCGCCACGCGACGACAGCCACGCGGTCCTAGACCGCACCCGCCCTATTTCACAACTACCGTCTACGACGTGTGTCGGGTCGTGACAACTTGGTATCAGAGCAACTTCCGGCGCATGTGGACATGTCGACCACCACTTAGCAGTCCTCCAGCCAGAACAACCAACAGATGGCTGCCATCCTTGATGAGTTGAAGATCAGCTCTACACTCCAAGACCATGCGGCAACAATCAAGAAACTGGAGTCATTGAAGGAGTCGTCAAAGGGGATCATGGGGCCACCACCGTCTTCACACGGTTCGGAGGGAGCCGGCGTGGTCGTGTCCGCCGCTGCTACAAGTGGGATTTCCCATAGTATGACGGCACCGGGGATCCGGCAACATGGATCAGTCGCTGCGAGCAATTCTTTCGCGGACAACGAACTGTGGAAGAGGAAAAGGTGTGGACCGTGGTGTTCCACCTCACCGGCGAGGCATAGGAGTGGTACACCCATGTGGAGCGCGACTACGGCACCCCACCGTGGCGCCGTTTCATCCAGATGGTCGATCTTCATTTCGGTCCTCCGCTGCGCCACAACAAACTCGGCTCGTTGGCGGAGCTGCGTTGCACCGGGACGGTCGTGGAATGCCAGGGCCGCTTCATCAAACTCATGAGCCGTGCAAGTACACTCACGGAGGAACAGAAGATAGAACTATTCACCATGGGGTTGCAGGGCAAACTCCGCATCGACGTCGAGCTTGAGGCGCCGGCGTCCCTAGACATGGCCATGAGTTCGGCACGGGCCTACGAGCTTCGCGCCCAAACAGAGGATCCGAACAAGACGGAGGCTGCCAAGGGGTCCGCGCGACCAACCACCCATCGCGCCGCGGCGCCCGGCACGTCCAATGCAAGCGCCACGTCCCTTAGCTTCGTGATGGTAGGGTGATCCCTACTCCTGCGGCTGTTCTTCATGCTCGTTTTGCGCACGATGTCTGTGAAGTATTGGTTCGTTGGAAAGGGGAACCTGTTGAAAATGCTTCTTGGTTTCGATGAATTTCGTTGCAGCTATCCTATGTTCCAGCTCGAGGACGAGCTGCTTGCGAAGGAGGGGAGAGATGTCATGTAGGGGATTCAGTTCCAATGAAGGAGGAAGTCTGGCGCGGCGGGAGAATCAAGCGCGGCAATTGCTTAGGAATTTGGTTTTATCTTCTCCTTAATATTAGCTGAGTTTGTTAGCAAGTTGTTAGAAGTAAGTTTGCTATTTAAAGATGTAATCCGGATGTTTTACATAGAGAAGAATCAGATTAATCTCCATCTACTCTTTCCAATCTTCCTTTCTCTCTTCTTCCTCACGGCGCTCATTCTACTCGCGCGTTCTTTCTTTCTTCCTTCGCCACGCCACGACAGCCGCGCGGTCCTGGACCGCGCCCGCCCGTTTTTCACAACTACCGTCTACGACGTGTGCCGGGTCGTGACATTGAGCTTGTGACTCTTATGGATGACTTCTTATGAAAAATACTATGGCATCCTCATGTACTTCCTTTTTATGGTGAAACCATACAAAGAGCTGTGGACGAGGAAGTGGTTGGTAAAGGGTGGACGATAACGGGGTCTCGGTGCTAATTTTTTGGATTGTACCCAACCTGGTTTAGTATACATGTTTTTTAAACCATGGATAATCTTCTTGTTGGTTGCGTAGTGGGTGTACTGATGCCTTTTTGAGTTGACAAAGTTTCTATTGGAGGATCATATGTAACTCAAAAAACGTGTTTTAACTATTCTATATGGTTATTTGGGCTATTGGATGATTAAGATCCTACTTGGGATCTGGTCTGGTAGGATCCTATGAGTATTACTAGTATGAGTTTCATGGTTAGTTTTTGTCTAGACTAGGGAGTCCTCTTGTACCCATTACTTTTGATCATTGCCTATGGCATTAACAGAGTAATTGATTTATATTTTGCCAAGATGTACCAAGGTTAAAGAAAAGAAAATGTGTTCTCGCATTAGAGGTTTTCTTCTACTGATCTAATCTTGTACAGCCAGCATGGAGAAAAGAAATTACATCGATTTATTGCCTCATGTCCCTACTATGTGGATTGAGACGAAGACCCTGATATTCTTGAATCGTTGTTATGACTTGGTACATACTTTCTATCGGAACTCATCACAGTGACTGATTTGGTACATTGCAGACGCTAAGTCATTAACAAGAATAAGTAGTTGTGTGTTGACTGACCATGGAAATCATACCAGTAACTTGGTGAAAGACACTGCTGATCATCAGACTGTGCTTGGGTATGGGTGAGAAGGTCAAAGAAGGTGACGGTGTTATGTAGGTTTTTCTTGTCATTGACCCTCCAAGGGGTTAGTAAACTGTGTGAATGCTTAGAGGGCATGACTAAGCTCTTGCATTGTGGCCATAGTGCCAATTGAGGGAAACAAGCAATCCATCAATGTTGTAAGCCAACAAGCCAATGTATAAAGCACATGGCAAATGAGAGAGCAAATGCTAATAATAGGGTGCCAATCACAATCTACCATTATTCATAATCACTTTAGCTAACTCTTGGAACCACTTGAGCTATTCCTTGATACCAACTGATAAAACTCCACCAACCTGACAATTGTTCTGAGTGCAGCTCCTCTACTCTGGTTTAATCACAGGAGAGAAAATCTTGTTTTCATTTTAATACAAACTGTGGACTGTTGTCATTGTTGCAGCCTCTTGTTGGTAATAAAGTATAAAATTAAGGATTGCCTGTTGTGTCTTCTTGATTATGAATAGCAACTAAAAATATTTTTGCAGGGACTTGCTGATCACAAGGATCAACTTGGAGCTCCTCTATGCCCTTGTAGGTAATTTATCTTACATGCTGTGTCCACTCTCTAGTTCTTCTTCAGCTTGATTATGACAGTTACTTACTTTTCCTTCCTTTCATGGTCTAATTTAAATCAGGCATTATGATGACAAAGCTGCCGAGGTAGCACAAGGATTTTGGAACTGCCCTTGTGTTCCCATGCGTGAGAGGTCCAGTTCTTTATAAATCTTGTTTTAACAACTATGATAGTGAATAAATCATGGTCTGATGCTATTTGCGGTTTAGTTATAGGTGCAGAACATGGTGAGGTTTCACTGTTTCTTTGTTCCGATTTCATAGTATTTGCGGAGGCATATGCATTTCTAAGAGAGCATAAACGAATCTGCTGTAGATTAATATTGATTGCCCAAAGTGAGAAGCAAAAATGCTCTGATAAAGACGTTCCTCACTAATATCATCACGACTTTCCAAATCATGTGTCCTACATATATACCAATGACTTAGGAACCTAGTCTTTTCTTGCCCTTGTTTTTTTAATAATGGAAATAGATATCAAAAGAAATACTAATGAATACGATGAGCTGTTGGACCCATCTGTTTTCAATTGGTTGATCTACTTTTGCAGGAAGGAATGCCATTGCATGCTTTTTCTTACTCCCGACAATGACTTTGCTGGACAGGACCAGGCATGCTTCTTTTTCACAATGTCTTCTGCATAGATACCATCTAGCTTTCCGTTGTCTCTGCATGCATGTCATTTCTACAAATTCCTCAAAGTAATTTTCTTTTTTATTATATACACTCTATGCCCATTGCAGGCTATAACCTTGGAGGAGATCAAAGACGCAACATCAAAGATATAACCTCAGTGCACCTTTTCTTCCATTACTCTGCTTGGCACCAGAGTTTGTATATGTAGTCTCTGTAAGATGACATTCTACCGATGAAATCAGTCATGATAAGATGTGTAGTAACCAACACTTTGTCTTTCATGTTCCTTAGCTTTCATATTCTTGCTCTTGGACATGGGAAAGCACGTTCCCACTAATATAACAGGCTATCAACTACGCACCTGATACAAAGCATCATATTCGTTCATCCTTTTAATAAAAGGTATGATATTTTCCCTCTATTGACTCCAGTCGATAATTAATCCGTACCTGCTGAGCTCTATTCTGCCCTCATTTGTTGAATATAAAGTTGGAATTAAATTAAATGGATGAATAGATATTGCATGTGATCATTGTTGTGTAACGTTGCTTGTTGCCATAACACAAATATGCCATACAAGAAAAATCCAAAACACACAATAAATTAGCACACAAAAGAAATACATTTTATTACTATGCACATCCAATTAAGAATTTGTAAATTTTGGTATGTACTAAAGAAGTGTCACCCCAGATATTAAGTGACACGATTTTCACCCGGGATGGTTAACTGGCCCCCAAAAACAGTTAATTCTTCCGTGTTAGACGAAGCATGGCAGCATAAGCACCCTGGGTTCAAGTAGAATGTCCGTACTTCCGACGAGGTTCACGTTAGAGGGACGCATGTCTCTTTGCTCTCGGATAATCGAGCAAATCTCAGAAAATCTCAGATAACCTTTTACAATTAAATTAAATTTATGTATATATGCCACAATAAAAAATAAAAATAGAAAATGATATGAAGACTTTGATTTTTTTCATTGGATTATGAGTCGTTGGATTATGAGTGAGCAAGAGAAAGATTTTAATCTGAATCATTGCTAAGATATATTATAAGATGAGTATCAACCTGACAAGTCAGGACTCACGTCATGTATTTTTTTATATTTTAATAGATGGTGACAATTTGCTTAATTAAACTAATTTACATACACTGTTATATTATTTATTTTATTATGTTTTGTTTTATCGTTAAAGAAAACTTTAAGCATAACTTATATTTTTATATTTACATTATTTTTTTAATAAAACAGAGTGATGAGATGTTATATAAAAAGTTGATGTCGTCATCTGAACATTCCAATATAAATACTCCCTCGCCAATATCCAGTTAAAATCTATCGACTGTCCTTAACAGTGTAGAGATTAGAGAGTGGTGCAAGGCTTCTGCGATAACGCCAACTTTTCTTCACCGTATCTCTTCAGTTCTAGTGTTGGACGGTTAAGATGGGCGTCGACTGCATATCTTGCAGTATAGGTGGTCAGATGGGCCGTGCTGATGTGGGCCGACCCGAGCACGGCGATGCCTGTAGCAGGCACGACCCAGGAGTGTAACGGGTCGTGCCGGCATGGCACGAGTAGCCTTGCCGTGCTTGGGCTGCTGGCCGAGCCCGCGGGCCGGCATGGCACGGCAGGGCTACTGTAGCAGGCACGACACGGCACTCGGTGGTGGCGAATCAGCGCGTGACACGTGGCCCTGGCGGACTGACGGTGCGCAACGGCTCCCCGGGCGGCCTATCGGAGTGTGCCACGTACCCCCCTAACGGCTATATGGCCGTTAAAATTTGAAATAGCCGTTGGAGGGCTAAAAAAATCATAAAAAAATCAAAAAAAATTTAAAAAATCTCAAATTTTGCCCTATAAATAGGGCATGAACCCCAGCCATTTCTCCTCACCCCCACTTCTCATCTTGTGCTCTCAAGTGCTCTAAAGTGTTCTCTTTGCTCTCAAGTGTTCATTTTTTGATTTTGACAAAATTTGCTCAAATTTTGTCAAAAATCAAAATTAGTTTTGTAGTTCAATAGTTTGATCGAAGAAGTTTGAAGAGCTCGTGGTTGGAAAGATGTAAGTAATATTTAAATTTGTGTATTTTTTATTGTGTTTGTGAATTCAATAAATATTCTAAAATTTGTTTATGTCGGTTTAAATTTTCGAATGGATCCGAACTATCCATACCGTCGTCGTCATTCATTTTGGGTGATTTCGACCCCCAACTACATGTCGGGGTTTGACGATGCCGTTGGATCGGCTCCAACTCCACCATCTGTGGAGGAGGAGGTACCGGTTCAGACGGCGACGACAGCTTCAGAAGGATTATCTTTCGGATCCGTGAGCGAAAGTGTTTCGACACACACCGGCTCGAAGAGATCGAGAACCTCCGGTGTGTGGCAACACTTCGACGAGATAAAGGAAACATGCTCCGACGGAAGAGAGGTATCGAAAGCTCGTTGTAGAATATGTAGGCAAGTTTTATCTGCTCGTTCTTCTAGTGGTACAGGTCACCTCAAGCGCCATGCGGATTCGTGTGCCAAGAAGCAAGGAATACAACTTCAGCAGCAGCAACTGATGCTAAATCCGAACGATACGGTACGTAGTTTGGGAGTACGACCCTATGGTTGCTCGGGAATATCTTGTCCGGTTAATCGCCAGGTAAGATTTACCCTTAAACTTTGGGGAATCTCCTGCTTTTGAACAATACATTCAGCAATCTCATAACCTTAGGTTTAAAGCTGTGAGTAGGCAAACAACAACTAGAGATTTAGAGAATGTTTATCAGAAGAATTCAACTGCACTTAAGGAATTGTTTAGTACATGTACTTTTTCTGTTAGTGTTACATCAGATATATGGAGTAATAGAGCTAGGGAGGATTATCTTAGCGTAGTTGTTCATTTTATTGATGATGATTGGCAATTGCAAAAGAGAGTTTTAGGGCTTAGGTTAATAAATGTCTCACATATAGGAGAAAACATAGCTGAAATAATTAGGAAAGTAATTAATAAATATAATCTTGTTGATAAAATATTTGCTGTCATCCTAGATAATGCATCTGCTAATTCTAGGGCTATGAAAATATTGCAACCTTTATTTTCTGTTTATGCTCAGTCTTTTCTACTCCATCAGCGTTGTGCATGCCATATAATTAATTTGATTGTTAAGTATGGCATGAAGAGGGTAGGTGACCATATCGACGCTATTCGTCAATCAATCGTGTGGTTAACTGCGTCTAACCAGCGGATTGCTGCATGGAAGAGGTTTTGCCATGTAGCCGGTAAGAAAGCTCGTAAGTTTGCCACCGATGCAGAGCATCGGTGCAATGCAACGTATTTAATGTAAAAAGTTATTTTATCTTATAGTAAATTACTTACGATTTTGTTCGATCACGTGGTGGCCCAAGAAACAGTGATGACGAGTCGCTAGTACTGAATGAGCATGTATGTGCAATTGTCCAAAAATTTACCAATTTTTAAAAACTTTTTATGATTGTACCCTTACTTTGTCACAAGTTTATTATCCAACTGCTAATGTAATTTTGCACAACATTCTTGAAATTGCTTCTTTGTTTAAAGAATATGAAAATGATGATGTTCTAACTGAACCTGTTTTTTACATGAAACAAAAATATTTTAAATATTAGAAAAATATACCTATGTTGTATGCTTTTGTTTTTGTTTTAGATTCTAGGTGTAAAATAAGAAGATTGTCTGCTATTTTATCACTTCTTGGTGATACTGAAGGTGTAGATTATAGTTCTTTTATACTGAGGTTAGGGGTAAATTATATGAAGTTTTTGGAAGATATGAACTAAAGTTTTAGGGAGTTTGACAATAGAGACCCCCTCCTATCCCTACTACAGGTAAGAAGAAGATATAGTGGGGTATGATTTGGGGTGGATTGTCTTCAAGCCAAGGTGGTGGCAGTTCGTTGGCTATAAGTGGAGACAACTCTTCGCAGGGTGTGGCCGAAGAGTTGACCGGTTATTTGGACAGCGACACCATCCACCACGAAGCACAAGACTTCAACGTCATCGGGTGGTGGAATGACCACAAGATAGCATATCCCGTGCTTTCAAAACTAGCACGGGATGTGTTGACTGTGCCCATGTCGACAGTGTTCTCCGAATCGGCCTTCAGTCTAAGCGGTCGAATCATCGAAGACCGGAGGACGACTCTGAGCAGCGACCACGTCGAAATGCTACTAAGCGTTAAAGACTAGGAGCTTGCTCGATAACATGCTCAATACACTGCGGACAACCAAGAATTGGCTGCCCAGTTCGAGCAACTCTACCTAGATCCAGAAACCCTAGTAGAATTTTGTTAGAAGTAGTTCTGACCTTTAAGGTGTACTCTTTTTTGTCATGGTTTTCTCACTTTCCCTATGAGTTTTTACAGGACAAAGTTTTTAACGAGACATCATATATCATTATATCCTATAATGATATAAACATCAATAAAGGTCATTACTATTTTTAATAATTTTTGCAATATTTTCGCAAGTGTGGATTTATCTTTAAATTATTTCGAATCACAATCTATCATTTTTAAATTTTTCAAGACAAAAAAAACTTTTTATATATTTTTAACATTACTAAGTTATTACTTCTTTTTTAAAGACTTTTATTTTCAATTTTTATTTTTTAACTAAATCAGGCCTTTTTTAAAAAAATTTGTACTGTTCCAACGGCGGCCCGTGGGCTCGGCAAGGCACGTGGGCCACGAGTATGCCGTGCCGGCACGACCCGGTCTTCCATGGGCCGTGTTTGGACCGGTGGCCTGGCAGTGGCATGTGGGTCGGTACGGCACGGCCCGTTTTATGAGCCGTGCCTAACAGGCCGTGCTGGACCCGTGTTCGTGTCGTGCCGGACTGGACCACCCATTTGGCCACCTATATCTTGCAGCTGCCTCTGCCTCCTTCACCTCTTCAAGACTAGCATTCTCACAGTTGATCGAGACGTTGAATTTCTCAATATATGGATCCCAATAGAGCCAAGAGAATCTAAAGTCACGGCCTTTATCGTTTGTCTTGCGCACATTCACATCACGATGAACAACTTCAGGCTGAGAACGAGAAAATCAATATATAAGATTCACAAGAAGAGACGCCACGAATATATAGATGAAAAGAAGAATAAAGCTAGAATTGCGTACGTGCGTTATCTTGTAAACTATTCCACCCGATCATGAGAACATGTCATTCCGGATAAGTTTCAAATCAAACTTAAAAACTTGAACATCAATGTATGTTTAAATATTTAAATAAAATATGTGATGTGTACACAAAGTTTACAATTTCTGTTCAGAATTTCTGAAATCGGGCTTACCGGTGGACATATAGGAGGTTCTTCTGTTCAAAATGCTCAATTTTTCTTGAATTTAGCAAAGAAACCATTATTTCTTCAAAATTTGTAGATCATTCATTCAAATTTTCCAAAATTTCAAGCTTAGATAGCACATTAAGACTTTGGTTCGACTCATGAAAGTGAATTTCAGATTGGTTAAAAATAGTCGATGGCTAGAAAACATGTGTTAAGAATCAAACTTTTGAGGACGAGCCCTCATGTATGCGGGGCAAAGGCCGTTAAGAATCGGTTCATATAGGATGAGTCCGCATGCGGGAGGTTGGATTTCGTGGCGTTTCTCAATCGGTTCTTCTTAACCAAAAGCCATGGTAGCGGTTTTTCTTCCACTGGTCGAGTTTTTTATAAAACATTTCTGAAATTTTTCTGAAATAATGGATTTTCAGTCCCTATTAGATGCCAAATTATATGATGGGACAGTCCAAATATTACCTACACTTTAATTAAAAGTTCGGCTAACACTAAATGTATTGTCCAAATAAGCCCTAAGAGGCTGAGGCTTAAAATTGCCAAATGGGCTTTGTTTATCAGACTTCACGGAGATATACCTTTTGATGAATGTCAAACATCATCATCTTATCTTCGTCACGCCTCATGATTTCAAGGGTGGGACTGTTGAGATGGTATGTTAAAATTAAATGGGTCAGACCCAAATTAATCTTAATAAATTTTAAGGGCACATTAGAGATTAGTATCTGTTGACCGACAGAAAAGACCTGTTAACCGATTGAACTGGTGATTAATACCTGTTGACCGACAGAGAAAGACCTATTGACCTATTGAACTGGCGGATATCACGAGTGCGTGCAGAGCCGGCCGGGCCGGGCCGTGGGTGAGGCGTGCCATGGCGAGCGAGCAACGAGACGGAGACGTCTGGCTGGCTCAACCGTTATTGTTTTTATGGAACGAAACCGACAAGTCTAATGGCAGGTGTTAATTCCGTAAGGTCTGAAGGCAATCAAACATGGTTAATTCCAATTAACTCTGACAGCGACACTGGCAACGGCGAGATTGGGAACGGCAACAGCAACGACGGGACTGGGAACACAACACCATCTTCCTGAGAGGTATGTCAAGAAGCGTTGATCTGGTCTGATGCGATTAACACATGAAGGCCTCAAAAATTTGTTTAACTTTTAAATCTAATATAGGACTTTAATTTTGAGGGTTTAGGACGTGCTTTGTTTGCTCCTACAACTAACAAAGATGATAGAAAGAATTGAACCAATGAAGCAATCGATCAATACTGATATAGTGTAATAGATGCAGGTCCGATGTATTACAGGTCCGATGGTTAAAGTATATATCATCTAGAGGTCCGATACAGGTAGATTCAAATGTATATCAGAACCGATACATCTATTAACTGAATCTTAGAATAATGATAACTCATCGGCTAGAACTTCAATGAACGTTGCATAAAAACCTATCGAGTTAGTAGAATTAAACTTATTAGTAGAAATCTAATTGATCGAACCTAACAAAGACGGTATAAATTAAAGATAATAAGAAAAACATATTTAGCCGATAGATCTATATAAATATGATGGATATATCAAATCGGCCCAAGAGATTGAAACGATATAGACTTGGCCAAAGCCGTATATCAAGATAAACTGACAACCATAAAGACTAGTTAGAATATCAAGCGAAACCCAAGAAAGTTCTAACCAAGCCGATACGATTGCCAGGGTGACAAGACTTACCTCTTCACCGAAGATCAAACTTAACTGATGTAGCCCCGCTCAAGGGAAAGAACCCATCGAAACTACGACTAGGGTTGCAACACACCAAAATATGATTGTATTGATATGAGGAGATAGATTACAAAGACCCCAGGTGTATATATTTATACCCTCGGGTTTGTATAATTCCAAATCGTACACGAGATAAGATTTTCTAACCAAAAGAGAAAAATAACTAATTCTTCCTATTTAAGAGATACACTAAGAAAATACGAAATTGTCTTGCTGTGGTTTCACAACTCCTCCTTGAACTCGGCCTTACTTATATAAACTTTCATCCACCAATCGGTTTCTTTCCTTAACTAAATCCACTAAATAATCGTCCCAAATTCTGGTGTTAACACATGGCCCCTAATTTCGGAGTATGAGAACTCATGCTTCGAAATTATCTTTTTCCTGGCCTTTATGACTCCAAAATTTCTTCCTCCTCTGCCTCTTGAAATCGGCTTTCATGAGCTAATATCTTCTGCATTAGATGAGCTAAACTTTTGAACTCTTGGGAGAAAAATCTTTCTTTGATAGGGCCAACAACAGACCTTGAAATGTAAGCTTAGCCAATTGCCCATAGCTAAGATTTAAGCTATAGCATCGGCTCCATATACTACGAAATCTCTGAATGTATCTGGAACTAATTCCTCTGCCTTTTGCTCCACCGATGTCAAGTTTGTTATACACAATTCATGGACTTCGACGAGGAAGTATTTATAAAACTGCTTTTCTAGATCGACCACCCTTGGATCGAGTTTGACGACAAAGATGAAAATCATGTAAAGGCTAATCCAGATAATGATAAAGGAAAGAAACCTAACCCTCAGGGCTTTCCCTGCCGATACCTCTACGCATTGAGCTAAGAATCGACTGATGTGTTCAATTATGGATATATTGTCCTGCCTTGAGTACTTGGAGAAATCTACTATCCTATATCGGTGTGGCAATAGAACTTTATCAAACCGCTCTGGGTATGGACACCAATACATGAAGGTTTGCATCGATGGGCTATGTCTGTCTACGGTATTTGTAGAGTATAGGGAATGTCGAAACCAAGGTGTGCGCGAGATCATATCAAGAGGACAGGGATAAGGGTTTATACTGGTTTAGGCCCTCTAAAAAGAGTAATAGCCCTAATCTAGTTTATATGTATATTTCGGGAATACCATATGGATAACAATGGGGGAATAGACTAGCTAGGCAATCCGCCAATTAGAACTCGCGAAGTATGTCTTAGCGAGATCTTATCAACGAATAGTGCTTTAGCTTCCTCTGGGTTAACTCTCGATGTAGTTGGTGGCTATGGCTTGTAATTCGATGCCCCTCTCTTCATATGGGAGCCTTGTATTTATAGTGATGATGTGGACCCCCGATTTTGAGTCGGGAATCTTTCGTGTTCATAGTACCATTTCCCTGGATCAAGTAGTTGGTACCCACGAATGCAGTACTGGATAATCAAGTGCGCATGCACGAATAGTCTTACAGTACCATTATTACATAAATAGGCCCGAAGGCATTGTTCATCCCACAGGACCTTATGGTCCGAATACAACATAAAAACAGAGTTTAGATAAGGCAGCGGAAAGAGGCAGCGGCTTGTCCATTGCCACAGGCAACGACCGGAGCTAAAGTCTAATATGTGCCGTCGGTTCCTCGTCCTCCGGTGGTAAGCATATGGATCTTCGGCTCTCCACTCCATCAGTGGAGGTTTGTGCGTATAGCAAGGGTGAGTACCAACCGTACTCGGCAAGTCAACACGAGAATTGATGCATATGACGGGGTTATTCAAAGAACATGGCTAGGGTTATTTTTGCGTAAAGCCGGTTTTCACAATTCTTTTCACAAGCCTATCGTCTAGCCAAAACAAGTTTTAATTTCATAGTTCATTAACCCGGCGACGGTTCTGTCTACCATCCATCGTGATTCCAAGGATGGCTTCCCGCCTCCGGTTCGTCATGATTTTCGGGAGTCCACCCCTTCTCGCATTCTCGAGAAGTTGATCCGCCAGCCGAATAAAATCATCGTGCAACCCATCCCAGCATTTTCAAGTTCAAAGTCTAGCCAAGCGAAAGTCTTGTCACGATGCTCAATATCCCGAGCACGGCTATTCGAATAGATTGATTCATTCACACTGCGGTGGATGTACACTTTACCCGTACTCCGTGACAGCCCAACAAATGAGCCTACGCCTCAACACATGAGACGGCCACGGCAAAGCCTTTCGATGACCTCACGTTGGCAGTACCCGCTCCATGAACTTAAGCCCTCATGCGCTCTAGCCGTCCTTTTCTAGCAGTGAGAGGAGTTCTGGCGCACCCGGGGTAAGGGAAGTCTTTTCAGATCTTTAAGTTTAATTAACATCGGTTCAATCCCACCATTCATAACAAAGGCCGCAGCCTCATCCTCATCCCATAACCACATCATAGAGAACCATCTATGCAAGGATACTGCCTCCGCTCGGCTATCTAGTCAGCTAGGTCTATACCCATTCGAGAAGTACGGTTGTACTGGCTCGTTTCCCGGCTATCTCATGGCTCGGTCCTTAATTGACCAGGGTCGGCACTTGCCTTTTCCGGAATCCACCCAAAACATCCGGCCGCCCCAGTCTAAAACATTTGTATAGTACTTTCAATTTTCATCAAACTTAATTCATCATGGTCATGTGGCGCTCATGTCTCCACATGCCGAATCTCAACTACCTCCCCTAAGGTAGTTGCCCAAGCATAAGCTTTTTCATAAAGTCATGAGTATGCATAAATCTAAGTATAGCATGGCTAAGCAGTTTACCGAAGTTATGCTTCGGTTATTTGTATCACATCGCGAGTTACAAGGAGTAATTCTAAAGGTACTCAATAGCAAGGAATGGCACAACAAGTATAGGTAACTCGGTGAAGCATGCATGTTTAGAGTTTAAAATAACATCATTTCGCAATTGGGATCAATATGTTCAAAGGGTGTGAAGACTTGCCTTGTTCGTACGCTTCTTGAGTGGGGTCTCCTGCGGGGTCAGTGTTCGCCTCCTCGGTCGCTAATCATACGAGCGAAAAGGAAAAAGAAAAAAAATGGATTCCAGTTAAAATCCGATAAGAACGAACGAAAAAGCATGAAAAAAATCATAAAGAACTCTCCAAACCATTTTCCCCTACGACTCTACTCGGGTTACGGAGGATTTTTATAGCAAAATCGGCCGTAGCGACGAGTTTCGGCGTTTTAGGGTTTTTGTAAAAAAAGATCGATAAACGACGAAACGGAAGTCTTGCGAATGTTGTTCAAGAGGTTCGTTGATATATCTTTGCCAAGTCCATTGGTTAAGTATAGTTTAAAAGAAAAGTAATATTAAATCTTCAAGAAAGTTTCACGTAAATGGAATTTTCCAAAAAAATCGCATATAGAAAATCATTTTACTCGAGAAAAATACCCGAGAAAACTACATATTTTTGCACAAATATTCCCCAAAATTCCCTAGAAGTATTCCCCAAATTTTTCTAAAATTTTTCCCTATTTTTTCTAATTTTTCTCCTTCTTTTCTTTTCTTTTCTTTTTTTTTTTTTTTCTCGTGAACCTTGTTCCTTCTCTCTCCTCTACCCCCTTCGTCTACCCCCTCTCGCGCCGCACGTCCGACCGACGGCGATGGCGCGGTGGTAGAGGACGGCGGCGACGCGATGGCGCGGCACAAGAGGGAAAATGGAATGGCGCGGGGCTCACTAGCTAGCGCGCGGCGGGCGACGGCGACGGCGCGCGCAGCGGATGGCGGCGAACGGCGGCGGCGCACGGTTCGGCAACCGGCGACGGCGAGGGAGAAAAGAGGGAAGGAGGCGACGGCGATGGCTTGGGATGAAATGGGGCTTTGCCCTTATTTATAGGCGCACACGGGAGAGAGGTCACGAGAGGAGCGCGGGGTGCGGAGGGCGACGGCTGCGTGCGCCACGTGACGGCGGTCTCGGCGGGTCCGCGCGCATGGGGAACACGGCGGCTTGCGGCACGGCACGCGCGCGAAGGGCGGCTGCGCTGGCGTCGGCGTGTCGCGCGGCGACGGCGCGGCGCGCGCGGCGCACGCGCGCGCGCGGATGCGGGCGGCGGGCGCGGCGCGCGCGGCGCGGGGCGGGCGCGTAGGCACGCACGGACGACACGCGGTGCACGGCGTGCGCGCGCGGCGGGGCGAGCGCGCGGTACGTGCGGGCGACACACGGCGCGCGGAGCGGGGCCGTACGGCGGCGGGCCGCGTGGCGTAGGCGCACGACGCGGGGGGGCCGGGCGCGCGCGCGGCGGCGCGGGCGGTGCGCGGGGTCGACGGCGGCGGCGCGTGGCGTAGGTGCGCGGCGCGCGGGCGGGCCGGCGCGCGCGGGCGGGCGCGGCGCGTGGCGTGCGCGCGCGCGGACGGTACGGCGCCAAACACTTGGCGGCTAATGCACAGTGCAATTTCACATTTTCCCGAATTTTGAAATCCTATTTTCTATTCCCAATTCCTTTCACTCTAAAAATTCAAAATAAATTTCAATATTTCCAACATAATTTTGGAATTATATTCTCAAACTTTCCCCTCACTTTTTATTTTTCAAAACATGTTTTTCATATTTTTTATTTCTTCTTTTAAAATCAATAAGTTGGGGTCTTTAATTAATCTCTAAATTCATATTTCCTTTTCAAAAATATTTTTATCCCAAATCCAAATATTTATTATTTTTCTTCCACCAGTCAGGGTTTAAACCAAAATATATTCTTTTCAAGAATCTTTTGTAAATCTCCAAAATTAATATGTTTACCCTTCTTCAAATATATGTATATATATATTTTTGAATTATTTCCCAAGGGGTCTCAAGCTTAGGGGTTTAATTCAACTTCACTTCAAAGCAATTCCAAAAGAAATTCTTACGCAACTGAATTGGCAAATAAAATTGAAAAACACGATAAGAAGCAATGATTCCAAAAAGTTTTTGCGAGTCCCAATTTTCACGTTCCAAATTCTACTCCTTCGATTTTCAGGATGTTACAAACCTACCCCCTAACAATAAATCTCGTCCCGAGATTTCTTACGATCTTGAATAGGTGTGGGTATTCCGTCCTCGGGAATTCTTCGCTCTCCCAGGTAGCTTCTTCTTCGGTGTGATTACTCCATTGTACTTTGTACATGCGCCACGACTTGGTTCGTGTCTTCTTTTCTGCTTCGTCTAGTATCTTGATTGGATGTTCTGGGTAGGTGAGATCACTGTGGACTTGGATGGTTTCTAACGGGGTTTGCTCTTCAGGTACCCGCAGACATTTCTTCAGCTGCGATACGTGGAATACTGGGTGGACATCCGAGAGATTTTCAGGCAGTTCCAATTGGTAGGCCACTTCTCCCCTCCTAGCGCTTATCAGGAATGGGCCCACGTATCGTGGTGCGAGTTTCCCTTTGACTTTGAATCTCTGTGTTCCCGTAGGGGTGAGACCTTTAGATACACGTAGTCACCCTCTTTGAATTCCAATTCTCTTCGTCGAGCGTCCGCGTAGCTCTTTTGTCGTGACTGAGCAGCTTGTAGTCGGTCCCGGATCAGGCGGACCTTTTCCTCAGCCTCCTTGATTATGTCAGGCCCGAATATGGTTCGTTCACCGGTTTCTGACCACATTAATGGGGTTCGACATCGGCGACCAAATAAAGCTTCGTTTGGCGACATCTTCAGACTGGCTTGATAGCTATTATTATAAGAGAACTCGGCGTACGGTAGGCATTTCTCCCAATCCTTGGTGAAATCCAATGCACGAGCTCTCGGCATATCTTCCGATTTTGGTTCGTCCTTTCGATCGCCCATCGATGCGTGGATGGTAGGCGGTACTGAAAGCGAGATGACTTCCGAGTGCCTCGTGGACTTTGCTCCAAAAATGAGATGTGAATTGGGTACCACGATCCGATATGATCCTCTTTGGTACACCGTGAAGACATACAATCCTACTCATATATAGTTCCGCTAGCTTGGCGCTGTTGTAGTTAGTTTTCACTGGTATAAATCTGGCAGTCTTGGTGAGCCGATCTACTATTACCCAAATGGAATCGTAGCCAGTCGTAGTTTTGGGTAGTCCCACTATGAAATCCATGCCTATCTCGTCCCATTTCCATTCGGGAATCTTGAGTGGCTGCAGCAAGCCAGCTGGCCGTTGATGCTCAGCTTTCACCCTTTGGCACACATCGCACACGGCTACGTATTCGGCTACATCTCTCTTCATATTGGGCCACCAATATTCTCCTTTCAAGTCTTGGTACATTTTCGTGCTTCCGGGATGTAACGAATATGCCGATTCGTGGGCTTCCTTTAAGATCAATCCCCTCAAACCGCCTTGTTCAGGCACACAGATTCTTTTCTTGTACCACAGGATTCCCTTGTCATCTACTGAAAACTCCTTAGCGCGTCCAGCGGCCATGCGTCCCTTGATTTCCTGGGTTTCCTCATTCCCTTTTTGGGCTTCCTCTATTTGAGTTCTCAGTAGGGGTTGGATTTCCAGTGAGTTCACTTCTCCGTGAGGAATCAGGTGCAGATTGAGTCTGGCCATTTCTTCTTGAAGTTCGCTGGCCATACCCCCCAATCCCATGTGATTGCATTGGGCTTTGCGGCTCAGCGCATCAGCCACTACATTTGCCTTGCCGGGATGATAATGGATTCCTAGACTGTAATCCTTGATCAACTCCAGCCATCGCCTCTGTCGTAGATTGAGATCAGGCTGAGTAAAGAAATATTTTAGGCTCTTGTGATCGGTATACACATCACAGTGGTTCCCGATCAGATAGTGTCTCCAGATCTTCAATGCGTGTACAACCGCGGCTAATTCCAGGTCGTGTGTGGGATAATTCTCTTCGTGAGGTCGTAACTGTCGTGAGGCGTACGCCACGACCTTTCCATCCTGCATCAATACTCCTCCCAATCCTTGCCGGGATGCATCACAGTACATCACGAAGTCCTTCCAGGTTGTCGGGTAAGGTCAAGATTGGGGCGGTGGTTAACTTTTCTTTTAATTGGTCGAAGGCTTTTTGGCACTTCTCATTCCATTCAAACTTCTTTTCCTTCTTCGAAGTTGAGTCATAGGTCGGGCTACGGTGGAAAACCCTTCGATAAACCGTCGGTAATAACCGGCCAAGCCCAAGAAACTCCGAACTTCATCACGACTTGGGTGCCTTCCATCCCGTGACGGCTTCGACCTTGGCGGGGTCTCTGCTACTCCTCCGGCTGAAACCACATGACCAAGAAAAGCGACTTCCTTGAGCCGAACTCACATTTGCTAACTTTGCATACAGTGGTGCTCTCGTAGCTTTTCCGGTACTAGTCGTAGATGCTCCGCGTGTTCCTCATCGTTCTTGGAGTAGATAAGTATATCGTCGATGAATACCACCACGAATTTGTCCAGGTATTCCATGAATACCTTGTTCATCGAGTTCATAAAGTACGCGGGGCATTGGTCAATCCAAAGGACATCACTGTGAACTCGTATAAGCCGTAACGGGTAGAGAACGCCGTCTTAGGAATATCTCTCTAATCTTCAACGATGATATCCCGACCGTAGATCAATCTTTGAGAACACCTGCACCCTTAAGTTGATCGAATAGGTCATCGATCCGGGCAACGGGTACTTGTTCTTGATGGTTACTTCATTCAGCGATCGGTAGTCCACACACATTCTCATACTCCCATCCTTCTTTTTGACAAAGAGTACGGGGCTCCCAGGGGAGAAGAGCTGGGCGTACAAATCCCTTCTCTTGTAGTTCCCTTATTCGCTTCTTGAGTTCCTCTAACTCGTTGGCGGCATTCGATAAGGTCTCTTGGATATGGGGGCGTACCGGGCATTAAGTCGATGATAAACTCTACATCGCGATCCGGTGGCATTCCGGGTAATTCCTCGGGAAATACATCCGGGTATTCTTGTACTACGGGCATTCCTCCTAAGGGTAGCATGGTGAACACTCTCGCAGCTTGCTCACATAGCTTTGGGTTTTGATCCATAGTTATGCTCATCGGTGATCCCCACGGGGTGGATACCGTGACTTCCCTTCGACTGCAATCTATAATCCCATTATTCTTGGTCACCAATCCATTTCGAGTATGACATCTATGGTCCGGGGTGATAGCACCATAAGGTTTGAGAGAAACACCACGTCTCTAATCCGTATGGGCACATTAATGCGAGGCATGGGGTACGGTTATGTCTCCCCGTGAGTGTACCAACATAGGCCTCTTAAGTGCTACTTGTTGTAGGTGGTATTGTTTGCTTACTTGGGAAGATATGAATGAATGCGAGGCTCCGAATCGAATAAAACTTTAAGCGGTGTAGAGTTGATAGAGAACATACCCATCAATACGCTCTGGTCCTCCGTGCTTCTTCGCCCGCACATGATTCACTGGCCACGTCAAAATCCGGTGGCAGCCTCGTTGGGTAGCGGGGTCCTGAACAGACCTCGTCCTGCCGCAGGGGTGGGGGTTCCTCGAACGGGTGTTGCATTGGCGCCAGTGCGCACAGGGGCGTTGCGTGGTTTTGGGCAGCTACTGGAGTAGTGCCCGAATTCTCCGCAATTGAAACAGCTCACATTCCTTCTTCCTGGAGCAGCTAGGGTTGGTGTGGGCGTACGTAACTGAGGTGTAGCTAACCTGTTGACATGGTCGGAAGCGGGAGAACGTCCGGTTGCCGGAACATTTGGCTTCCATCCAGACGGGGTGGCTCCCTTGGGGCGTTGTGGCGTTCCCTGGAATGGGCGAGCCATAGCGAGCCTCCTCTTGCGGTTATTGTCCACCACCTTTTGGTCATGCTCAAGTCGGACGACCTTGTTGATGAGGCTTTGGAAACTGGTGTGATCCTGCCCGATCATTGGTCCCCTCAGTTCGTCATTTAGTCCTTCAATGAATTTGTCTATCTTTTCTTCCTCGTCTGCCAGGTCACTGGTGGCGTAACGGGCAAGCTGGGTGAACTTATTCAGATACTCTTGTACCGAGGTGTTCCCTTGACGCAACCTTCGGAACTCGTTCTTCTTCATCCTCATCACTGCAGCTGGCACGAAATTCTCACGAAACGCAGCCGTGAATTCCTCCCATGTTGGCTCGCCAGCGTCTTCAGCTCGTGTCTCCTTGTAGGTGTCCCACCAGTCACTCGCGGGACCTTCCAGTTGGTTAGTAGCGAAGATAACTCTATCAGCTTCTCGGACTCTGACGAGGGTTAACTTCTTCTCTATCACTCTTAACCAATCTTCAGCGTCCATAGGTTCTTCGGCCGTGGAAAAAGTGGGCGGCTTAGCCCTCATGAATTCCCCCAGACTCGATCCTCCTCGACCTCCTTGATTGTTAGCAATCGCTTGGAGTAGCTGGGTCTGCAATGCCATGACTTCCGCCAGTGTGGAGGGGTTGGGTTCCGGTGGGTTTTCGTTGGTTGCCGCGGCTCTGCGACGATGTGCCATCTGAAGAAGGGAGATGAATTTAAGAGAGCGGACTAGTTTAAGTTATAGTTCACCGGAAATTTTCTTCAAGCTCTATCGGATGATCTCCAATTCAACAGACAAGGTGAAGTAATGATAAGCATACGAATTAAGATGTCGCAAGGCGATGCCCGGTTTATCATATTACATAAAAAAGGGTACATGGACCGTACATACACAGTCCTTCATGCCAGGATAGCAATAATAACTATATCGTCCAACTAGATCAATTAATTAGGG
Organism: Oryza australiensis; assembly: GCA_019925245.2. Classification (NCBI taxonomy): domain Eukaryota; kingdom Viridiplantae; phylum Streptophyta; class Magnoliopsida; order Poales; family Poaceae; genus Oryza; species Oryza australiensis. The sequence continues at coordinate 2,991,886 of JAIFGZ020000456.1, read as the reverse complement.
GTAAATAGGAAGTGCTGCCGAGCTGGGAAGGTCCTTCCGCCTAGTCATCCAACCACCCGCAAGAGCCAGGCGCCGGAAGTGGGTGGTCTCGCTGAAGCAAACCGAAGTCCCCACGGCTCGGAGGTGGTGGCCTCGGAGTCACGCCGAATCTTCCGACTCGGTGGCCGCGTACTCTTGCGAGCAGTCTGGCGGGTGAGGGGGCCTCCCGTGTGAGTCAGGCGACGAGGGGGAACTTCCTCCTCCATTGAGTCGGTGTCGCTAGACTCCCATTTGATCTCCATGGGCTCCGCCTCGGACTCCGTGTCGGTGTAGATCCGGATGGGGTTACCCTCTCCCGATCCGGCTCGGATGGTGCGGTACGGAGCTCGGGGTGGCGGCCGTGGGGTCTACCAGTGCGGTGCGGGCTCGTGCTCAACATGAAGGCTTGCTCCATCATAGCTTGAAAAGTATCCAAGCATGCTGGAGTCATAAGGTAATAATGGTCGGGCACGGGGCGGGAAGTGATGGTACGGCTCGGTGGAAGTACTGCGGCGTAGACGGGACGAGTGCGCAGTTGTTCCTCTAGCGGTTGATCTGCTCGCTTGCTCTTCTGAGCTGCTCTTCCAGCTCCACCGAGCCTCCCTCGGGCCATGTAGCGGTTCGAGAGTTGCTCATACTGAGCACCATTGGCTGCAGTGAGTCGCAGGCATGCTTATCTCGGTCTCCGCAGCCTTGGTGGCTCGACCGATCATTGAGCGTGATGCGATCGTTGATCTCGAGCAGGGGCCTCCTCGTAACGATCGTCTGCTGTCTCTCGCCCAACGCGATAAACGCGTGACCATCGGGTTGTAGCAGCAGGGGGTAGCCTCCACGGTGCAGACCGGGTTGCCCTCTTCGCGGTAAGGATGATGCACGAACTCTGTCATTGTGAGTTCGGCACGGTGTTCCGCATTCAGGCGAAGGAAAGCCTCGCGAGCCGCATCTGAATAGCCGCTTCGCTAGGTCCGGTGGTAGCGGGTATGGAAGCGATAAGATGTCTCGCTTCCCATACGGGCTTCTATGGATACATTGCCTCCCGAGCTGGATACTCTTCGGAGCCATGCCTTTTGATGTGATAGGTGGGTGGCTCCGGGTATCTCAAGCACCATAGTAGGGACTGGAGTTGGACCACGAACCCTTCGTCCCGCGGAACAGTGACTTCCCAAGTTCCGTCGTGGTTTGACATCTGCTTTACAGGCAACTTAGGGTTAGCGGGAGGGAGCTTTCATAATCATTTGGTAAAAAGAAATACAGATGTAGAAAAGATATATTTGCATTTTCGGAAATAATAGTTTAAAACTGATCCTACTGTAGGGATATTTCCCTTTAGCCATCTAGTTAGGGGTAGGGTGCCATTTGGTCTTAGCCTACGGTCGCATGGCTCTGATACCAGCTCTTTGGACCCCCGATTTTGAGTCGGGAATCTTTCGTGTTCATAGTACCATTTCCCTGGATCAAGTAGTTGGTACCCACGAATGCAGTACTGGATAATCAAGTGCGCATGCACGAATAGTCTTACAATACCATTATTACATAAATAGGCCCGAAGGCATTGTTCATCCCACAGGACCTTATGGTCCGAATACAACATAAAAACGAGTTTAGATAAGGCGGCGGAAAGAGGCGGCGGCTTGTCCATTGCCACGAGCAACGACCGGAGCTAAAGTCTAATATGCGCCGTCGGTTCCTCGTCCTCCGGTGGTAAGCATATGGATCTTCGGCTCTCCACTCCATCACTGGAGGTTTGTGCGTATAGCAAGGGTGAGTACCAACCGTACTCGGCAAGCCAACACGGAAGTGATGCATATGATAGGGTTATTCAAGGAACATGGCTAGGGTTATTTTTGCATAAAGCCAGTTTTCACAATTCTTTTCACAAGCCTATCGTCTAGCCAAAACAAGTTTTAATTTCATAGTTCATTAACCCGGCGACGGTTCTGTCTACCATCCATCGTGATTCCAAGGATGGCTTCCCGCCTCCGGTTCGTTATGATTTTCTGGGGAGTCCACCCCTTCTCGCATTCTCGAGAAGTTGATCCGCCAGCGAATGAAATCATCATGCAAACCCATCCCAGCATTTTCAAGTTCAAAGTCTAGCCAAGCGAAAGTCTTGTCACGACGCGCAATATCCGCGAGCACGGCTATTTGAATAGATTGATTCATTCACACTGCAGTGGATGTACACTTTACCCGTACTCCGTGACAGCCCAACAAATGAGCCTACGTCCCAACACATGAGACGGCCACGGCAAAGCCTTTCGATGACCTCACTTTGGCAGTACCCGCTCCATGAACTTAAGCCCTCATGCACTCTAGCCGTCCTTTTCTAGCGGTGAGAGGAGTTCGCGCACCGGGGTAAGGGAAGTCTTTTCGAGATCTTTAAGTTTAATTAACATCGGTTCAATCCCACCATTCATAACAAAGGCCGCACCTCATCCTCATCCCATAACCACATCATAGAGAACCATCTATGCAAGGATACCGCTCCGCTCGGCTATCTAGTCGGCTAGGTCTATACCCATTCGAGAAGTACGGTTGTGCGGCTCGTTTCCGCTATCTCATGGCTCGGTCCTTAATTGACCAGGGTCGGCACTTGCCTTTTCCGGAATCCACCCAAAACATCCGGCGCCCAGTCTAAAACATTTGTATAGTACTTTCAATTTTCATCAAACTTAATTCATCATGGTCATGTGGCGCTCATGTCTCCACATGCCGAATCTCAACTACCTCCCTAAGGTAGTTGCCCAAGCAAAAGCTTTTTCATAAAGTCATGAGTATGCATAAATCTAAGTATAGCATGGCTAAGCGGTTTACCGAAGTTATGCTTCGGTTATTTGTATCACATCGCGAGTTACAAGGAGTAATTCTAAAGGTACTCAATAGCAAGGAATGGCACAACAAGTATAGGTAACTCGGTGAAGCATGCATGTTTAGAGTTTAAAATAACATCATTTCGCAATTGGGATCAATATGTTCAAAGGGTGTGAAGACTTGCCTTGTTCGTACGCTTCTTGAGTGGGGTCTCTGCGGGGTCGTGTTCGCCTCCTCGGTTGCTAATCATACGAGCGAAAAGGAAAAAGAAAAAAATAGATTCCGTTAAAATCCGATAAGAACGAACGAAAAGCATGAAAAAATCATAAAGAACTCTCCAAACCATTTTCCCCTACGACTCTACTCGGGTTACGGAGGATTTTTATAGCAAAATCGGCCGTAGCGACGAGTTTCGGCGTTTTAGGGTTTTTGTAAAAAAAAAGATCGATAAACGACGAAACGGAAGTCTTGCGAATGTTGTTCAAGAGGTTCGTTGATATATCTTTGCCAAGTCCATTGGTTAAGTATAGTTTAAAGAAAAAGTAATATTAAATCTTCAAGAAAGTTTCACGTAAACGGAATTTTCCAAAAAAAATCGCATATAGAAAATCATTTTACTCTGAGAAAAATACCCGAGAAAACTACATATTTTTGCACAAATATTCCCCAAAATTCCCTAGAAGTATTCCCCAAATTTTTCTAAAATTTTTCCCTATTTTTTTTCTAATTTTTCTCCCTTCTTTTCTTTTCTTTTCTTTTTTTTTCTTTTTCTCAGCCGGCACTGTTCCTTCTCTCTCCTCTACCCCCCCCTTCGTCTACCCCCCCTCTGCTGGCCGCACGTCGACCGACGGCGATGGCGCGGCGGTAGAGGACGGCGGCGGCAGCGATGGCGCGGCACAAGAGGGAAATGGAATGGCGCGGGGCTCACCTAGCGGCGGCGGGCGACGGCGAACGGCGGCGCGCGGGCGGATGGCGGCGAACGGCGGGCGCACGGTTCGGCAACCCGGCGACGGCGAGGGAGAAAAGAGGGGAAGGAGGCGACGGTGATGGCTTGGGATGAAATGGGGCTTTGCCCTTATTTATAGGCGCACACGGGAGAGAGGTCACGAGGGGAGCGCGGGGTCCGGCGGGCGACGCTGCGTGCGCCACGTGACGGCGGTCTCGGCGGGTCCGGCGCGCATGGGAACACGGCGGCTTGCGGCACGGCACGCGCGCTGCGAAGGGCGGCTGCGGCGTCGGCGTGTCGCGCGGCGCAGCGCGCGCGCGCGCGGCGCGCGAGCGCGCGGCGGCGGGCGGAGCGGGCGCGGGCGCGCGGGCGCGCGGGCGCGGGCGGCGGCGTAGGCACGCACGGGCGACACGCGGTGCACGACGTGCGCGCGCGCGGCGGGCCGAGCGCGACGCTGGTACGTGCGGGCGACACACGGCGCGCGGGAGCGGGGCCGGCGGCGGCGGGCCGCGTGGCGTAGGCGCACGGCGCGCGGCGGGGCGGGCGCGCGCGCGGCGGCGCGGCGCGTGCGGGTCCGGTACGGCGGCGGCGTGGCGTAGGTGCGCGGCGCGCGCGGCGGGCCGGGCGCGCCGCGGGCGGGCGCGGCGCGTGGCGTGCGCGCGCGCGCGGACGGTACGGCGCCGAACACTTGGCGGCTAATGCACGTGCAATTTCACATTTTCCCGAATTTTGAAATCCTATTTTCTATTCCCAATTCCTTTCACTCTAAAAATTCAAAATAAATTTCAATATTTCCAACATAATTTTGGAATTATATTCTCAAACTTTTCCCCTCACTTTTTTTTTTCAAAACATGTTTTTCATATTTTTTATTTCTTCTTTTAAAATCAATAAGTTGGGGTCTTTAATTAATCTCTAAATTCATATTTCCTTTTCAATAATATTTTTATCCCAAATCCAAATATTTATTATTTTTCTTCCACCAGTCGGGGTTTAAACCAAAATATATTCTTTTCAAGAATCTTTTGTAAATCTCCAAAATTAATATGTTTACCCTTGTTCAAATTTATATATATATATATTTTGAATTATTTCCCCAAGGGGTCTCAAGCTTAGGGGTTTAATTCAACTTCACTTCAAAGCAATTCCAAAAGAAATTCTTACGCAACTGAATTGGCAAATAAAATTGAAAAACACGATAAGAAGCAATGATTCCAAAAAGTTTTTGCGAGTCCCAATTTTCACGTTCCAAATTCTACTCCTTCGATTTTCAGGATGTTACAGATGATTACCTTCTTCAAGTAGAACTCGAAGAAGTAGAACAAGATACGGGCTAAGGAGACTCTGCCTTCCACGAATAGGACTCTGAACCTTCTTTCCCGAGAAGACAATTTCCTTCTAGATTCTTTGTATTTCCTTAATCAAAGGATACCTTCCCATATATCGTTAGGAATATGGTATTTTCGTATATCATAAACCTAAGTATAGGAGGTATGCCTTATCCTTGACACTGACAGTAGCCCCCCAACTTCAATGCAAATGAACAGGACAATGTTCTCGTTCAATCAACCTAAAAATGACTCTTGTTAGACTCACCCGACCATTCTCGGATGACTAAGTTGGTATAGAGCACGTGACTAAGTTCTCCGTCTACCTTTGAGCGAGAACATGACCATAAGTTGAATTTGGATCGAAGTCAAAAACTTGAACTACCATAAACAAACCTGCAAATATTCTGCTAATGATTTCTCTTTCTTCCTTGAAATTCAAACCATCGGACATGACATATAAACACTGTTTATGAGATCCATTTGAGTTCTGTTTGCGCTGCTAGCACATTCACCTTCCTTTGTCACACCTATTCCCCTCACTCCAACGGAGAAAAACCCTAAATCCTCCAACTCCTCCATCCACCTCAAAGGTTTCCATGGATCTCCCAGAATCCATCGTTATCAACGAAGCGTTGACAGAGCTTCAGTGAGATGGAGCTCTCCCGAGTGCTTGAGTGCTGCGACGTTCCGAAGGAGGTAGGGATCCCCTCACAAATCTAGAAGAAATCATTACTCTTACTTCTTTCGTCCAATGTGGTTTTTTGCCCCTTTCTTATGAATTCCTTTCACTTCTTCTTGACTTCTACGATCTCCATCTTCTCCACCTAAATCCCAACTCCATTGCCTTCTTGAATATCTTTACTCATCTATGCGAGGCGTACCTTGGGGTACAAACCTTTCTAGATCTGTTTAGATATTGTTATGAGGTTAGGATGATGGAATCATCTAGAGTCTTCGGATGTTGCGGTCTTCACCTCCGGGATGGGATGAGGGGAGAATATATTCCCTTCAACTGTTCGTCCTCAAGGAAACATTGGAGAAAGAATAGTTCTTCCTCCACGTTGACAAAATTTCTCCTTGCTTGGTTGTCCCTGAAGACAAACCCATGCACTCTAGATCCTGGACCTTAAAATCCCCCTTGACTCTGGCCTTAGCGAAGTTTGTTGAGAAGATCCATGAGCTCTGAGTACACGGTCTGACCGGGTATGAAGTTGTCCAAGATTTTGTACGCCATCAGATTCAGCCCATGCAAGCTCATGCTCACTCCGTGCACGAGTACATGGGGGCTCAAGATGTGACTCGGCTATCACACCGGGGTATATAATTCGTGTTTTCTGAGAACATCTCAAAAACTTGAATCTTTTCCTGACATTAACCTTATCGACTCTCTTATGCAGTTCTTATTGTGAAGGAGCGCATGGCCCAGGTGGTGGTCGACCCGCCATCCACCACAGCCAATGTCCCCCAGCCAATATGCGACCTCCCGCGCACCGAACGGGAGGCTATTGTGAATGCAAGTGTTCGGACTACTTTCCTTGTCAATAACATCCTTGCTCGTAGGAATAGTAATCCCAACTTTTGCAGGCCTGGCCTCTCACGGATGTCATTGGCCCTTTGATCGACCACCAGGAGTCGGCCTAGCTGAAAGAGTAGGCCGTGGTCATCCACCAAGACTCCTCTGCCGCAGCCGACCAGAGAACAACCTCCTCCGTGCCTGAGGGTAGTTGTTCCAAAAGGAAACGCTGGCCTAAGCTCTCGAAGGCTACCGGGGTAGCGACGCTGACAAAGGCCTATGGCTCTGAGGTAAGAACCTGTTCCATGTTTATTTGACAACCATGGGAGGGGCAAGCTGCTGAAGCGGAACAAGATCGAGTATGTTCTCCTTTTGTTCCTCCTGTCTCAGTCCCTGTTCTGGTTACTTGATTTTCTTACATCTCTTCTGTCTCGGTAGCAGTCCTTCTCCAGCTACTTCAGGGCACAACTCCGGGGCTCGTGAAGAGGTGAGTTCGAAGTCACCTCCTACGGCCACGGCTTTCACTCTTCCACCTCTACCACCAGTAGCAGGCACGCAACTCACCCTGGCGCCATCTTCGGTAACCGACAAGCTGTTACAAGCTTGTCACTTGCTCGACACGTGTTCTTGGGGTGTTGTTGTAGAGGTCGACATCCTTCTGAAGGCCACATCTTCCTCCAATGAGCGCATCACTGCCCTGGAGGCCTAGCTAAAGGAGGAGCGTGCCGACAACGCCAAGCTGCAGGAGGTGATTCTCGGCAACAAGAACCGTCACAAAGGTTTGGAGAAGGTGTTACCGAACGAGGAGGACAACTTGGCCGCCCTCCGCCAAGTGCTGCAGGAAAACTATGGCCAACTAGATGTTGTCGCCAAAGGCCTCGGCCAAAACGTCCCCCTAAGATTTCTGATGAGACTACTATCTTGTTTGTGGACCCTTGTTTTTGGAACGGGAATCTTTCGTGTTCTTAGTACCATTTCCCTGGATCGAGTAGTTGGTACCCACGAAATACAGTACTGAATAATCAGGTGCACATGCACGAATAGTCTTACAACAAAATTATTACAACGATAGGCCCGAAGGCAATGTTCACCACACAGGACCTCATGGTCCGAATACAACACAAAAGCAGAAATTAGATACGGCAGCGGAATAAAGGCAGCGGCATGTCGGTTGCCACAGGCAACGACCGGGGACTAAGACCTAATAAGCGCCATCAGCTTCTTCACCTTCCTGGTAGTAGGCGTAAGGATCCTCCGTTTCTTCATTCCCAACATCTGAAGGTTTGTGCGTATAGCAAGGGTGAGTACCAACCGTACTCAGCAAGCCAACACGGAAGTGATGCATATGATAGGGTTATTCAAGGAATGGCTGGAGCTCTTTTGCATAAAGCCAATTTTCACAAATCTTTTCACAAGCCTAACAACTAGCCAAGTCAAGTTTTAGTTCCATGGTTCATTAATTCGGCGACGGTTCTGTCTACCATCCATCGTGATTCCAAGGATGGCTTCCCGCCTCCGATTCGTTATGGTTTTCTGGGGAGTCCACCCCTTCTCGCATCTCGAGAAGTTGATCCACCAGCAAATGAAATCATCATGCAAACCCATCCCAGCATTTTTAAGTTCAAAGTCTAGCCAAGCGAAAGTCTTGTCACGACGCGCAATATCCGCGAGCACGGCTATTTGAATAGATTGATTCATTCACACTGCAGTGGATGTACACTTTACCCGTACTCCGCGACAGCCCAACAAATGAGCCTACGTCCCAACACATGAGACGGTCACGACAAAGCCTTTCGATAACCTCACTTTGGCAGTACCCGCTCCATGAACTTAAGCCCTCATGCACTCTAGCCGTCATTTTCTAGCAGTGAGAGGAGTTCTGGCGCACCCGGGGTAAGGGAAAACTTCCTCAATCTTTAAGTTCAATTAATATCGACTTAATTTCCACCATCCACAACATAGGCCGCAACCTCGTCCTCATCACACAAACCACATCATAAAGAACCATCTATGCAAGGATACTGCCTCCGCTCGGCTATCTAGTCAGCTAGGTCTATACCCATTCGAGAAGTACGGTTGTACTGGCTCGTTTCCCGGCTATCTCATGGATCGGTCCTTAATTGACCAGGGTCGGCACTTACCTTTTTCGGAATCCACCCAAATCATCCGGCCGCCCCAGTCTAAAACATTTGTATAGTACTTTCAATTTTCATCAAACTTAGTTCATCATTCTCGTGGCCATGTGGCGCTCATGTCTCCACAGGCCGCATCTCAACTACCTTCCCTAAGGTAGTTGCTCAAGCACAAAGCTTCTTTGTAAAATCATGAGTATGCAGGGATCTAGTATAAGCAGGGCTAAGCATTTTTACCGAAGTTAGCCTCCGGTTATATCACATCGAAGGTTACAAAGAATAATTCTAATGGTAATCAACATCAAAGCAAGGTATATCAAGCATAGGTACTCATTTGTGTATAGAATGCAATTTGTAATTGAAATCAACATCATTTCGCAAAGTAGGATCAATATGTTCAAAGAGTGTGATGACTTGCCTTGCTCGCACGCTTGTGGAGTGGTGTCTTCAACGGGGTCGATGCCGGTCTCTTCAGGTGCTATCCGTACGTGCGAAAGATCATTCGATTCCGATTAGAATCCCATACAACACCAAAAGGTCGAAAAGATCCGAAAAGCCTCGAAACGATTCCAAGCGCTAAGCCCAAATTCCTACTTGAGTTTGTACTACGATCGCCCGGAAAACTTCAAGTTTTGACATCGGATCGATGACTTAGGGTTTTCGCAAAGCGACGATCGCGATTTGTTCGAGAAAATGGATTTGAGAATAACGCGGAGGGATTGGTGCTCGAGGTCTTGGAGGTCCGAGCACAAAAAGAGAAACATATTTAAGTGGCGAAAAAGATCTAAACGAAATTCGGATTCAAAAACGACGCAAAACGAAATTTCGGAAAAGTCCGGTTTTGATTTTCAAATTTTCGCACCGATAAAACATACAAGAAAATACCTTAATTTTTCCCAACATTTTACTCAAATCTTTCCAAAATATTTTTCCAAATTTTCTAAAATTTTTCCAAATTTTTCTTTTTTTTATTTTCTCGCGCCACTGTTCATTGCCCGAAAGGTGTTCGCCGTGGCGCGCAAAACAGAGGCGGCGGCGGCGCTAGTGCGCGAGGAAAAAAAGGGCGGCAGCGGGGCTTACCGGCGACGGCGGCCCTCGGGGAGGTGAGCGAAGCACGGGCGACCGGCGCACGGCGGCGGCGGCGGTGGCGCTCGGGGAAAAGAAGGGAGGCGGCGGTGCGGGAAAGGGGCGGGGGACGCCGGCCTTTTATAGGCGCGGCCGGGGAGAGGAAATGGAGGGAAGAGGGGGCCGGCGCAAGCTCGGCTCGGCGGTTGCCATGCGGCGGCGCGGAGGCCGGGCGCGCGGGTGCTGCGACGTGGCGGAAGGGGCAGCGCGGCGCGGGGGTCCGCGGCGGGTCGGCGAGCGCGCGCGCGCGGGCGGGGTCCGCGCAGGTCGGCGACGCGCGGCGATGATGGCGCAAGGCGCGGGCAGGCCGGTACGGCGCGCGCGCTTGCGGCGCGAGGCGCGGGGGTCCGGCGCGGGCGGGCGTGCGCGCGGCGCGTGGCGTGCGCGGGGTACGGCGGCGCGCGCGTGCGGTGCGAGGGGGGGCCGGGCGTGGGCGCGGCGCGGCGCGCGCGTGTCGCACGCGCGGCGGCGCGGTACGGCCGTGACGGCGTCGAACACTTGGCGCAAGTGTGTACGGTGCGATTTTATATTTTCCCGATTTTTTATTTTTAATTCCTATTTCTATTTTCCTTCCCTCTAAAAATTCCAAATTAAATTCCTATATTCCAAAAATAATTTTTAATTCTATATTTTCAACTTTTTCTCCACTTTTATTTTTCCACCTTTATTTTTCATATTTATTTATTTAAATTCCTTTTTCCTAATTTTCATACCTCACCTATTTATTTTCCAAAATTTTTCCAGATTTCGAGTAAGACTCTCAAATATTTTATTGTTTATTTTATGTCCTAATTTATCTTTCATCATCCATGATTAATATTCCATTTCTCCAAATTCGTATTCTAAAAATCCCTAATATTGAATTTCGAATTTTTCTCTCGACAAACTCCAAATCATCCACAAACACCAAAAGGGAATTGATCACAACTAGATTTATGCAACTAAGCTGGCAAATAAGAAGCAACAAACCCGAGAAAAAGCAACAAGCGAAGGTTTTTGAAAGTTCCGATTTTACGTTCCGATTTCGTTTCTTCGATTTTGGATTTTACATTGTTGAACTTGGGGCGTTGATAATGGAGCTCGAAACCATGCCGAGTGCTCAAGCGGATCAAGTGTCCGAGTTAATGCAGACGGGGATCAAGACCGGCACCTGCCACGTCCTCGCCTGCCTCAAACTCATGCACCCAAAGATCAACATCGAGGAGATGCTAACTGTCATGCCTAGAAATTCCTGCCCGAAATTCCAAAGCTGAATGTGCATTACATCCCTGTCCAGGACTAGCCAGGATACACAAACGATAAATTGATATACAAAATCCACGTCTTAGAAACATCATAAAAGTCTTACATAAATGCAACGGAAAAAATAAACGAGCTAGACTACATCTTGGCACTTGTAGCATCGCGACTCCATGTGGGGTCTCCAAAAAAACTCAACTCCCACAATAACACATAACCTCCCAGGAGTCTAGTTATGCGTGAGACAATACAGATACAAGAACTTTGTGTGTTTACATAAACTTATAGAGTTCAAGTACAACTCATACGATACAAGAAAAATCGCGACACTTCCATAGGGATAGCCCGAGTGTAGAGTCGACCTAGAAATCGTACTCGTCTTCCCAATCCTCTAGGGTACTTGGGAGTTCTTCTTCTGCTTCTGTGTTACCTGAATTTAATTATGTAAGAGTAAGTACCGAAGGTACTCAGCAAGCCAAACGAGATATAGTTTTATTTTTATAGTCATGCATGCTATATTAACAAGAGAAAAATTTTATTAAGAATAACTCTAATATGTGAATATATTCTATTCCTTAATAGAATGTCTGATGCAATTGCCTAAGAGTATGAAGTATGAATTTAAGTCTATATTTCACCCCATTCCTAATGATACCTAAATATGCTTATTCTTTAATAATATTTAGAAAAAGTGCTCATGCCGTTGTACTGGATTCACCCATAGACATAACTCCATTAATCGGGAGTACGGCGTATTAATCGGGAGTACGGCGTATTCGAATACAATCAACCCTGCAGTGTTTGCCCAGCTTTATCCAAGGATTAACCCTAGGTTGCAAGGCTAAGGATAACATCGCATTTATATAGTTCTAACCTTTTATGATGTGTGAACGAGACCTGAAGGCTATCTTAATAGGGGCACCAATTCTAACCAGTAACTGGTGGATCCATCCCCTATTTAATAGTTATTCGTCACACACTTGCCCCGGCTTGGTGGAACCTGGATCTCTATCTTAACAGCCGGTACCGATCTGGTTAGTATCGGCATTGTTACCCGCTGTTTACATAGCTATCCACCAATAAGGCTTCAACAACAACACTACAAATCTCCCAGGCATAGAATCGCATGAATAAAACTCCTAAGTCTCTAGGGAGATCAGAGAGAAATATATAGTTGTTAAGTCGGTATAACCGATCCATCGGATGGGCAAAACTATGTCCTTATTTTGGCATAAGAGTTTTTATAGTTTTCTGACATACAGCCAAAATTATTTAGGTCATATGAATTATATTTTCTGGCATATAGCCAAAATTATTCATATCTTACAAGTCAATAGGAATTTCATTTACCTATCATATAAAATAATGGACCATTTATCCATTCCAAGATATGAAACCAAAACATGAAGTTTTAATGCATGTGATGATGCTTATCTTTAGCATTTAGTCTAGGTTATTAGTATATTTTCTAAGGAGAAGGAGAATATATCTGAATATATAAAATAACAAACTCCTTCTTTATTACATGTAGGGTGTCCTTAATGTATGAAACAATTAAATATTTTTAATGCATAAAATGATCTTTTATATGTACTAAAATACATGAAACATATGAAATTTAAAGAATATGTGGAAAATAATAAAACTATGACTATCTAACCCATCCCACAAAATATTTTCTAATTAAACTAAATATATTATTAAAACAGGATAATTTATTATTTCTAATTAAATGTTCAGGAAAAGTTTGACTTGCCTTGAGTGTCAACGGTCTCAAAACTTGTATTTTATTGGAGGACAACAAGAGCGTTTAAATCGACCTTTGGGTCGACATCTAACTCCTCTGAGGATGTAACGTCGCAATCTATCGATAAATAAAATAAAGAAAATTAACAAATAAATTCAAATAATAATAAAAAATCATCATGAAAGTAAGAATATTTTTAGAATAGATAGATTTTTAAGAGTTAGAAGATATTATTCTTTTGATTTAAAGATTTTAGATTTTACAAAAATATAAGTAAAGGCGTTTTGAAATAAATGTTTTAAAAGGTTTTAAAAAGTAATGAAAGAATAAGTTTGAAAGGATATAAAGATTTGAAAATAAGGTTTAAACAGGTTTGAAGAGGTCAAACTATTTTCCAGGGACTTTTTCTAGGGTTTTTCTATTTTTCCTTTTCTTTCTTCTATCTCTAAAAATTAAAACAGAAAAAGAAATTAAAACTGGTCGAACCCAGGTCCTCCCCCTTCTCTCCTCTCTTTCTTCCCGCCGGGCTACACAGGTACTTCTCACTTCCTTTCTCCTTTCTTTTCTTTTCTCTTTTCTTCCCTTTATTGTTCATCTTCCTCTCCCTCTGCTCTTCTCTTTCTTTCCGGAGCCAGCGGCTTGGTGGGAATAATGTGCACGGCTCAGGATAGTTAAGGTCTAGAGTTTTGTGGACTTTTCTTTATCTAGGGTTCACGGTGGTTCCATTTTTGTATTTGGGCAGGCCGGCGAAGCTCAGAGGCGAGCTAGCGGCGGCGCAACAGTCACGGCGGCGGTGAGGTTTGTGGTTAGAGCTTTTCATGGGTGATGCGGTCGGATTAAAGGGTGTGTGAGCACCTATGAATCAAGGCGAAACTAACTATGGCCTCAACTTGATCGGAGATGCTCTGAATTGGCTTGGCACCGTGCAAGCTCCGGCCGGAAAGCAGGGGAACTCCGGCGGCTCTCGTCGTCGGGGTTCTCCGGTGATCTATAACCTCGATTATGTTAGGGAAAAGTTGCTTTAAAGTGCGTAGAGTGTAAGGATACCTGCAATTTGAAGATCGCTTGGCCGAAGATGCTTAATTTTGAGGTTCCCCTCTTGCGGTCGGATTAGGGTTTTTCCGAACTAGACTTTGATTTTTGGTAAAATTGACAGTATATAGGCTATAATGGTTGGGGTTTTTTGAGGGGTATTAGAGAGGGAAAGGTGGCGATCCAATCGCGTTCAGCCATTTGCGCAAGGTGATAGTGATGCTTTAGAGTCGATTCCTTGCTTCAATGGGCGAGGACAGGTTCCCAGAAATTGAATCCACGGCGGCTACGGCAGTTTACAGAGCATTAGCTCGCCGGGGATTTGAAATAGTGCTGTGTTGATCTAATAGGTTGCTGGCACATTGGAAGGCTTATGTCGGTTCCTGTAGATTGAGTTGTGGTGTTGATAAGGGAAGCTAGTGCCCACAGGTCATCGGCTGTGGAATGGAGCAGCCATGGGTTGGTTGAGACCAGATGTAGAAGAAGATTGGGAAAGAAGAAAAAGAAGGAAAGAAAAAGAAAAAGAAAGAGAAAAAGAAAAAGGAAAATTAAAGGAAAATTTTTAGGAAAAGATTTGATAAAATTTTATTTAGATTTTAAAATTAATTTAAATTTTAACTTTTATGAATTTTCTTAATTTAAAAACTAAATTAAGATTTTTCAAAAATAACAACCAATCATTAATATTATTTGGTTTTCTAGCTTGGATTTAAAGAAAATTTTATAAGTATTTAGGAAATTTTAAATATTTTATACTAAATATAGTAGAAGATTGATTCGCAAAAATTTTCTTCACTTTTATATTTATATTTATATTTGACAGCACAATTTTGAGACTGTTACACTCCATTTCAAAGGCTTCCTCGATGGTAGCGACAAGCCTAGTCATCCTCGAAGCCATTGTCTGATCCATTCTCAGTTCTGAGGTGGAAAGAAAAGAAAGGAAGACTGAGTACTATCCACTATACTCAGCAAGTCATACCAAGGGGAGGTATGACACAAGTAGTTCCAAAGGAAGGCTAGGGGTTATTTGCATAACATAGGCATTTTAAAGACAATAGTTAAATGGTTGTATTTAATTAAACATAATTAATCATCTATGTCCAACGCTACCCATGTTGAGACGGACCCAACCCATCCTTCTAGTCAATGCCAGTTCCATTAAGTCAAATTATTAAACATGGGACTAATCATGGCGAATCTGGCTGATCACCCATAACCGCGGGCACGACTATTTGAATAGTTCTACTCTGATCAGAGGTATACATATGTACCCACATGACACAGTCCCACAACACATTTTCGTGCGCCGACATGCCGCCACAACATATTAGAAAGGGAACTATGATAGGACCCTTCGCATAACCCTCCCTGACCAAACGATACCACACTTCAGGTTTCACCCCTACCCCTAAATCCAGGGTAGGCAACCCTCTTTTGTACCTAGGTGAACCCAAAAGTCGTAGAGGCCATGCTCGGTCCATCCAAACTCCATCATGCTCGCCCTTGCCTGGGTACGTCGGACAGGGAAAAGCTACAATACAAGCCCAATCATTGCCCATGCTGGCTTGTGGTACGCACAAATATTCTTCCAGGGTTTCCCGTGACCGACCCTTAATTGCCATGGGTGTGTCTATCAAAACCATGCACCCACAGCCCACCATTAATCATGTTTTAGTTGAACTTGTACTATAGTGTCACATGTCCATGACCATCATCATTAATATCGTCAAAAGCTAGTAGTGATATTTCCCATGGTGAGCTAGTTGAACTAAGCATGGCTAAGCATTCCCTAATACAACATCTAGCCATATGAAATCCCAATTTATCAATGACATAGGGTAATCAAGCTAAGTTGCACATTATAGGTCCCATCCCACATGATATTATGAAATAATGCAATTTAATTAGAAAAGTGAGATACTTTGCAATTATGTACAATATGATCCATATGGAAAACATGACTTGCTTTGCTCTTGCTCTTGAGGAACTTCTGCGACTACTTCAAAGTAAATGGGAGCGTCGGAGGCGCTGAAATCTATGTGACAAACAAAACACCACAAAAACAGGCTATAAATCTACTTTAACACGCATCAAAACTATCTTTAATGGATTCAAGGCACTTTTATGAGTCATCTGCAACTTGAATGGACTCAAACAGAGTTCGGATGAATTTTCTATGAATTTTAGAAGTTTCATGGTTTTTACTAATAAAGAAAAAGAATTAATGATTTATTGCGCAATCAGCCTTAGGGCTGACGTTACCGGTGTTTGGCCGACACCGATAGGCAGGACCCACCTGGCGATGGCGTGCAGGAGGACGACACATGGTGGACTGGGTCCACGGGTCGAGTTGCACGTGCGCACCCCGTGGCGCACACGTGGCGCCAACGCGGCAACCATGCGGGTGGGCAATGCTCACGCGGCGTCGAGGTGGCACCGACAAGGGTCGGCATCTGGGTGATGCCTGGATGGCCCGGATTCACCCTCGGGTGAATCCAACGGCGTGGGAGGGCGGCGACAGGCGTCGCCGACCGGCAGGGCACGACGGCGCGCAAGACCAAATGGTCACCGGCAATGTGTGGGAGCAGTGTGCGAAGGTGCGGCGTGTGTGGGCTGGCTGGCGGGCTAGTCGGTCGAGGGAAAAAAGAGGGGAAAAGGACGGGAAAATGGCTCACCACGGCGACAGCGACCGATATGGAGATAGGAGACGACGGGGCAGTGGTTGCGGCGGCGAACCGGCAAAAACAAGGGCAGCTGAGGTCCCGCACGGTCCGACGGACATGAGAGAGGGGGAATGAGGAAAGGAGATGGCTTGTGGCGGCGGGAAACACCGGCCAAAGAGGGGGAGAATGGAGGTGCTCACCGGCGCACGAGGGAAGAGGGGTTTCGATGGTGCGACGCGAAATCCGAGCGGTGGCCGAGGTTCTTCGTGAGCTTGCGAAGTTGATGGCGGTGACGAAATGGTTTGGTGATGGGCGACACGACGGAATCAAGCGGCCGGAGCGAGGAAATACGACGGTGCTAGGGCTTCGACGGTGCGGGGTACGATTGAGGGCTTGGGGATTCGATTGAGTCTGGGGTAATGAACTCACCTGATGGTTGAGTTGACGTGCACGAGCGTGGGTTATTGGACCATGAAGTTGTACATGTGGAGGTATGGATGTATCGATAGTGTTGATGTCCTCATCAAAGGAGGAGCAAATTCCATCTTGATCATTCACATCCCACTACATGTTTCATGACAAACCTGAAAACTACTTTTATAACTACCCAGTTACGAAATAGCGTTTGGTAGTCCCTAAGTGAGCCATTACACATGTTGGAATCCATGATGATCTCAAGTCTAAGGACTTTGCACCAACACTATACTTGGGACCAACTAATGACACATTAATTTCCTATAGTGTCTAAGAATGGGTCTATCCAACAATGTGTTCTCTAACACATGTTCATGTTTATTGATTTGGTATCTCCATACCATGATCTATGATCAATCAATAAACATGTTGATCTTAGAATCATATCTGTTTCATTGATATGATATATGATCATGATCATTTAGAAATAGATTCATACATAATGAGTCTCATAAATAAGTCACATACTTATTGATCAATATGAGTTGTCTATTTCATGAAACTGAATAACATTTTGTTCGTTGATACATAAACATTGACCATGATATCCTACATCTCTATATTGCCTCTAGGGCATATCACTAACAGTCTCCCACTTGCACTAGAGTCAATCATGTAAGTATCTAATACCCATTGCTCTGATGTGCACCCCATGTTTTGGCTGAGGGAGAGGTTTTTGTCAACGGATCAGAAATATTTAGATCCGTGTGCACTTTGCATATCTTTATGTCACCTCTGTCCATTATCTCGCGGATGAGATGGTATTGCCGAAGTATGTGTTTGGATTTCTGATGCGACCTAGGCTCCTTAGCCTGTGCAATGGCGCCACTATTATCACAATAGAGGGACATTGGACTAGTCGCACCGATCATCACATCTAGCTCAGAAATAAATTTCTTGATCCAAACAGTCTCCTTTGCAGCTTCAGAAGCAATGATGTACTCAGCCTCCATTGTAGAATCAACAATAGTGTCCTGCTTGGAACTCTTCCAGCTGACTGCGCCTTCATTCAGACAGAATACGAACCCATATTGTGATCTATACTCATCTTTGTCTGTTTGGAAGCTAGCATCGGTGTAACCACTTACAACGAGCTCTTCTTCACCTCCATAGACTAGGAATATATCCTTAGTTCTTCTCAAGTACGTAAGGATATTTTTTACAGCTATTCAGTGACCTTCACCTGGATCCGATTGGTACCTGATCGTAGCAATCAAAGCATACGAGACATCTGGACGTGTACATAGCATAGCATACATTATGGATCCAATTGCCGAAGCATATGGAACCATATTGATCTTACTCCTCTCATCAGGTGTCCTAGGACACTGATTCTTGCTAAGATTGATGCCATGCGACATTGGCAAGAAAACCTTTCTTGGAATCATGCATGTTTAACCTCTTCAACACTTTGTCAATGTATGTATTTTGGCTTAATTCAATTAGCCTCTTGGATCTATCTCTATAGATCCTAATGCCCAGTATGTATGCTGCCTCCCCTAAGTCTTTCATGGAGAAACTGTTTTTCAATGGAGACTTGACGGATTCTAGCATAGAGATATCATTTTCAATCAACAATATGTCATCCACATATAAGATTAGAAACACAATTGCGCTCCCACTGACCTTCTTGTAAACACAGGCCTCCTCTTCATTTTTGACAAAACCAAACCCTTTGATTACCTCATCAAAATGAATGTTCCAACTCTGAGATGCTTGCTTCAACCCATAATGGATTTCTATAGCTTGCATATCTTTCCAGGCGATTGTGGATCGACAAAACCTTTAGGTTGTATCATATACACATCCTCGCTTAGGTTTCCATTTAGGAAAGCCATTTTGACATCCATCTACCATATCTCATAATCGAAATATGCATCAATCGCTAGGATAATCCGAATAGACTTTAGCATTGCGACGGGCGAGAAGGTTTCATCATAATCAACTCCTTGAATTTGTGTAAAACCTTTTGCCACCAATCGCGCCTTATAGATGTGAACATTTCCATCCATATCTGTCTTTTTCTTAAAAACCCATTTGCACTCAATGGTTTTGACACCATTGGGTGGATCAACCGAGTTCCAAACTTGATTGTTATACATGGATTCTATTTCGGATTTCATGGCTCCACGTCATTTATTGGAATCTGGTCCCGCCATTGCTTCCGCATAGGTCTTAGGTTCACTGTTGTCTAACAACAATATATCACGTTGTTCCGTACCTATATACCTTTTAGGTGCACAATGTGATCTTTCGGACCTCCGTGGGGCTCGTGTATCTACAACAGATGGCGCAACATCTTGTTCCTCCTGTTGTGGTTCTGTGGTAGCTGAAACACTTTCTGGTGTTTCTTGAACTTCTTCAAGATATAAAGGCCGGCGACGGCGGGCGCGGCCATTAACGGCACGGAAGCGGGGAAATGGGGCGGTAATAACTGACAGGAGGGGCGGGAGTGTTATGGCGGCTTTAGGGCATGCGGGAGAGGAGGGGTAGCCAGGATCCGTGCGGGGCGAGGTGGAGTGAGATGTGGTGACGTGGCCAGAGGTGGGAGACGTGCCTGACAGGCGGGCCCCACCTCTCAGTGGCCCGAGGAGGCAAGGGAGGACAAATGGACTTATTCTCGTGTGGCCGAGGCTAACAGGCCGCACCCTTCGACGAGCCCACAGGGAGAGAGAGAAAGGGTGGCGCGCAGGAGAGAATGGGCCGTCGACTCGGGCCGATGGCCCAAGGCCAAAAAAAGAGCGGGAAAGGACGGAGAGAGAGAAAAGATTTTCTTGGGATTTATTTAATTCTGATTTTGATTTTAATTGGTTGAAAATAATTTCTAGTGCTCAAAATTCCACTAAAAATCCTGTTAATGTATTTTGACATGTAGAATTTAAGAAAAATCCTACCATGCCATTTCCATTTAGAATTTGCATTTTAAAATTATTTTTTGCTCTAGGTTAATTCTCCAATTATTTCTTTTCCGATTTTCTTTAATGATTTTTAAAAGGGAAAAAACCTCGGGATGTGACAATGGAAGAGCTAGAGGAGTTGACTATGGAGGCCGAAAATAAGGGCCATTTAGACGAACATGAAAGTTTCTTTCTTGAATATAAGGGACCTTACTCTCTTAAGGTATCTTTAGAGTGTGTCACATTTTGTGCCATGAGCACATACAACCACCTTAAGGTCCTCATTGAAAAAATATTTAGAACGTTGCATTTGTTTATCATAACATTGCAATTTTCATGGTTGCACCTATGGCACTAACCTTGCAGCTACAACTTCAATGATAAATCAACAATTGGTGGTGATGCTAGGGACTACATCGCCAATTGTGGCCGCAATGTAAAGATTCCCCATGGTCGAACTTTTGACCATAGACAAAGCACTCGCGAGAGATAGCCCGGTTTATCATTTCCCTTCATCAATAAAAAACAAGAACATGTTTTTAGGGTAAGTTTGCCCTTCTGTACTTTTTATCACTAACCATTTCAGGTTAAGATTAAAAAGAATGATGGTCATGTGATGCCCAAGCACATGGGAGCACCTTAGTACTTTTGGTGATGGAACAAGTTCTGAAGGAAGCCTGAACACCACACACTTGATTTTTGGTGTCCCGCGACACAAAAATCCAAGTGTGGAAGAGGATTGTACGTATCTCATAAAAAATTCCATTCATGACACAATTCCTTGGTCTAGAGATGATGTTAGTTATTGTATCTTGCCTTGATAAAAAAATTCGAAAAGAAGTTTTTAAATGTCCTGCTTTTGACATTAAAACAAAGTCCTGTCGGGAGGTATCGAAGTTCACCATTCATATACTTATATCTATCTTCACATGAAAATAACTTGATCATATGCTTCGTCCATCTATTCTCGAAGCTCTGGTTTGAATGAAAATGCAAAGTCCATTCATAGGCTCTTTAAAAATGAAGCATGGTGCTTAGGATACAAGTCTTCTTTAATCAAATTAGACATGGTGTCGAGTTTGCTTAATGAACCTTAGAGTTAATGCTTGTATAGATCCTGGTTGTATAAACATCAACTAACCCCTGTAGAAAAAATCTTCAAATTTGAGTGGGCAAGTCTTTAAGTTGATTCAAACTAGAGATAATCCAAGGCATTGATATACGACAAAGTTGCATAACACACAGAGGAGGCACAAAACCCTCTGGTGTTTATGTTGAGTCAATTTTAATGTCTTGTTTGAGCATAAGAAAATTGGTGAAAATAAAATTTCCAAATAATAATAATAATAATAATTAATAATAATAATAATAATAATAATAAGGGGGGAAGGGTAAGAATCCCTTTTTGTGTTGCTTTTTTGTCTATCGCCCATGGTTGATGTAGCCTTCACACACAAAGTCCCCATGTGGATTCAATGTAAGTTTCCAGGTAAGTTTTATTTCAATTAAATAAAATAGAGGTTTTGACTCTTCGGATTTCAAATCGGTGGAGTCCCTTTTGTTCTCACTTTTTTGTTTGAATAAGCAACCCAGGTACAAGAACAAGTGTGGGAGTGATCTTGTGTTCACATTGTACACTCACACATCAAGATCACCCATGTTCGTGCTTCACCATGATGCCTGCACATTCATGAGATGAGACAAAACATCCATTGCACATCGGTTGCTTGCTTCTAGACTCACTGCACACTGGTTTTCATGTTTATCCTCTCATCCCCTTAAATTTTGAGTTTGAATATTCTCATCATGGAATATATCTAGGAAAACTAAACTCAACTTTTAACATGAGCCTGAATAATTCAAACTAGAGTATATGACTTGCCTACAAATATATGCATACTCTTTATTCCTCGCATGTACATTGTGCCTATGAACATATATCATTAGGAATACATGCCATCTAAGTAATTAATGAATGAGAGATTGCCTGATGAGATGATCCTTGCCTTCTTCTGTTAAATCCTTGGGAATTTTATAAAAAGAAAATACTATAACTTTACATACTCATTGATGTTTTATTCCCACCAGAGCCATATGTCAATCTTCATGATAAAACCTATACATATACTACTTGTAGTCATTTTGAGTTTTATCAAATATTTAGACCCCCGTTAGATTCTTTTCGTGCCTTTATGATCAAAGTCTTGTGTATAACCACTATATAAAATTGCTGTCCCTCTACATTAGAGGTTTAACCAAAATATCCCATTCACCACCATATGCAAACTTCTGCTCCGGAATTCTACATCCACCATCGTCTATCCACCAAAATAAAGACTCCAAATGATTATGATTCTCTATCCTCCTATCCATGCCAAATGAGAAATGAGCTAAAAGACTATATAAATGTGATGTAGAAAATCATAATGCTCACAAGAGAATAAAACAAATATTCTCGAGCATGATGAAGAAAAAAGTTTTTAGCCATGTTCTCTAAATAAAAGATAGGGAGGAGGATCATACAAAAAAAGGAGTCACCAACTTAATTCTTTTTCTTCTTCCATCTTTACACTCACATATCCCCTTCTACATTTATGCACAAGCTGTTCCATTCTTCAATCACCCAGGATGACATGGTAGACACTTCAAAAGTTCACGAGTATAGGTATGGCTTGGAATACTTTGTATGTTTGCTTTATACAACAAGTACATACTCTATTTGATATCCATGAGTTTTACTCAGGGATGAGTAAAGGATAAGTGTGGGGGTGTTGTTGACGGTCCTTAAATACTAAATCCAACCGTCAATCCCTACAAAAAAGGATAAAAGATGAACATCAACATAGCGGTAGGGTTATTTACTAATCCATTCCATAAGTATTGGTGAATATTTGTATGCAGGTGATTAATGGGAGAAAACGCAACCACCATGCGACAAGATACACCTCCAACCTATCACGCGTGAGCACAAGGATTGGAGGGCCCACAAGTTAGCTTTAACCGACATAAAGTGGAGCCAAACACTCAGGAACCGACTAAAGGGTTCACCTGTCATCCACTGGTGAAAGTCGGTGGCCAGAGGTGGTGGAAATGGTTCGGCCGAACCACTCCAGCAGCCTCTAACCACTACCTAGCACGTAGCAACTCCCCATTGGTCCCTAATGGAGGTTATGCAAGTTTGGCGGTTAAAAACCGACTTTACAATCGCCATTTGGAGGCTATAAGAAGGAGGAGCTTCACCACATTCAACACACAACATAAGAAGATCAAAGCTACATTCCAAAGGCATAGCTCTTGTTCTCTAGTGCTTAGAAAATAGGGTAGAGAGTGAGGGGTAGTCCGGAGGAGTGCCGGGTATCTTGGCACCGACCTCTGACCTTGTACCTCGACGGATACTTATGCAAATTAAGTGTTCGTGATTTACTATGGTTGCTTTACTTTAATTAGGGTAATTACTTTACTGCATTTACTTATAGGATCATCATGCATTTGTGGGTGGTTTAGTCTAAGACCCCTGATGAAGATGGGTGTTCTTGGCCAAGATTAGAGTAGTAATCATTAGCGTAGACATCGTGTCTAGGCTGAAGTTTACCTTTGTTTGCCACATACTCCACGGGATGTAGAGATAGGCGGTAGGTGGTGACAGCCTTGTTCGTCCTTTCTAATCCTCCACGTTTGGATACATCAGAGAGCTTGTAAGCCGGAGACACTCGATAGACCGAATGTAAGATGACGCCCAAAGTAAGTAAATTGAGTAAGGTCATTACCTTCTATCTACAGCCACAACCATAGAAATCCTCTCTATACCCTCAATTACATATTCTTGGTGTCCTTGGATGAACCTAACCCTTAGATAATTCACACACGTTCCCTATGAAATTTGATACCTTGGAATACTCCCGGGGGAAGTGCTACAATGGTATTCTATGTGCTTGCGGATTTATCTGTGACCGTAAGAAATACCAACATTTACCTTCCCGTCCCAGTTTCCACTCTCCCTCTCTTTGACAAGTAGGACCGGTGGCCCTACCTGTCATCTCCTTTCCCAACCTCCGACTGGGAGAATCGGCCACCATTTTTCCCACGTCGTCGCCTGCCCATGCCTTCCACGCTCGTGGCACACACCTTGGAGGACGAGGTCCACCTCCCCGCCTTCGCCACGTCGCAACCCCCCATTTCCCCACTTCCCTACATCGAATCATGCTCATCGGCCACCACATGCCCCACCAACTTCGCATGCCATTCCCGCCTTGCCCGACCACGATCTCAATCCTTGAGCCTATATAATCCCACCACCTAGGCTCACCTCTCTCATTTTCCCCTCCCCGTGCCTGCCGCACCCCTATCTGCCTCCCCGCGCTGAGCCCGAGCACCGCCATAGGCTGCCATCTCCGGCTGAGCACCACACCTCTAGTGCTGTCGCACTAGCGCGCCAACACTGCCGCTAGCTTCGCCACTCTGTGACACACCCCGACCGCTGCTCCTTTTTCGCCCGCCATCATTGAAACCTTGCCTCCATCGCAAACTCGAGACATCGCCGCTGCTCGCCATCTTTGGCAGTCCACCGTTGTCGCTAGAGGCCACCTCTCGCTGCACCATTGTCTCCATCGCATTCCTCGGACCAAGGAGAAGCCCGGCCACCCATTCCGTCTCCCCGAACACTGCCGGAGTCCTCTTCTCCTCGCGTGATGTGAAATCTACCTCAAGCTGCCGCCGTTGGCCACTTCTTCGCACCACCTCGGGCCTCCTCTTCCTCGCCCGCCTTCTTCTTTCTCAGGTCGAGGTGAGTCCCATCCATCACTTCTCGAGCGCCCGCTGCTGGAGCACCATGCCTGCCGGCGTCCGAGAGCCCTCCACCACTATCCCCATGTCGCCACCCGCCCCTTTCACCTTGTGTGCTCAGTGAGCACCCATTCCCCCTTCCCACCACCTTCTGTCACTCCCTAAACCCCCGCCACTCGCTGCCGGTGGCCTTTGGGCCCCGGGCGCCGCCGCTGCATCGCCATTCGCTTGACCCAGCTTGCGAGCCGGCTCCCTTCACTCACCATCACCGATCCCCTTCTGGGTGATCTAGGCTATCCGTGTGGCCGCTCAGATTGCCGCCATGTTGGTGCCCCGTCGGTCCCATACGTGTGCAACATGGTGCATCCGCGCCGCCTTCGTGGTCCCGGTCCACCGTGGACAGGCGTCCCCTCTCACTAACATGCGGGGCCATATGTCAGTGGCTTAGCCCTTTCTCCCTCGAGGGTTGATGTCATAACCCTTTGATTTCCTTTAAGAAATAAATAATAATTGTGCAATAAATCATTTTTAATTCCACAAACTCATTTAAAAGGCTCAAATCTTCTAAAATTCATAACTAATTAATACAATCTCCAAATTGATCCATTAAACTTGCAAAATTGATCTAAAATTAATATCTACATGTTTATTTAAATTTTATGTACTGTTTACTTTGTATTAGGGTTTTTCCTCATTTTTGCGTGCCAGTGTGTAGATTCAGCCATTTCGGAAGATTGTGATCTCAAGGAAAAGAGTTCGGAAGATTGATCAGAGATGCAAGGCAAGTCGCACATTCCCCCTGGAATATATTGAAGCTATTTTATAAAATGTTTTATCGTTTGCAAATAATATGCATGTGTTGCTAATTACCTTGGAATAGGGACTACCTATTTGCTTGATTGTGCCATGTTTAATTGATTCCCTTTCTTTGTCAAACCTTGGGTGATATGTCACTTGTGTTGACCTAGCTGGAATTATATAAGCTTAGCCCCACTTAGGTACTAGTAGCTCACAAATGGGATAATCACACTATTTACAATTAGCATCTTGATGAGCATCAAGCTCGAGACATATGATCATGCTTCAATGATTGTAGTTACTCAACTAAAATATGGCTTAATGGTGGGCTGTGGGTGCATGGTTTTTCTTGTCGCACCCATGGAAATTAAGGACCAGTTCGTGGGAAACCCTAGAAGACTTATCGTGCTTACCACAAGCAAGCATGGGCAACGGCTGGACTTGTAGTATAGCTTTCCCCTTTGTGATGCCTCGAGGCGATGGTGGGCATGTTGGAGTTGGGTCGGCCTGGTCTTATGGGTTGATCGGCTGGGGTGGATTCACCGAGACGCACGGGGGGCTGCCCACCATAGTTTAGGGGTGGGGGTGAAACCTCAGCATGGTGCGCTTGGTTAGGGGGAGTTATGCGAAGGGTTTTGTCACAAACACTCGCATGGTGACCTGTCTACGCGGGGACGGTGATATACGGTGGATTGTGTCTTGTGGGTACAGTTGTGCACCTCTGGCAAGAGTAAGACTATTCGAATAGTCGTGCCCATAGTTATGGGCGATCGGATACGGTGCATTCGGGCGATGGAAAAATAGGGTTCATCCTAGTTTACTAGAACCAAAACAACAACAATTTCATTGGTCTTACTTTGGTTTATCCAAAATTGGTTAAGGGGAAATGAAGACGAGATCTAGGGGATTCCATTTTTGAATCCATTTTGGAAGGAGAGACAATGACGAGGCCGGATTTCGTGGAGGAATTGGCTTTGGTCTCGGCTGTGCAGAGGAGTCCTGTCCGGAGGAGGAATACGACACTGTGCACCAGGTCCCATGAGTCAGCAGGTAGAGGCGGCTCGTGGGATCGCTTGGCGAGCTGGGCCGGATGGCCTCATGGCTAGGGTGAAAACGGATTGGAAACTAGCTATACCATATCTGTTTTCATATTTTTTTGGAATCAGATTCGGAATCGGAAAGCCTGGATACAGAAACAGAATCGAATACTATCGAAAACAAATATGGAGCGAATAAGAACCAAAACGAATAAGATACTGGAAATTCATCGAAATATAAAAACCCCTCGAACTAAATTGATAAGGAATCTCAATGTTTAGAAGATAGTTTAGTGTTTGAAATATTTTTTCGTAACATTGCTGTAGCTTACTGACATTAGAAAGTGACCGGTATAGTAATAGAAAATTAGAACTTCACCTGAACTTTTTTGCTATTATTTATTTTGATTTGCTGGCAGTTGGTATAATATTCAATGCAAACTGTGTATAGACATCGTTGCTGGAGTAACTAAAATTTTGGTTGACCAGACATTTGTGAAAGAACAAGTTACCCTATAGTATGAATTAGGCTAATGACTATGAGTACATCTGAAAACAAAACATACAAGCATGCCAAGAATTTGCAATAGTCAAAACCACTTTATTCATACAAGCGACGATGCTTGGCGGCAGGGGCAGGACGGCAGCGGTAGGGCTGGGACGGTGGCGGTGCGTGACCGCCGCAGGGGCAGGTTGGCGGCTACGTGGGACCAACTCGCTTTCCCATTCTCCTTCCTCCTTCCCTTGCACCCCGGCCGTGCGCGCAGCGGCAGCGGCGGCAACCGGTGACCTATCCTCCGGGTCGGCGACTGGCGACTGGTGACCTTCCCTCTGGGTTGGCGACCGATGACTGGTGCCTCCTTTTCTCCCCTATGCTCCCTGGAGCGGCGCGAGTGTGGGATGGTAGGGGCGTGAGCGGCGGGACGACGGGGGCAGGAGCGGCAGGACTGTCACACCCGAAAATTCATCCCAAATTTCCTGACTATTTTATGTATTAAATCCCTGTCCAGGAATCAACCAGGGTACATAAAATGACAAATTAATACACAGATCTAAACGTAAAATAAAACATAAAAAAATAAAAATATTACCGAAGAGGCTCTTAGTCCTCACACCCAAAAACTGCATCGAAAAAGAAAGACGACACTAGCGGGGCTTCAGCTCCACTCCACAGGCAAACTCAACTGGGATTTGAGCCTTGATCTTCTAACTCTATCTTCAACTCAGAAGCACTACACTTATGAAAGAGGGAAAAATCGCAAGGCTGAGTACAACCACCATACTCAACAAGCCACACCGAGGAATGCAGACGTGCAAAGGGAGACAAGAGTGGCTTGGGGCTATTTTGCATAAATGCAGTTTACAAACATTTAATTGTTTAAAAACAGTAAAACAATTGAGTAATTAAGTCAATATTAATCTTCCACTAAACAACATTATCCCCACGTTGAACAAGCCCAACCATTCCACCTGAACTAAACAAGTTTCATCAAATCAAATTATTCAGTAGTGGGACTAATCATAGTGAATCTGGTCGATCGTCCATAACCGCGGGCACAGCTATTCGAATAGTTTTTCTCTAATCAGAGGGGCACAACTTTACCCACAAGACACGATTCCACACATGTTACCATGCCATGAAGTACCACCATGATACTGCAAAGGGGGGAATCGTGACAAGACCTTTAGCATAACTCCCCCTAACCAAGCGATACCACACCAAGGTTTCTCCCCCACTCCCCTAAGGGTAATGGGCAGCCCCCCGCGTGCCACGGTGAATCCGGAAGCCGATCAACCCGTAAAACCGGGGCCGACCCAATTCAATACTATGAGTCAAGCAGTTGCCCGTTCTTGCTTGTGGTAAGCGCTTTAATTCTTCCAGGGTTTCCCATGAAACGGTCCTTATTGCCATGGGTGCGACCATCCAAAACCATGCACCCACAGTCCACCATTAAGTCATATTTTAGTTGAGACAATTATGACCAATGAGACATGGCCAGGTATATCGAGCTTGTAGCTCATTAGAGACTAGAATAAATAGTGTAATTATCTCATTTAGTGAGCTAGTGGTAATTAAGCGTGGCTAAGCATATAATTCTAGCTAAAATCAACATATGTGACTAATGCTAGTCAGTTATCACCCAAGTTTAACAAAGAACAGATATCAAGTAAATAAGGCTCAAACAAGGAGATAGGTAATCTATCATTTCATGTAATTAGCAAAGAAAATACAATTTTATTTGCAAACATAAAACATTTATAAAAGTAGGATCAATATGCTTCAAGGGAAGTGTGACTTGCCTTGCGTCTTCAAACAAGCTCTTGGACTCTTTTCCTCAGGAGCGCGGACTCCGAAAACGACGGAATCTACACGCTGGCACGCAAAAAAAGGAAAAACCCTAATAAAAACCAAATAACAGTACATAAAAAGTAAACAAACTTGTAGAGCTCAATTTTATATGAATTTTGCAATTTGAATGGCCCAATTTGGAGTTCGTATGAATTAGATATGAATTTTAGATGTTTTGGACCATTTAAATGAATTCTAGAAATTAAAACGATTTATTGGACAATATTTAATTATTTTTACAAAGGAAAAGGCTCGGGGTGACGTCGGCAAAACAAGGGCGACGTCGCCAAGCAAAGGATGACGTCGGCAAGCCGAATGCGACGTTAGCGGCGGCGACATCGGCGGCGCGCAAGCAAGGGCGACGTCGCGGCACAAGGGCGACATCAACGGCTAGGGCTGACGTCAGCAGCCAAGGGCTGACGTTAGCCGCGATAGCGGTGCACGGGGTTCACGGTGGACCCGATCCGCGGGGACCGGTCCACCAGTCCACCACGTGGACGGTCCGGGTCACCCCGAAGGGGATCAGACGGCCACGGGGACCGACAGCCTCGATCTATCGAGAGGTAGATCGGACGGCTGGGTGGCTCGCGGGCGGTGGCGACCGGCGGCGGCCGTCGGGCAACGCGGCGGTGACGTGCGCGCCCCGATGGTCGCCGACGGTGGCCATCGACGCGGCGGCGAGCGGCGGAGGAGCTAGTAAGGAGGTAGGGGTCTTACCGAGCGCGCAAAAGTGGGGAGGGGCGGCGCGATGAGCGTCGGCGAGCGGAGGCGGATGCCGGCGTTCGGGCGCTCGGTGATAGGGTGCTGCGGCGGCGTCCCGAAGGCGGGGAGTGGATGCCGAGGGATGGTGAGGCACGGCGAAGCCGGAGGGCGAACCGCGATGCTCGGGAAGCGGCGCGGCGGAGGAAAATGACGGCCGGAGGCGAGCGGGTGGCGGTGACTCGGGAAACACGGTGGGAGGGGTTCGGCTATGACCCGAAGGTGGGGAGGCGGCGGCCGGGGTTCGGGGGGCACGGGGAGTGCGGCGGTGGCCTCGGTGTGCGACGGCAACGCTTGGAGTGGTAGCGGCGCGTGACCGGAGTTTGGCGGCGAGCGGCGGAACGAGGAGGAGCGCGGGAAGTGCGCTAGGGTTCACGGGGAGCTCGGGCGGCAGAGGGGAAATGGAGAGGAGAGCTCGGGCGGGGTTTTTATAGCCTCGGGGCGTGGGGATCTGGTCGGGATGCTGCAGGAAAAGCGACGGAGTGGTTACGCCGGCGGCCGGGAAAATCGAATCGACCGTTCGACCGATTTGCGCACACGGGCGACGGGCAGGAGTGCGCGCGCAGTGCGGGGAAAAGTGGGCGACGCTTGCGCGGCTTGGGGCGGCACGGAGGCGCGGGCGCGTGTAACACCCTGAAAATCGGGGATTTAAAAATCAAAAACTAAAATTTGGGACTTACAAAAAACTTTTGGTATTATTGCATCTCGTCGTGTTTATCGCCTCTTATCTATAAGTTTTGTCGCGTGATATAGATAAAATAAAAATTTATTTAAAGAATGAAAAGCCGAGGGAGTTTCGAAATCCAAAAAGAAAGGAAATTTAAAAATAAAGATCCGAAATAAACAAAACAAAATTAATTAATTATAAAAAAATATAAAGGGAAGTCTAGGGTTGATCTTGAATCAAAAATCATATTTTGGAAAAGTTAAAATATAGATTTGAGGGATAATATGTAAGACTTGGGAAAATTATTTGAAAAGTATATAATTTTGGTCTAAACCCTAAAATAGTGATTGAAACGTAATTAATATCCAAATATGAATAATAAAAATATTTAGAAAAGAAAATATTTAGAAAAGTAATTTTAATAAAAAATCCTAACTATTAAATTTAAAGGAAAGGAATAAATTAGGGGTGAAAATATATTTTGAATATTGAAAAGTGGGGGAAAAATTTGAAAATGTATTTTAAAATTAATTTTAGGCATATTAGAATTTACTTTCAATTAGAAATAGAAATGGGAAATTAGGAATTTAATTTAGGAAAAATGAAAAATGGCACTGTTCATTGTCGGCCACGTGTTCGACCGAATCCAGGGCCCGGACCGCGCCGCCGCGCACGCGCGCCTGTCGGCCACGCCGCGCACGCACCGACCCGCCCGCGCCGCCGCACGCGCGCCGCGCCGCCGCCGCCGCCGTGCCATGCGCGCCACCGCCGCCCTCGCGCCCGCGCCCATGCCGGCGCTGCCCGGCCCTCCTCCCTCTCCGCGCGCGCGCGCTGGCCGTGCGCCGTGCCCGCGCCGCACGCCACCGGACCCCCTCTCACGCGTGCTCATGCCGTGCGCCGCCCGGACCCCTTCCCGCGCCGCGCCGAGCGCAATAAAAGGGAGCCCGAACTCCTTCTCCCCCACCACATCTCTTCCCGCTCCTCCTCTTTGCTTCCCGCCGCCCCTTTGCCGCGCAGTTGTCCGCCGCGCCGTTGACGCGGTGCCACTCGAAGCGCGCCGCCGTACCCTCGTCGTCGCTAATCCCGCGTCACCGCCTTGCGCCGACCTCGCCGCCGGTGAGCCCCCATCTCCTCTTCTCCCCCTTCCTCGATAGCCAACCGCCCCCAGGCCCCTGCCCCTGCGTCGGCTCACTTGAGCTAGAGGAGAGAAAGAGAAGAAGAGAGAAGAGAAAGAGTAGGAAAAAAAGAAAAAAAGAAAAGAAAAAAATAAAATAAGACAATAAAAATATAAAACAAAAAATAATAAGAATAAAATAAATTTTGGGAAAATACTTAGGAAGAATTGTTAGCAAAAATGCATATTCTTATTATTTTGGAACCGATTAAAGAGTAAAATATTAATTGTCACATAACTCGATTTATTAGATATTCACTTTAGAAATTTAAATATAATTTGGTTTGTGACTAAACTTCAATTCTAGCTTATGAATTCTTTAACACTTTAAAATTTCAAATAGTGACAAACTCTAGGCTAAATTTTTTTCTGGAATCTAAAATGGTTCATACCCCAGACTTGTCGGCCCGATAAATTAGGGTAAAACTATGAATTTTACAATTTCCTTTTGGTATACATCTTGGATCACCAACCATGACATTTCAAAAAAATCTTAAAACGAATTAACATGGAATATTGACAACAGATAATAAATTAAATCGATGGATCTCAGAACTTCAAACTATTATAACTCGCTCATTCTAACTCGGATTCTAGCTAAACTCGAACGTAAATTCATTTAACGTCGTAGATTCGTCTTAGGAGCCATTTTGCAATTTATTCGGCTTTTAATTGGATTTTATTGAATTCTAAACGAATTCAATCCTTCCTTTTCGCATGTATCGTTAGCATCCGAAGAAGCAAGCGCTGACTACGCAGAAGACCCTGTTCAACAAGCGTGCGAGCAAGGCAAGTCAACACTTTCCTTTGAACATATTGATCCTATTTTGCGAAATGATGTTGTTTTCAATTACAAATTGCATGCTATACAGAAATGAGTACATATACTTGATATACCCTGCCTTGATATTGAATACCCTTAGAAATATTCTTTGTAACCCTCGATGTGATACAACCAGAGGATATCTTCGGTAAAATGCTTAGCCGTGCTTATACTAGAATCTTGCATACTCATACTTTTACAATGAGCTATATGCTTGGGCAGCTACCTTAGGGAAGGTAGTTGAAAAATGACATGTGGAGACATGAGCGCCACATTGCCTAAAACATGATGAAATGAGATTTTATGAAAACCAAAAAGGAAAAACCAATGTTTTTAGACCGGGGCGAATGGATGGATTTGGGTGGATTCCGGGAAAGGCTAGTACCGTCCCTGGTCAATTAAGGACCAAGCCATGAGACTACAACTTAGAACGAGCCAGTACAACCGTACTTCTCGAATGGGTATAGACCTAGCTGATTAAATATCCGAGCGGAGGAAGTATCCCTGCATAGTAGGTTCAGGTGTTGGCGTTGAGGTAAGGGCTTGCCGGTGGGGGTGCACCACTGGTGGGTGCCTGGACGATAGTTAAGGGCCTTCTGGCAGGGGGTGTACCGCTGGTTGGTACCTGGGCAGAGATCGGGCATGCGATCAGCATGAAGAAATGAAGACATGAAGAAAAGGACATGAAGGTGGAAAGTTCAAGGATAGGGCAATTCTTTCTCTTACCCCGGGAACGCCAGAACTCCTCTCACTGCTAGGAAATGATGTCTAGAGTGCATGAGGGCTTATGTTCATGGAGCGGGTACTGCCAAAGTGAGGTTATCGAAAGGCTTTGCCGTGACCGTCCCATATAGAGGGATATAACCTCATTCAATGAGTAGTTGCGGAGTACGGGTAAAGTGTACATCCATTGTAGTGTGAGTCAATCAATCTATTCGAATAGCCGTGCTCGCGATTAATGAGTGACGTGACAAGTTTCTCCCGTGGCTAGACTCTTAAACTTTAAACTGATGGGAATTGGGATTGCATAATGATTTTGAGTGCTGGGAAACCAACTTCTCTATCTGAGAGAAGGGGGAAGACACACCCAGAAAACCATGATGAATCGGAGGCGGGAAGCTATCCTTGGGATCACAATGGATGGTGGACAGAACCGTTGACAACTTTAATATACTTTGGAACTAAAATCTGACTTGGCTAGATGTTAAGATTGTGAAATGATTTGTGAAAATTGGCTTTACGCAAAAGAACCTCAACCATCCTTTGAATGACCCTATCATGTGCATCATTCCGTGTTGGCTTGCTGAGTACATTGGGTACTCACCCTTGCTATACGCACAAACCTCCAGATGAAGGAGATGAGGAAGACCCCTATGCCTACTACCAGGAGGAATGAAGACAATGGAGCGCAATAGGTCTTAGTCCCCAGTCGTTGCCTGTGGCAATCGGCATGCTGCTGCCTTGCGTCTGCTATCTCATCTAATTTCTGTTTTCGGTTGTATCCGGACCGGTAGGTCCTATATGTATTGAATATTGCCTTCGGGCCTATTATTGTAATAATTTCGGTGTAAGCCTATTCGTGCACTTTGCACCTGGTAATTCAGAACTGTATTCGTGGGTACCAAACTACTCGATCCAGGGATCAGGTACTATGAACACGAATGATTGCCGTCCTAAAAACGGGGTCTACGGAGTGGTACCAAAGTGTGGGCGTAGGATAAGACCAGCGGCGCCCCACCCCTTTATAGCTGGTCAAAGGGAAATATCCCTACATAGGATTATTTTGGAAATACAAACTATTTTCACAAGGAAAACATATTTTCTCTCTCACCCCAATTTCTCTACAAACATTTGATTTTACCAATTACCTTACTCTAAACCCTAAACTATCTTCCAAAATAGATATAGGACTGTGACCCTGTTAAAGCTTGAGAGATTGTTTATTCCACCCGCTAAAGCAATAAGAGTACACAGGAATAAGGTCCCAACCAGAGCTTAACCTTTCTTCTGATTTCTTTCTCTCTCTGACAATAGATGGGAAAGAACAAGGGCAGGAAATCAAGATCTCAGCAATCTCATGGATCAACCCAGAGCGACCCTATGGACATTCCACCCTCTTTCCCTATGAATCCGACCTTAGCCTACATAATGGCTAGCCAGACACAATTGATGATCATGATGGTGCAGCAAATGCAACGACACCTTCAAGTTTTGGTTTTGTGTCCAGAGCAACGTTGGTACGTTCTGACTCAAGCCCTGATGACTCCTGCGAATGTCTTTCAAGCCCACGAGAGCGAACGCTGCGGACCCACCATTAGGAGGGAAGGAAACACTTGGCCCCGCTACGGCTTTATGGAACAAGGATATGGAATAAGGAACAGGTGCGGGGAAAACACACCGGAACCCAGATCGAGGGAGAGATACGGTGCGGAAGGAAGGACAAGGAATTCAATCCAACGACCGGCCAAGGGCTCGGATTCACCATCCAACTCCGGAAGAGGAAGTCACCAAAATGTACCACAGGTGGTGCGGCGGGATGATCATCACAAGCACAAGGTGTACCCCGAAGATGCTTGAGGAGATTCCCCGACGTCTAAAGAGGAATGTGCCTGCTTCAACTGTGGAGAGTTAGGGCACTATGCCAATGACGCCCTAGGACAACTCGCACCGTTTCGCACTCCAACACCTATCCCGCAGCCCCAAGGAAAAGGAATGTGAATTGCTTCAACTGTGAAGAATTTGGGCACTATGCCAACCAATGCCCCAAGCCACACAAGACCCCTCCTCTTACCGGTGCCAATGCAACTGGCCATAGGTGGCAACCCCAGATCGGGCGGCAGCCCATACAACTATACAAGAAGTCTGCATCAACTCTGGTCTTGCTTTGGATGGAATTAAGACAGCAATGACCGTGCCCCTTCCCCTTTATGGATGAAGACCCTAGATCGATATTAGTGTTGTTATATTGTGTTGTATGGACTACACATGTCCAATGTATCCCCCTGATGTAACATCTACGAACTAATATGAAGTTCCATGTTATGTCTTAAATGAGTTTATTCCACCATGCTTGTTGTGTACAAAAGATCACTTAAAAACAACTCGAGGATCACTATATTCTTACCTCATCTATACTCCTCAGATGGTGCACCGTCGCAGAGCCTCAGCAGCTACTGAGAACCCACCGGAGCCTAACCCCTCCACCCTAGCAGAAGTCATGACCTTACAGACCCAACTACTTCAAGCCATTGCCAACAACCAAGGACAACGCGGAGGATCAAGCTTAGGCGAGTTTATGCGAGCCAAGCCGCCAACATTCTCCACGGCAGAGGAACCAATGGATGCTGAAGATTGGTTGAGGGTAATAGAGAAGAAGTTGACTCTCGTCCGAGTACGGGAAGCTGAGAGAGTCATCTTTGCCACTAATCAGCTGGAAGGTCCTGCAAGTGACTGGTGGGACACCTAAAAAGAGACTCGGGCGGAAGATGCCAGAGAAACAACCTGGGAGGAATTCACAACCGCCTTCCGTGAAAATTTCGTACCCGCCGCGGTCATGAGGATGAAGAAGAATGAGTTCCGTAGGCTGCGCCAAGGCAACACCTCGGTGCAAGAGTACCTTAACAAGTTCACGTAGCTTGCCCGTTACGCCACAAGCGATCTGGCAGATGAAGAGGAAAAGATGGACAAGTTTATTGAAGGACTGAACGACGAGTTAAGAGGACCGATGATCGGTCAGGACCACACTAGCTTTCAGAGCCTCATCAACAAGGTCGTAAGGTTTGAGCATGACCAAAGGATGGTGGAAAACAACTGAAAGAGAAGACTTGCTTTAGCCCGCCCGATTCAAGGAACGCCCCAGCGACCCAGAGGAGCAACACCAACAAGTTGGAAGCCCGCCGTCACAATGACCAATCACCCCGTTGCACCCGGCAACGCCAG
Source organism: Oryza australiensis (assembly GCA_019925245.2). Lineage (NCBI taxonomy): Eukaryota > Viridiplantae > Streptophyta > Magnoliopsida > Poales > Poaceae > Oryza > Oryza australiensis. Next base: position 2,955,626 of record JAIFGZ020000456.1, on the reverse strand, counting down.
CAGGTCACTTGCCACCCCTTTCCGCTCCCCGGCACCTACCTTGGCAACCCCAAGACTTAAGAATGTGAACTGCTTCAACTGTGGGGAATATGGACATTTCGCCAATCACTGCCCTAAGCCACGTAACACCCCCGTCCGTACTGGAGCCAACGCCATTGCTGTAAGAGGGACCCCTACCCCGGTACCTGGACACAGACTGTTCGGGACACCCCAGCCGAAGGAGGCCACCACTGGAATCCACCATGGCCAAGTGAACCATGTGCATGCTGAAGAGGCCCAGGAGGACCAGATCATGCTAATGGGTACGTTCTCCATCCATTCTGCACTAAGTTAAAGTTTTGTTTGATTTCAAAACTTCGCATTCTTTCATAACCTCGAGGACAAGCACAGAACGTAACCTATGTCAGATAGACCATAAGAGACCCATAATGATACCTTCACCTAGGAGAGACATAGCCATACCCCGTGCCAGCATTGATATGCCCATTGGAAGTAGAGACATGGTGTTTTCTTCAAATATCATGATACCATCCCAAATCCTCAGTACCATTTTAGCATGAACCGATTGACTGAGAATGAGGAGGGTTATAACCTGTGACCCAGAGATAGACACCATGTCCACCCCATGGACTTCACCGACAAGTATAACCATGGACCGAAACTCGATGTTGCATGAGCACGCCACGGGATTATTTACCCTACTACCACCATCGGTAGGCCGGTAAGATCAGGACTACCCGGACATATTTCCTAAGGATTTGTTGATTATGCCTAAAGCAAAGCTTAAAATTTATTTTAGGGGGCAGAGTGACATGACCATGGATCTTTAAATGGTGCCCCATGTTGTAGCTAGATGAAACCAAACCTTCTTCAGATAGTCTTCCGTCAACCATACCCGGGATCACAATCATACCATATAAGGTCACTACCCATCTATGCAATAAAGGTCTCTAAAATTTTGGAGTAGCAAGTCTATTATACAACTTAAGAAAAGCTTAGCAATAGACATACTAAATATTGTATGTTTGAAAGATCGTTCTTTAGACAGACACCGCCACCATCTATTAGTCAATTGGACATTACGCCTATTCTCAGCAGAACAAGGTTTAGATGGATCTAAGCCCCCTCAAAACATAATTAGATTCCTATACTTTACATGGGAAACTAGTTGGAACGCTAGTAGCAATCCTAGCAATCAATGTCATCCAACCACTCTTCTGACAAGCAAAACCCAACAACAACCTAAACCACCTGAGCACCAGTTTAGACAAAACATCCAATGTGCTCCTGATATAAAGACAAAAGAGAGATTCAGGCAGTGGCCGCCAGATCCATACATAAGGGGACAAATTCTAGGAACCATCCATTGACTACCTAATCTATTAGTAACCCCAGAAAAGAGACAAAAACAATGGGTGCCAACACAACGAGAAGACAAACCGCCTCACAAAGGAAATCCTGGTAACCATCCTCTGTCGCATCCCGCCACAGCATCCAAACAAAAACCAGTGGGTATAGCACCCAAGCCAGTAAAGTACTAATAGCCGCTCCGACATACCACACTTTTGCCCACACCCATCGGCAGGCAGCAACCCCTTTCGCCAGAATGCAGCCTCCGTGGCCGAAGAACCTCGACACCACTATCCTCCGAGCATCGTCTCCGGCGACGAATCCACCCATTGCTTGAACCGATGAGGAAACATCTCCTTCCACCCTAGAGCCTGCGACTGCAAGCCCTAACCGCCGATGAAGTCCGCCTCTGCCAAGAACCCATCGCTCTACTTCGCCTTCGTCATGGAGCCCTCGCTCCATCCCTCCTTCACTCGAGCTACTTCGCCTCCACTCACTCTCCGATCTGCTAGCTGGGACAAGTGTGAGAGACAAGCCACCTCTCTCTCCCCTTTCCTTATAAATGAAGCAAGGGCACACATCAAAAGATTCCTTATGGAAATATTAGATTAATAGAACCACTAAGTCTAGAGTACCTAGAATGGTTTTTTTTCTTTTTTTTAAAAAAAGGATTATATAGTTATCTGAAACAAAGAATCACAAAGACACAGTAGGGATCACCTTAAGAACTCCATGATCGATTTCCCCCTTATCATAAACAATCATCCTATCCATCGTTTGTTGGGATGAAGTCCTAAATGGATCAGTCATATATGAACCAACAGACTTCCAACCACAATCCAAACCAAATCTCGAGGACGAGATTTATTTTAAGGGGAGTAGGTTTGTAACACCCTGAAAATCGGGGATTTAAAAATCGAAAACTTTTGGTATTATTGCATCTCGTCGTGTTTATCACCTCTTATCTATAAGTTTTGTCGTGTGATATAGATAAAATAAAAATTTATTTAAAGAATGAAAAGCCGAGGGAGTTTCGAAATCCAAAAAGAAAGGAAATTTAAAAATAAAGATCCAAAATAAACAAAACAAAATTAATTAATTATAAAAAATATAAAGGAAAGTCTAGGGTTGATCTTGAATCAAAAATCATATTTTGGAAAAGTTAAAATATAGATTTGAGGGAATAATATGTAAGACTTGGGAATCTATAAAAATTATTTGAAAAGTATATAATTTTGGTCTAAACCCTAAAATAGTGATTGAAACGTAATTAATATCCAAATATGAATAATAAAAATATTTAGAAAAGAAATATGAAGTTGGGAAAGTAATTTTAATAAAAATCCTAACTATTAAATTTAAAGGAAAGGAATAAATTAGGGGTGAAAATATATTTTGAATATTGAAAAGTGGGGGAAAAATTTGAAAATGTATTTTAAAATTAATTTTAGGAATATTAGAATTTATTTTGAATTTTTAGAATGAAAGGAAATAGAAATTGAAAATTAGGAATTTAATTCGGGAAAAATGAAAAATGGCACTGTTCATTGTCGGCCACGTGTTCGATCGAATCCTAGGGCCCGGACCGCGCCACGCGCACACGTGCGCCGTCGACCACGCCGCGCACGCACCGACCCGCCCGTGCCGTCCCGCCGCCGCGCGCCACGCCGCCGCGGCGCAGCCGCCGCGTGCGCCTGCTCGCCTTGCGCCGCCGCTCGCCCGTGCCGTGCGCCACCGCCGCCCTCGTGCCCCGCGCCCATGCTGTGCGTCGCTCGGCCCCCTCCCCCTCTCCGCGCGCGCGCCGACACGCCGTGCCCGCGCCGCACGCCGCCGGACCCCCTCCGCGCGTGCTCATGCCGTGCGCCGCCCGGACCCCTTCCGTCGCCGCGCCAAGCGCAATAAAAGGGAGCCCGAACTCCTTCTCCCCCACCACATCTCTTCCCTGCTCCTCCTCTTTGCTCCCCACCGCGTCCCCTTGCCGCGCGGCCCGCCCGCGCGCCGTGACGCGGTGCCACCCGGCGCGCCGCCGTTCCTCGTCGTCGCTGCTCCCGCGTCACCGCCTTGCACCGACCTCGCCGCCGGTGAGCCCCCTCTCCTCTTCTCCCCCTTCCTCGATAGCCAACCGCCCCCATGCCCCTGCCTGTCGGCTCACTTGAGCCGAGAGGAGAGAAAGAGAAGAACAGAGCGAGAGAAAGAGTAGGAAAAAACGAAAAAAGAAAAAAAAAAAAAAAAAAAAAAATAAAATAAAACAATAAAAATATAAAACAAAAAAAATAATAATAAAATAAATTTTTGTGGAAATACTTAGGAAGAATTGTTAGCAAAAATGCATATTCTTATTATTTTGGAACCGATTAAAGTGTAAAATATTAATTGTCACATAACTCGATTTATTAGATATTCACTTTAGAAATTGAAATATAATTTGGTTTGTGACTAAACTTCAATTCTAGCTTATAAATTCTTTAACACTTTAAAATTTCAAATAGTGACAAACTCTAGGGTAAAATTTTTCGGAATCTAAAATGGTTCAAACCCGAGACTTGTCGGCCCGATAAATTAGGGTAAAACTATGAATTTTACAAATTTTTTTGGTATACATCTTGGATCACCAACCATGACATTTCAAAAAAATCTTAAAACGAATTAACATGGAATATTGACAATAGATAATAAATTAAATCGATGGATCTCAAAACTTCAAACTATTATAACTCGCTCATTCTAACTCGGATTCTAGCTAAACTCGAACGTAAATTCATTTAACGTCGTAGATTCGTCTTAGGAGCCGATTTTGCAATTTATTCGGCTTTTAATTGGATTTTATTGAATTCTAAACGAATTCAATCCTTCCTTTTCACACGTATGGTTAGCATGCGAAGAAGCAAGCGCTGACTATGCAAAAGACCCCATTCAACAAGCGTGCGAGCAAGGCAAGTCAACACTTTCCTTTGAACATATTGATCCTACTTTATGAAATGATGTTGTTTTCAATTACAAATTGCATGCTATACAGAAATGAGTACCTATACTTGATATACCCTGCCTTGATATTGAATACCCTTAGAAATATTCTTTGTAACCCTCGATGTGATACAACCGGAGGATATCTTCGGTAAAATGCTTAGCCATGCTTATACTAGAATCTTGCATACTCATACTTTTACAATGAGCTATATGCTTGGGCAGCTACCTTAGGGAAGGTAGTTGAAAAATGACATGTGGAGACATGAGCGCCACATTGCCTAAAACATGATGAAATGAGATTTTATGAAAACCAAAAAGGAAAAACCAATGTTTTTAGACCGGGGCGAATGGATGGATTTGGGTGGATTCCGGGAAAGGCTAGTACCGTCCCTGGTCAATTAAGGACCAAGCCATGAGACTACAACTTAGAACGAGCCAGTACAACCGTACTTCTCGAATGGGTATAGACCTAGCTGATTAAATATCCGAGCGGAGGCAGTATCCCTTCATAGTAGGTTCAGGTGTTGGCGTTGAGGTAAGGGCTTGCCGGTGGGGGTGCACCACCGGTGGGTGCACGACGATAGTTAAGGGCCTTCGGTAGGGGTGTACTGGGTTGGTACACAGGCGAGATCGGGCATGCGATCGGCATGAAGAAATGAAGACATGAAGAAAAGGACATGAAGGTGGAAAGTTCAAGGATAGAGCAATTCTTTCTCTTACCCCGAGAACGCCAGAACTCCTCTCACTGCTAGGAAATGATGGCTAGAATACATGAGGGCTTAAGTTCATGGAGCGGGTACTGCCAAAGTGAGGTTATTGAAAGGCTTTGCCGTGACCGTCCCATATAGAGGGATATAAGCTCATTCAATGAGTAGTTGCGGAGTACGGGTAAAGTGTACATCCACTGCAGTGTGAGTCAATCAATCTACTCGAATAGCCGTGCTCGCGTTAATGAGCGACGTGACAAGTTTCTCCCGTGGCTAGACTCTTAAACTTTAAACTGATGGGAATTGGGATTGCATAATGATTTTGAGTGCTGGGAAACCAACTTCTTTATCTGAGAGAAGGGGGAAGACACACCCAGAAAACCATGACGAATCGGAGGCGGGAAGCTATCCTTGGGATCACAATGGATGGTGGACAGAACCGTCGCCGACTTAATATACTCTGGAACTAAAATTTGACTTGGCTAGATGTTAGGATTGTGAAATGATTTGTGAAAATTGGCTTTACGCAAAAGAACCTCAGCCATCCTTTGAATGACCCTATCATGTGCATCATTCCGTTTTGGCTTGCTGAGTACGTTGGGTACTCACCCTTGCTATACGCACAAACCTCCAGATGAAGGAGATGAGGAAGACCCCTATGCCTACTATCAGGAGGAATGAAGACAATGGAGCGCAAAAGGTCTTAGTCCCCAGTCGTTGCCTGTGGCAATCGGCATGCTGCTGCCTTCCGTCTGCTATCTCATCTAATTTCTGTTTTTCGTTGTATCCGGACCGGTAGGTCCTATATGTATTGGATACTGCCTTCGGGCCTATTATTGTAATAATTTTGGTGTAAGCCTATTCGTGCACTTTGCACCTGGTAATTTAGAACTGTATTCGTGGGTACCAAACTACTCTATCTAGGGATAAGATACTATGAACACGAATGATTCCCGTCCTCAAAAATGGGGGTCTACAGCGCGAGATCAGCGGTGGCAATGGCACGGCGGGAGGTTGGGGACAACCCCGACAGGTGGGGCCTACCTGTCGGCGGCCAGGGAGAGAGGGCAGAGGCTGTCGAGCGGGGCCCGCACATCAGTGGTTCGGAGAGGGGGAAGGCAATGCATACTTTTGCGCAAGGGAGAAGGGAGAGGGAGAAAGGAGGGCCGTAGGGAGGCAATGCGGACTTTTCAAAGGATTGGGCGACGGCGGCCCAAGGGCGGAAAGGAGTTTAAAATTTGTTTTTCATTTAAATTAATCCATAAATGATCTTGGATTTTCTATAAATACCCCCAAAGTATTTAATAAAAATTACTCAACCTCATTTAATGATTAATTAATTTATTTGAATAATTAATTTAATGCTCTTTGTATTATTTAAATTATTTCGAGCTCCAAAATTTCACGAAAAATTTCGAGAATATTTTAGGGCATGGAGAATATTTCAAAAATATTTACAGCCATGATTTTTAAAGGAAAATTTAATTTCCTTAATAGTTTCACTTGATTTACTTTGTTTTTCTTTTTATTTAATTTCTAGAAAATAATTTATTAAATGATTTTTATCCCGAACGAAAATCGGGTGTGACAAGGACGGCGGGTGCGTAAGTAGCGGGGAGTGAGCGGTGAGATGGCGGGGATGCAAGTGGCTAATTGGGCGACTTCGGCTAATTGGGCGATGGCGCATGGTAGTAGGCGGGCGATGGCGGCTAGGAGTATGGGAGTGGGATTCCCAAATGCAGTTAGGGTTAGGGTTAGCTCAAGCATTGAACTATTAGTCTTATGTTGTGCCCTTGTGGGCCACAGTCTAGTGGGCCAGCCCATGGCGATATCCGGTAATTTTTCCATATATTTTCTAATAGATTCGAAATCCTTCGGACGTTTGCTCTACCTTATTCGTTTTCACTACCAAAAATATTTATATGTTTCTCTTTCCATATACGACACTATCCGAAAATTATCCCACCGACACTTTCCGTATCCGAATTTCTGGACGAAAATCGGATAATATTCAAACCGTTTTCACTACTACTCACAGCTAGGCCGACTTGCAAGTTGGGTTGATGCAAAGGGGAGTAGGCCGAAGATGGGAAGGTGAAGCAGGCCGGGAGGAAGTAGGCTAGCAGGAGAGAGAGAGAGAGAGTGGGTTAGTGTTGACGTGAAATTTGTTGTTCACATGGTGGCCTTGAAGATTTGCTTCACTTCAGTGGTTTCTGGGCGTGCCAGTTAGTATGGTCCTGCAACTAATAAGATGGAAATAGATTGATGATCAAGAAACCGATCGGCAATAAGCCGATGTAATGTAGTGAGATCAGCCGATGTTGATATGGTTTTGAATAGTTAGCTATGGATCTAATATAGAATCAAACAATCAGGTAAACACTCTTATAAAGATGATAGAAAGAATTTAGTCAATAAACCAATCAATCGATACTGATACAGTGTAGTGGATGAATAGGTCCGATGGTTACATCATACATCAGCTGGAAGTTAACAAAACTTACTAGCTATCAACATTCATTCTCTTTAAACCAACCTTGATAGATCAGACTAAACCAATACAATATAAGATTGAAGTTAACAAAACTAGGCCGATAGAAAATAGATTAATTGCACTATATTTGTAGATCAGTTGGATGTAATGTGAAGATAACTTCTACCACTCCAATAAACGTAGCATAAAACTTATTGGCTTAGCAAGACTTAGATTATTACCAGCAATCTAGAAGATCGGACCTAACCGAGATAGTATGAGATTGTGTTTCATAAAATAAACTAGATAAACCAATAAGATTTATACAAACGTGATGCATATATCTTGATCAGACTAAGAGGTCAAACCTAGCCGATGCAACTGTTAGTGATATGCCCTAGAGGCAACATGGAGATGTTGGATATCACGTCAATGTTTATGTATTTTTGAATAAAGTGTTGTTTAGTTCCATGAAATAGACATCTTGTATTGATCAATAAGTACGTGACTTATTCATGAGACTCTATATGTATGAATCTATTTCTAAATGATCCCTGATCATTTATCATATTATTGGAACTAATATGATTCTAAGATCGGCATGTTTATTGATTGATGATCATGTCTCATAGATTAAGGGTATGGAGATACCAAATCAATAAACATGGACATATGTGTTAGAGAACACATTGTTGGATAGACCCACCATGAGACACTACAGGAATTAATGTGCCATTAGTTGGTCTCAGGTAGTGTTGGTACAAAGTCCTTAGACCTAAGATCACCATGGATTCCAACATGTAGTAGCCTACCTTGGGACTACCAAACGCTTTCCGTAACTGGGTAGTTATAAAGGTAGTTTTTGGGTTTGCTATGAAACATGGAGTGGGATGTGAGTGATCAAGATGGAATTTGCCCCTCCTTTGGGAGAGATATCTCTGGGCCCCTCGAGGTAATGGATTATGGAAATGCATGGTCATGCTAAGTTGATTGAGGAGTCAATCAACAGACAGATAATCCAATACGGTTCGAGTGAATGGTTAAGCTATTGAAGGGATGTCACACATCTTGCCTATAGCTTAATTGGTATCGTGAGGAAAAGGGATTTGTGTACACATTACAGGTTCAGAATCGGCTACATCGGCGAATCGGCTGATTGGTGAATCAGTTGTCGGCTTGCAAGAATCGGCTATCATCGGCCAGCACAGTTCCAGATCGGATAGCCCTGATTGGCTATTTCCGCTGCATACTCCAATCGGTAAAGATCTATCGGCCCTTACTTGCAAGTGTTCCTGGTTTGCGCGGTAGAAAAGTTTTTGTTTTCGGCTAGCGTAGCCTCCGCGTAACCCTTCAGCAACCTTAGATAGAAAAAAATATATCAGGTAAGCCAACAGCCGATTGACTAGAATGTCAGACTAAACCAAGAAAGTCCTAAGTGATACAACTATTGGGTTGACGAGACTTACCCTCCTGCTGGGGTTCGAACTTAACCAATGCAGCCTCTTGTGAAAAGCAAGATCTTGTCGAATTAGGAGTGGCGATGCACCAAAAAAGTAATTGTATTGATTTGTGGAGATATCTTACAAAGACCCTAAGTGTAACTTATTTATATCCCGGTTGATATTAGTCCAGATCACACACGAAGCATGTATCCTACAGATAAAAGAAAAGATAAAAGTCCTGATCAGACACTAGACAACACTGCCTAAAGATAAAGGAAAAATATTAAATCATGTCTAATTAATAGATAGAAATAAACTGACATGCCATGGTCTTTATGATTCCTTCTTCAACTCGATCTCTTCTGGATACGCTTCTCTCGGTTGATCTTTTTTTCTTAACTGAATCCACTAAAGAACTATACCAAATTTGGCATTAACAGCCGGATTCGATCCAAGACTCTAATGAAGAATTTTAATTTAAATAATCACTAAAATGGTGTTTCATTTATTAAAAATACCTTCAATGCTCACATAATTCCAAGAAAGATCCAGAAAATACTTGGACGCTCAAAGTACTTAAGAAAACAATTATCTAGCTCAATATGATGTCCAAATTTTAATAGATTTTATTCAAACACTTTCTTTTATTTATTAAATAAAATGTAAAAAAATATTTTCCAAATCAACTTATAATTAGGCGATTTTTAGGGTGTGACACAGAGTTTCCTATATCAATTTTGAAATAAGTTTTGGTCGAGGTCCATTTCTGAAAAAAATTCATAAAGGGTTGATTTGTCAAAATTAATTTCCACCAAGGTTAGGTGCCGTAGCTTCTACCGACATGTCAAAATATACCCTATAGTTCACCAACAAGAGTTCACATACTTCATACTTCATTCTTCATTCATCGGTAGAAATCACACATATGCAAATGGACATTTCAGATCGTCTCCCCACCGCCCAACCCGCACTATCCCCTTTCCTTCTTACCCTTTCTCCTTAATCCCTCCCTAATTTTCTCTCCTGATTTCTCTCCTAATTAATCACCTCTCTACTTTCTCTCTCGTCAGGCTTCGTTGACGCTGCTTGCCCCCAACCTTCTCCTCCATCTGCTGCGATGTGATCATCACCATACCCACGCCTCTGGCGCCTCCACGGTAGGGAAGTGACCCTGACAGGACCTGTTTACACCCAAATTTGGCACATAGGATCAAAATTAATTAGAATTGCCTTTGTAAGTGCATCGTGTTTGCTCTGGATGGCCGGTCTGACCGCCATGTATGGGCCGGTCTGACCGCAGCCTATATCCCGGTCAGACCGCTAGCATGTGGCCGGTCTGACTGGCAGAGTCCGAGACCGAGTATGTTTTCATCGGTACTCAGGTTTCGTTGCCCCGTAAGGTATGTTTCAGGTTTCGTAAGATTTCTACCCGTTGGACATGGAGGAAGACCTGCAGGAGGCAAGTCCAACCCCTATTTAAAGACCAAGGCTGGTTTAAGTGAGGATACACCATCTAGTCTCAAATTTTTAGCCAATTGACTTTTTTCATATTAATTCCGAGTAGTTCATTGTGGACCCCCATTTTTCAGGATGAGAATCATTCATGTTCATAGTATCATTTCCCTGGATTGAGTAGTTTGGTACCCACGAATACAATACTGAATTATCAGGTGTAAAGTGCAGGAATAGTCTTACATCAAACACATTACATTATAGGCCCGAGGCCATTGTCTAATATATAGGGCCACACGGTCCGGATACAACCAAAAGCAGAGTTAAGATAAGGCAGTAGACAGAAGGCAGCGGCATGTCATTGCCACAGGCAACAACCGGAGTCTAAGACCTATTAGGCACCTTCGTCTTCCTCACCCTCCTGGAAGTAGGCGTACGGGTCTTCAGGGTCTTCATTATCGACACCTGAATGTTTGTGCGTATAGCAAGGGTGAGTACCAACCATACTCAGCAAGCCAACATAGCAAAGATGCATATGATAGGGATTCTCAAAGGATGGCTGTGGTTCATTTGCACAAAGCCAGTTTTGTAATTCTTTTTAACAAACCTAACATCTAGCCTGATCAAGTTTTATTTCCATAGTTCATTAAATCAGCGACGGTTCTGTCCACCATCCATTGTGATACCAAGGATAGCTTCCCGCCACCGGATCGTCATGGTTTTCTAGGGAGTCTCCCCCTTCTTGCAGTTCGAGAAGTTGGTTCCCCAGCACATAAAATCATCATGCATGCCCAACCCATCATTTTAAAGTTTAGAGTCTAGCCAAGAGAGAAACTTGTCACGCCGCTCTATATCCGCGAGCACGGCTATTTGAATAGATTGATTTACTCACACTGCAGTGGATGTACACTTTACCCGTACTCCATGACTGCCCAACAAATGAGCCTACGTCCCAACACATGAGACGGTCACGGCAAAGCCTTTCGATAACCTTACTTTGGCAGTATCCGCTCCATGAACTTTAGCCCTCTTGCACTCTAGCCGTAAACAGTTCCTAGCAGTGAGAGGCGTTGTGACGCTCTCGGGGTAAGGGAAAACTCACTCAATCTTTAAGTTATAATTAATTTCCGATTTTGATTCATCCCTTCGACACTTAGGCCGCAGCCCCATCTCAACATCACAAATCACATCTCAATACTAGAACCACTACGCATGGATACTGCCTCCGCTCGGCTATCTAATCCGCTAGATCTATACCCATTCGAGAAGTACAGTTGTACTGGCTCGTTCTATGTTATAAGTCTCATGGCTCGGTCCTTAACTGACTAGGGACGGTACTCGCCTTTGCCGGAATCCACCCAAATCGTCCAGCCGCCCGAGTCTAAAACATTTGTTGTTTTAGTTTTTCATCAAAGACTCATTTTATCCTTGTCATGGCAAAGTGGCGCTCATGTCTCCACTATCCGAACGTCAACCACCTTCCCCAAGGTAGTTGCCCAAGCATATGGCATTTTGATAAATATGAGTATGCAAGAATCTAATTTAGCATGGCTAAGCAATACCGAAGATCCTCTTCGGACACATCATGTCGTGGGTTACAAAGAATATGTATATTGGTATTCAATGTCAAGGCATGGTATAGCAAGAATAGGAATACTTCATGTATAGCATGCATGTTTAAGTTTAAAAGCAACACAAGTTCGCAAATAGGCTCAATATGTTCAAAGGTAGTGATGACTTGCCTTGCTCGTGGCCTTGCTGACTTTGTCTTCAACATATTCAATGGCTCCCTCGGATTCTATACATACGTGCGAAAGATCCAATTGAATTCGATCAGAATTCAAATAAAAACCATCAAAACCAAATGAATCGCAAAAGCGGTCCCTAAGACGAATCTATGGTTTTAAATGGGTTTAAGTTTGAGTTTCGCTAAAGTTCGTGTCGAAACGAGTGAGTTGCATTAATTTGAACTTTGGGTTTTCTTTGATTTAATTTATATGGGGTGGTCTGATCCCAGTTAATTCATATCTAAGTTTAGAGGCATTATAATTGACGATCCAAAATATTTATTTGACTAGAGGGTAACGAGAGCGTTTACATCGATCTTTTGGGTTGAATCTGAATTCTTTTGTGAGCTTGGTGTCATGGTCCATCGATAAATGAAATGAGAAGGATTTTATGGAGCAAAATTAAATATCAAAATTTCCATATATATACAGGAAAGAGTTGAATAGGCTTTATAAAGATAGTTTTATAATCCTTGGAAAGTTCTTATTTGTGAATATAAATTAAGTGAATGAATAAGCTTTTCAAAGATGTAAAGATTTTTGAGAAAATGAAATAGGTTAAAAAGTTTGAATCTAAGTAAATATAAAACTCATAATTATTTGCAAAGGAATTTAAAAGTAAATAAATTTCCGCCTTTAAAAGATGTAAAATCTTTGTAAATAAAGTTTAAAGGAGTTAAAAGAGTTAAAATATTTTTCTAGGATTTTTACTAGGCTTATTCTAATTTTTAAACCCTTAGAAAAATTAAAATAAAAATTTTCAAAAACAACCCCTCTCTCTCAGCCACTCTCTCTCTCCACTAGGCCGAGCCGTCTTCTTTCCCTCTCTTCTCTTTTTCTCTTTTCTTTCTTCCTCTTCTCCCTTCTTCTTCCCGGTGAGGCCGACGCGGGCGAGGGTGCACGGCGGCGAGGGCGGCGGAGCTCGGGATCTATTGGGCTCTAAACCATCTACGTGACACGGGGACCTCATTTCTTGGTGCGGCCGGGCCAGGGAGGCGGCGGAGCGGGTTGGCGACAGCGAGGCGGCCATGGCGACGGCAGCACTCATCACCGGGATGCTCCGGCGATGCTTCGGCCCAAGCAAGGTGTCGTAGAGCATCTACAGAGCACGGGGGAGCTAGCTAGAGGTTTTATTTGGCCGAAAAAGCATCGGGGTGGGCTAGCACCATGCGCAGTGGTGGCCGGGCAGAGGAGCTCGGTGGCGCTCGTCGCCAGCGAGTTTCGATGGCTAACTGGCTCGGGAAAGTTAGGGGAATGGAAGCTCTAGGTGTATAGAATGTAGACGTACCTTCAATTTGAAGGGAATTCAACCGAATGTGGCGAATTTTGAAGAATTGCCCGTGCGGTTTGACTTATGGTTCTTCGGCACCTCTTCGGTTTTCTTCAAAATTTGAGCGATACGGTGTATAGAATTTGGGGAAAACTTAGGAGAGAGATGGAGGGAGAGATGAGGAAGAAATGTTGTATAGGAAGTTTGGTCCGGGGTGCTCAATTTATAGGCGGCCGACGGCGAGTGACACGATGGCGGCGTGGCGCGGCACTGTCGCCGCGTCAGTGGCGTGCGCGTGCGTGGCCGGCACCCGCGCGACGCGGCAATGCGGCTACACGGCGGCGGCGTTGACGTGGGAGGCGCGATGGGGCGGTGGCATGGCCTTGGCGGCGTGCGCCGTGCGGCGGCGTGGGCGCGGCGTGGCCGACGCACGGCGCGGCGGTACGGCGCGTTGACACCGGGCGGGCCGAGAACGCGCGCGCGCGCGCGTGGCATCACGGCGTGCGCGGCGTGCGCGCGGTGCGGCAAGATCGGCGTCGAACACCGGCGCCCTATGAACAGTGTGCTTTCTCTTTTCCCATTTTCTTTTTCCCTTTTCTTTTTTTAAATTTTTAAATTTTTTTATTCCTTTTTCATTTCACCCATAATTTTAAAAATATAATTTGGCCCAATTATAAATTTAATTTAATTATAAATTTTCAACCCTTTTGTCCAACTTTATTATTATATATTATTATATATATTTATATGCATATATCCTTTTTATTTACACTCTTACATATTATTTTATTTTATATTATTTTGTATTTTCCAAAATATAGTTTTGATCCAAAATAAATTCTTATGAACCTTAGTTTTCATAATCATATATTTTTATAATTTTTATTTCTAATATTTATTTTGGAGTTTCCTTTTCGTATAGGGTTTCAGAACCTTTTCGACATTTTTGTCATTTATTAAATATTTATTTATTTATAACTCACAGTAAAACTTGCAGAATAAGAGGCAAATAAATATGACGAGATGCAACAATCCAAAAGTTATTGTCAGTACCAAATTTTAGTTTTGATTTTTAAATCTCTGATTTTCAGGGTGTTACATTCATCCATCTTTATTGATCTGCGTTGTAAATCATCTGCCGCCGCTGCGAGAGTGCGACATCTCTTTGTAGGTTTGTCCTGGAAACCTTTCGTTTGCCCACGAGACGGGTAGTTATCCATCATTCTAGTTAAATCGGCTCCACTAGTCGGTTTAATCTACAAAACCCATATTGGTTTAGTTTTTTTTGCTAGATTGAGGTGGTTGGCGACTCCATATCACCGCAAGGCGTTTAGATGTCCCTATCATGATTGTCTTCTTGCCAAAAAAGTTGCCAACATGATTTTTGGCGACTCCGCCGGGGAAATCCGCTCAACGTCATCCCAACTTTGATGCTGCCATGTCAAAGCAAGCCACACAGGAGGTGGATCCATCCAAGGTCATGCACATCTCATTGGATGATCTTGATGAAGAATCATGCAAGATCATGGAGGAGCGGATCAAGGTGATCACACAGGAGGTGTTGGACAAGTCATGCACTAAGACTCATCAAGGTGTAGTTCTCAAGTCCGGTACTCTGCTCAAAGTCATCCATGATGAGGAAAGTACTGATAATGTTGCACTTCCTATTCAAAAACTCGTAGCAAGTTCAGTAGCTGAGTCCGTTACTGCTACTGTCAATAATAAACTTGAACTTGCTATGTAATCTTGCTTTAATAAGATGATTAATGCTTATATGAGTTTTAAGTTCGGCTCTCTCATGGCCGATTTACCATCTACCTCTGCTGCAAGTGCTAGCCAAGCCCCTGTTCAACAAATATTTAGAAAAACCGATGGGGCGACTATGCAACAAGCCGGGGGGAAGGGGAGAGTTCTGTCGCTCCTGTCGGTCTGACCGGACCTTCAGCCGGTCTGACCGGCGCACCCTATATCGGTCAGACTGGCCAACAAGCCGATTCGACCGCCCCCTTCACCACTTTGACCGACGACTATATGGTCGGTGAGACCGCACCCCACATTGCCGGTCAGACCGGGCCCTGGGCCGGTCAGACCGGCGCATTGGTGCCGGTATAGGACATTGACCCAATCACAGGTAATTCGGTTTTATATCACGTTCCTGTACATGACCCTCATGTAGCTACTGTTCATCCGCAAATTCCTCCACATATACCTAATCAATACAATGATCCTAATAGAGGTTATCCACATGATACTAGGTATGTCCAATATGGCAATATTGCGCCACAATAACCACCTTTTAGGCCACCAAACTTACCCAATCCACCAAGGCCTGAAAATATGGAGGAACGGATTAGAAACATCATTAGAGAATCATTTGGAATTGAGCCAAGGAATCATGCTAAG
Source organism: Oryza australiensis (assembly GCA_019925245.2). Classification (NCBI taxonomy): domain Eukaryota; kingdom Viridiplantae; phylum Streptophyta; class Magnoliopsida; order Poales; family Poaceae; genus Oryza; species Oryza australiensis. The sequence continues at coordinate 2,939,775 of JAIFGZ020000456.1, read as the reverse complement.
GTTTAACAAAAGCTGTATCCTGATTATTTTTATAATATCCCATATCCTCGTGGTTATAGAGTTCCTAAGTTCACTAAATTTAGTGGTGAGGATAATAGGACTACATGGGAGCACATAGGCCAATTCTTAGCACAATGTGGTGAAGCTAGTACCTCCAATGCTTTTAAATTGCGTTTGTTTTCTTTATCTTTATCCGGTACTACTTTTACATGGTTTACTTCTTTACCGGCAAATTCTATTCATACTTGGGCTCAATTAGAACAGAAATTTCATGATTATTTCTACACTGGTGAAACTGAGCTTAGGTTATGTGATTTAACATTCGTTAGGCAAAAGCCTTAGTGATATGCCCTAGAGGCAACATGGAGATGTTGGATATCACGTCAATGTTTATGTATTTATGAATAAAGTGTTATTCAGTTCCATGAAATAGACATCTTGTATTGATCAATAAGTACGTGACTTATTTATGAGACTCGATATGTATGAATCTATTTCTAAACGATCCCGATCATATGTCATATTGTTGGAACAAATATGATTCTAAGATCGGCATGTTTATTGATTGATGATCATGTCTCATAGATCATGGGTATGGTGATACCAAATCAATAAACATGGACATATGTGTTGGAGAACACATTGTTGGATAGACCCACCATGAGACACTACGGAATTAATGTGCCATTAGTTGGTCTCGGGTAGTGTTGGTACAAAGTCCTTAGACCTGAGATCACCATGGATTCCAACATGTGTAGTAGCCTACTTTGGGACTACCAAACGCTATTCCGTAATCGGGTAGTTATAAAGGTAGTTTTCGGGTTTGCTATGAAACATGGAGTGGGATGTGAGTGATCAAGATGGAATTTGCCCCTCCTTTGGAGAGATATCTCTGGCCCTCGAGGTAATGGATTATGGAAATGCATGGCCATGCTAAGTTGATTGAGGAGTCAATCAACGGACGGATAATCCAATACGGTTCGAGTGAATGGTTAAGCTATTGAAGGGATGGCACACATCTTGCCTATAGCTTAACCGGTATCGTGAGGCAAAGGGATTTGTGTACACATTACGGGTTCGAGCCGATATTATATTCTTGTATACTATGGTGTCAATATGTGCTTGCTAGGCGCCCGCGTTGACAGTCGGCTGAGTTGGACTCGAGCCGACGATCGGCTAAGTTAGACTATAGCCGAAACCGAGTATACCTGAACCTACGGGGTCGCACGCTTAAGGGGATAAGAACAGGCATTCGAGTTGGACTCGGATACGGCTCGATCGGATAGGGATCCGATCGGATAGAGTCCTATGGGCTTACGACGTGTGGGCGACCAACTCTATATGAGATACGGATGAGATCCAATTCAAAATAGAGTCCTATGGGCTTACGACGTGTGAGCGGCCAAACTCTATATGAGATACGGATGAGATCCAATTCAAAATAGAGTCCTATGGGCTTACGACGTGTGAGCGGCCAAACTCTATATGAGATACGGATGAGATCCAATTCAAAATAGAGTCCCGAGCGGCTACTAATCCCGATCGGCCAACTCTATATAAAGGAGGGAGGGGTGGAGAGCTGCCATATATCAATTGCATCGCGTGCAACGAAGTCGCCGAGATCAATCTCCACGGAAACCCTCCCTACTTTCGAGCCAAACCCTAGCCTTGCATCGCGTGCTAGCACACGGGTGTAGGGCGTTCTATCCCGGACGTGTGGATACCGGTAGAGGCGCTGCTACGTTGCGCGCTATTGATGGCGTTGTCTCCGGAATCGGCTACACCGTTCCGGATCGGATTGCCACGATTGGCTATTCCGCGCACTCTACTCCAATCGGTAACGATCTATCGGCCCTTACTTGCAAGTGTTCCTGGTTTGCGCGGTAGAAAATTTTTGTTTTCGGCTAGCGTAGCTTCCGCGTAACCCTTCGTGGTATCGAGCTAATCTTGCTTAGTTCGGGTTTTAGATTGGATCTGGAACAAGTTTTGCGCACGGGTTGATTAGATCAATCGGTTTTACGGGATTTGTTGAGGAGAGTTCATGGTAATTGCGTTCCTTGATAGTGTATCGGAACGGCGTAATGTGATTACGTCAAAGCAATATCCATAGAACTCGGTTTGAGTCGGCTTCGAGATAGCGTTCCTTGATAGTGTATCGGAACGGTATAATGTGATTATGCCGAAGCTATCTCGTAGTCCGATCTTGTTTCTTGCCTCGCGCTGCGCAAACCATCTCCCTTGATAGTGTATCGGGACGGCATAATGTGATTATGCCGATATGGTTTCCATAAGCGATTTCATAGATTGGATCTATGAATTTCGTGCGGTGTTCGGCGCTACCCGGAAGCCCGCGAAGGCGGCTTCCCCGACCCCCCCCGCTAACCGGCTAGCGGGACCGCCGTGTGCGTACCCTCCTTATAGGTCGTCTCGATGCCGTAGCTCTGCGATAAGTAGAAACGTTTCTACGCCTAACTTGTTTTTGCGAGAGAATGCTTTGAGATGGTATGGCCCTATTGTATGTATGAGATGTATGAGATGCATATGATGCATGTAATATTCTTTCATATGTGCAATCCTTGTAATATTCTTTCATACGTGCAATGCTTGTAATATTCTTTCACGACTGCGAGTCGATGTAATCTTCAATTAGAGCTTCTATAGTAGTAGCTTAGTTTGAAGAAATCAAGCATCATGCACATTGGAAGATGGTGCCGAAGATGGAGATCCTCGGCGCCGACATGGAGATGGAGATCACCATGTGAAGGGGGCCATACTATTTCATTATATGCTATTCTACCTGCTTTCATATATGTGATATGTTTGTTTGATAGGATAGCATCCTCGTAAAATTAAGTAGTAATGATGCCCTTCCAAATGTTGCACCCGTCACCGTTATGCTCGTCAATGGTGGGTCCGCAAAGCAGAGTGCCATTCTCTATCATAACACGAGGGGTATATGTCGGACATATACAGCAGAGCATTTGGTTTACTTAACAAGGCTATCAAAACAGTTTTGGGCCTTGGGGCATAGGTTGGCGCCGGGGCATGGAGATGCCACACCAACAACAAGAGTCACATAGAGATGTGATTAGCAAGGAGTTGCTTACCGATGTTATTAATTTTCTAGCGGTGATGCCAAAGCTCACTAGAAAATTAATTAACATGTGGATCTTGACCCAATACGTAACCTAGAGGAAGGTGAAAAATACGTAATGGGAGTCTTATGTTAAATTGTTTAACAAAAGACATAGCATAAACATTGTGCTAAACTTTGCTTTTTCGTTGTGGAATAAATGACGGTTAATCGCACCCAGTACCTTTAATTTGCGATCTATTCTCGAAAAGGAAAAATTAAATGGAACAAACTTTATGGATTGGTATCGCAACTTGAGAATTGTTCTCAAGCAAGAGCGTAAGGAGTACGTTCTTGAAGTACCCTATCCCGAGGATTTGCCTAATAACGCCACCGCAACTGCACGGAGGGCTTATAAGAAGCACACTAATGATGCCCTAGATATAAGCTGTCTCATGCTTGCTACAATGTCCCCTGAGCTTGAAGCAATATGAGAGCAGATGCTCACACTATTATTCGGGGACTGCGTGGCATGTTTGAGAACCAAGCTCGGGCCGAGAGGTTCAACACCTCAAAGTCCTTGTTTGCGTGCGAGCTTGTTGAGGGAATCCCGTCGTCCGCATGTGATAAAAATGATTGGCTACATTGAGAGTCCGGAAAAACTAGGTTTTCCCCTTAGCCAAGAGTTGGCTACGATGTGATTCTCCGGTCGCTCCCTCCGAGCTTCGAGCCATTCATATTAAATTATCACATGAACAATATGGATAGGACCTTGGCTGAATTGCATGGGATGCTAAAGACAGTGAGGAGAGTATCCAGAAAACGGTCATCATGTGATGATGATGCGAAGGCTAAGCGCAAACCACTGTCAAGAAACTTTGCACCAAGAGGAAGTTAACTCCCGATGAGATCGCGAGTGCCTCTAATGCAAAGAAGGGCAAGAAGGGGTCGGCGGCATCGGATGTCGTTTGCTTCTATTGCAAGGAGACAGCCACCGGAAGAGGAACTGCAAGAAGTACATGGAGGATCTCAAAAAGAAGCAAAGTATGACTTACGCTGGTATTAATGTTATAGACATTAATCTTGCTACTTCACCTACGACTCTTGGGTATTTGATACCGGATTAGTAGCTCATATTTGCAAGTCGTTGCGGGGAATGAGAAGAAGTAGAGGATTGAGAAGGGGCGAGGTGAACTGCGCGTCGGTAATGGAGCAAGCGTTGCTACGTTCTTGTCGGCGCAGACCACTTCATCTACCTTCGGGATTAGTTTTGGAATTAAATAATTGTTATTGTGTTCCAACACTATGTCAAAACGTTATTTCCGCTTCATGTTTGCAAGCGGAAGGATATGATTTTAGATCAATGAACAATGGTTGTTCAATATATCTTAGAGATATGTTCTATTTTCATGCTCCATTGGTGAATGGATTATACGTTTTGAATCTTGAAGCGTCTCCCATCTATAACATTAATACGAAAGGCAACTCTCTAATGATATAAACCCCACGTTTATCCGGCATTGTCGCTTAGGCCATATAAATAAGAAACGCATGGAGAAGCTCCATAAGGATGGATTGCTTCACTCTTTTGATTTTGAATCATTTGAGACATGTGAGTCTTGTTTACTTGGTAAGATGACAAAGGCACCTTTCACGGGACACGGTGAAAGAGCAAGTGACTTGTTGGCACTCATACATACGATGTATGTGGACCAATGAGCTCAATGGCCGAGGTGGTTATCGTACTTCATTACCTTTACCGATGACTTTAGTAGATATGGTTATATCTACTTAATGAGGCATAAGTCCGAATCCTTTGAAAAGTTCAAAGAATTCCAGAATGAAGTACGAATCATTTAGGGAAAACAATCAAGTTTCTACGATCGGATCGTGGAGGGGAATACTTGAGCCAAGAGTTTGGTAATCATCCGAAAGATTGTGGAATTGTTCCACGCTTGACTCCGCCAGAACTCCACAATGGAACGGAGTGTCCGAACGGAGAAATCGCACCTTGTTGGACATGGTGCGGTCGATGATGAGCCAAAGTGATCTTCCGTTATCCTTCGGGATATGCTCTTGAAACATGCGCTCACACTAAATAGAGTTCCATCTAAGTCGGTTGAAAAGACACCATATGAGATATGGACGGGGCAACCCCCTAGTTTGTCTTTTCTCAAAATTTGGGGATGTGAAGCTTATGTAAAACGTTTACATCGACAAGCTCACACCCAAATCGACAAGTGCTTCTTTGTGGGATATCCTAAGGAAACTATGGGATATTACTTTTATAATCGGGAACAAGGCAAAGTGTTTGTCGCCCGACACGGTGTCTTCTTGGAGAAAGAGTTTCTTTCAAGAAGGGTTAGTGGGAGCAGGGTGCATCTTGAAGAAGTTCAAGAAACACCGAAAACGTTTCAGCGATCACGGAACCACAACGGGAGGAGCAAAGTGTTGCGCCACCGGTTGTAGATACACCAGCCCACGAGTCGAAAGATCACGTCGTGCGCCCGACAGTACACAGTGCGGAACAACGTGATATATTGTTGTTGGACAACGATGAACCTAAGACCTATGAGGAAGCGATGGTGGGACCCGATTCCAACAAGTGGCTTGGAGCCATGAAATCCGAAATAGAATCCATGTACGACAATCAAGTTTGGAACTTGGTTGATCCACTGATGGTGTCAAAACCATTGAGTGTAAATGGGTTTTTAAGAAAAAGGCCGATATGGATGGAAATGTTCACATCTATAAGGCACGATTGGTGGCGAAAGGTTTTAAACAGATTCAAGGAGTTGATTATGATGAAACCTTCTCGCCCGTCGCAATGCTTAAATCTATTCGGATTATCCTAGCGATTGCTGCATATTTCGATTATGAGATATGGCGAGATGGATGTCAAAACGGCTTTCCTAAATGGAAACCTAAGCGAGGATGTATACATGATACAACCTCGGGGTTTTGTCGATCCAGAATCGCTGGAAAGATATGCAAGCTACGAAATCCATTTATGGATTGAAGCAAGCATCTCGGAGTTGGAATATTCGTTTTGATGAAGTAATCAAAGGGTTTGGTTTCATCAAAAACGAAGAAGAGGCTGTGTTTACAAAAAGGTCAGTGGGAGTGCAATTGTATTTCTAATCTTATATGTGGATGACATATTACCGATTGGAAATGATATCCCTATGCTTGAATCCGTCAAGTCTTCATTGAAAAATAGTTTTTCCATGAAAGACTTAGGGAGGCAGATATATATTAGGCATTCGGATCTATAGAGATAGATCCAAGAGGCTAATTGGATTAAGCCAAAGTACATACATTGACAAGGTGTTGAAAAGGTTCAACATGCATGATTCCAAGAAAGGTTTCTTGCCCATGTCACATGGCATTAATCTTAGCAAGAATCGGTGTCCTCGGACACATGATGAGCGGAATAAGATGGGTATGGTTCCATATGCTTCGGCAATTGGATCCATCATGTATGCCATGCTTTGTACACGCCCGCATGTCTCGTACGCTTTGAGTGCTACGAGCGAGATACGTCGAGATCCAGTGAAGGTCACTGGATCGCCGTAAAGAATATCCTTAAGTACTTGAGAAGAACTAAGGATATGTTCCTAGTCTATGGAGGTGAAGAAGAGCTCGTTGTAAGTGGTTACACCGATGCTAGCTTCCAAACAGACAAGGATGATTATAGATCGCAATGCGGGTTCGTGTTGCCCTGAACGGAGGCGCAATCACTGGAAGAGTTCCAAGCGGGATACTGTTGCTGATTCTACAACGGAGGCCGAGTACATTGCTGCTTCGGAAGCACATACTTCGGCGATATCATCTCATCCGCGAGATTGTGGACAGAGGTGATGTCAAGATATGCAAAGTGCACACGGATCTCAACATAGCCGATCCGCGACAAAACCTCTCCCTCACCAAGCATGAGGCGCACACAAGAGCAATGGGTATTAGATACTTACATGATTGACTCTAGTGCAAGTGGGAGATTGTTAGTGATATGCCCTAGAGGCAACATGGAGATGTTGGATATCACGTCAATGTTTATGTATTTATGAATAAAGTGTTATTCGGTTCCATGAAATAGACATCTTGTATTGATCAATAAGTACGTGACTTATTTATGAGACTCGATATGTATGAATCTATTTCTAAACGATCCCGATCATATGTCATATTGTTGGAACAAATATGATTCTAAGATCGGCATGTTTATTGATTGATGATCATGTCTCATAGATCATGGGTATGGTGATACCAAATCAATAAACATGGACATATGTGTTGGAGAACACATTGTTGGATAGACCCACCATGAGACACTACAGAATTAATGTGCCATTAGTTGGTCTCGGGTAGTGTTGGTACAAAGTCCTTAGACCGAGATCACCATGGATTCCAACATGTGTAGTAGCCTACTTTGGGACTACCAAACGCTATTCCGTAATCGGGTAGTTATAAAGGTAGTTTTCGGGTTTGCTATGAAACATGGAGTGGGATGTGAGTGATCAAGATGGAATTTGCCCCTCCTTTGGAGAGATATCTCTGGGCCCCTCGAGGTAATGGATTATGGAAATGCATGGCCATGCTAAGTTGATTGAGGAGTCAATCAACGGACGGATAATCCAATACGGTTCGAGTGAATGGTTAAGCTATTGAAGGGATGGCACACATCTTGCCTATAGCTTAACGGTATCGTGAGGCAAAGGGATTTGTGTACACATTACAGGTTCGAGCCGATATTATATTCTTGTATACTATGGTGTCAATATGTGCTGCTAGGCGCCGCGTTGACAGTCGGCTGAGTTGGACTCGAGCCGACGATCGGCTAAGTTAGACTATAGCCGAAACCGAGTATACCTGAACCTACGGGTCGCACGCTTAAGGGGATAAGAACAGGCATTCGAGTTGGACTCGGATACGGCTCGATCGGATAGGGATCCGATCGGATAGAGTCCTATGGGCTTACGACGTGTGGGCGACCAACTCTATATGAGATACGGATGTGATCCAATTCAAAAAAGAAGCCTATGGGCTTACGACGTGTGCGCGGCCAAACACGAAATGTTATACGGATGAGCTCCAATTCAAAATAGAGTCCTATGGGCTTACGACGTGTGAGCGGCCAAACTCTATATGAGATACGGATGAGATCCAATTCAAAATAGAGTCCCGAGCGGCTACTAATCCCGTCGGCCAACTCTATATAAAGGAGGGAGGGGTGGAGAGCTGCCATATATCAATTGCATCGCGTGCAACGAAGTCGCCGAGATCAATCTCCACGGAAACCCTCCCTACTTTCGAGCCAAACCCTAGCCTTGCATCGCGTGCTAGCACACGGGTGTAGGGCGTTCTATCCCCGGACGTGTGGATACCGGTAGAGGCGCTGCTACGTTGCGCGCTATTGATCGGGTTGTCTCCGGAATCGGCTACACTGTTCCAGATCGGATTGCCCCGATTGGCTATTCCGCCGCACTCTACTCCAATCGGTAACGATCTATCGGCCCTTACTTGCAAGTGTTCCTGGTTTGCGCGGTAGAAAATTTTTGTTTTCGGCTAGCGTAGCTTCGCGTAACCCTTCAAAAGCATAATGAGTTTGTCACTTATTATGTTAAGAGATTTAGAGATGGTAGAAACCGGTGTTTTAGTTTGAGTATAACTGAAAGAGATTTGGCTGATCTTGCTTTTAGTGGTTTACTTGTTCCTATTAAAGAAATATTAGATGGCCAACAATTTCTTGATGTTAGTCAAGTCATGCAAAAGGCTTTGGCTCAAGAAAGCCAGGTAAGGGATAGTAAGAAATTTGTTATATTTAATGATAAAAAGCCTAATTATGGTTGATTGCTCTAATGATAGTGATTCTGACAATGGTGAGGGGTGATCATGATATATATGTTGCTGAGTGGTCGTGGACTTACAAGAATAATACTTTTGTTTGTTCTAGCTTGACGCCGATTCCTCGCAAGGATCGGCAAAGTGAGATTAAGTATAGTTTTGATGTGGCCAAGTGTGATAAAATTTTTGATTATCTCTTGCAACAAAAACAAATTAGGTTACCTAAAGGCCATGTCATACCCTCATTAGAAGAATTGAAGCATCGATCTTATTGCAAGTGGCATGATTCTTATTCTCATTGTACTAATGAGTGTAACATGTTCCGTCGACAGGTTCAATCGGCCATAGAGGAAGGACGATTGGAATTTACTGAGGGCTCCAAGATGAAGCTCGACAATGATCCTTTTTTGTCAATGTTATTGATTTCGATGACAAGAAGGTGTTGATTCAGCCTAAGCAAGCCAGATCTACTAAGGGGAAGGAAGTTGTGATTGGAGAAGCTAGACCCAAGATGCTTGCGCCCAAGAATCCAGAAGTTGGTGTTTGGAAGGAGAATAAAAATGGAGCTTCAAGTTCGAGAACTCCACAGAAACCAAAAGTGTCTTTTGATATGCTCTTGAACAAGTCTGAGAAGCAGCATTGAGAAGGAGCATAGCAAGGGCAAGAGAACAAGATTACCTCCTGACGAGCGATTTGGTCATAGACCAAGAGTATTGGAGCCACCATTCCCACATCATTCTCAAGTTATGCCATGGGGATCTTGCCCAATGCCGCTGCCAGGTTGTCTTTTTCCTTACTTCAGGCCATGGGAGGCACCACCGCCAATGTATGATCGTATGCCTCCAATGAAATTTCATCAAGGATGGGGAAGACCAAGGAGATCAGCACATGAGCGTTTATCTTCATCAAATGAAGACTGGTTTTCTCGAAGAAATCGATTTGAGGAAGAAAGGAGGGCACATAAGTGTACTAAGGCAGAAGAGAAGACTTCGGAGGTGATTACTGTCAAAGTAGGGTCTCATGATGTGCCAATACCTTCTGAAAATGAAGCTAAGATAATTTCAAGTGATCAAACCGAAGCCGGGACAAGTTCTGTGCAGGATAGTAGTTAGACTGGGCCTGTTGGCCGGTCTGACCGAAGACCTACGACCGGTTTGACCGGGCCTATTGGCGATCGACTATTGCCCCGTGCCGGTCGGCCGGGCCTTCGGCCGGTCGACCGCGAGTGCAAAGCAGGTCGACCGGTTACCAACGCCGGTTTGACCGTCGATCTTCTGGAAATGGTTTGAGATTTGCTTATTCACGAGAAAATAATAGGGGACACTATATACCTCCTAGAACACTCCCGAAGTCAAGGTGGATGCCTAAGAACCTTACGGCTACGCAAAAGAGAAGGTTGCAACATCTTCGGGCATATGAGTTGAGAGAAAAGAATGCCGAAGAGTGGAAAGATAGAATATTTCATGAGTTGCAGCCGCCGCCAATGAAGGAGTGGAGACCCAAGCCATTGAAGAATGAGCAACCGGTTGTGAAGTCATCGCCAAGTGAAGACATGGACATCAACATGGTGTGCATGTTGCCTATGGAGTTTTGTGCCTTGGAGGAGATCGAGGTTGCTCAGCTGTCACTAGGTCCAAGAGATGCGGTTTTTGAAAAGCCTGATGAGTCTAACCGTCATATGAAGCCTCTTTATCTCAAAGATCATATTGACGGGAAGCCGGTCGTATTCACTGTTCAGGAAGTTGGGTCGTGGAGAAGATGAGTTGAAGAAGACCAATATGATACTCAATGGCTTTAGTGGTGAATCAACGAAGGCCAAGGGAATCTTGTCCGTGGAGCTTACCGTGGGAAACAAGACGTTGCCTACCACTTTCTTCATCGTCGATGTGTTATTTTGGGGTGTTGTTGGATTCATGCTAATTGTTGTGTTCCTTCTACCTTGTACCAATGCTTAATTCAATGGAACAACAATAATATTGAGATTGTTTAAGCGGATACATCGGCCGAGCTTGCAATGGCCGATGTTTCAATGGGATGGCAACATGGGAATATGTAATGCTTATCAGGATTAGATCTTTCTAGCTTTGATTTTATTAGTGTTTGCAAAGATGGCTTTGTACCTATCTCTATAAAGCTGGCTAGCTTAGCACGGCTAGGTGATATTACTTTGTATAATGAGTAAAGAAGCCAATTTAGAGTGGTTGCAAAAGAGGGTGCAAGAATATCGGTCTACAAAGAACGGTATTGAAGAAACTATTGAAGATTTTGATGAAGTAGAGAAGCTTGGTCAAGGGTTTACATCAGCCGATCCATTGGAAGAAGTGGACATAGGAGATGGAAGTGTTCCAAGGCCGACTTTTGTAAACAAAAACATGAAAGCTGATTATAAGGTTAAAATAATCGAGTTGCTTAAAGAATATGTTGATTGTTTTGCATGGGAGTATCATGAGATGTCGGGACTTAGCTGTGATCTTGTTGAGCATCGACTTCCTATAAAATTAGGATTTAGGCCTCATAAACAACCTCCTCGTTGCTTCAGTCCTCTCATATATGATCGTGTCAAAGAAGAGATAGACCGATTATTAAAGGCGGGGTTTATTAGGCCATGTCGTTATGCGGAGTGGGTGTCCAACATTGTTCCGGCGGAGAACAAGGGGAGTGGCAAGATTAGAGTATGCATAGATTTTAGAGATTTGAACAAAGCTACTCCTAAAGTTGAATATCCTATGCCTATAGCCGACATGTTGATAAATGTTGCTTCGGGTCATAAGGTGATTAGCTTTTTGGATGGCAATGCCGGCTACAATCAAATCTTTATGGCGGAAGAGGATATGTACAAGACGGCTTTTTGGTGTTCGGGATTTGTTGGATTATTTGAGTGGGTTGTCATGACATTTGGGTCTAAGAATGCCAGTGCAACATATCAAAGAGAGATGAATTTGATCTTTCATGATTTGTTAGGCTTTATCTTGGAAATCTACATTGATGATATTGTTGTCAAATTGGATGTCATGGAGGGTCATATAGCCGATTTGAGGTTAGCTTTTGAGAGGATGCGCCGGTATGGTTTAAAGATGAATCCACTGAAGTGTGCTTTTGGTGTGTCGGCGGGAAAGTTCTTAGGATTCATGGTGCATGAGAGGGGAGTTGAGATTGATCCTAAGAAGATTGAGAAGATTCAAGATTTCAAGGCGTCGACATGCAAGAAAGAAATTCAAAACTTGGTGGGTAAAGTGAATTACTTGAGGAGATTTATATCTAACCTAGCAGGTAAAATCAATGCTTTTGTTCTTATCTTACGTTTGAAAAAAGAAGCCGGTTTTACTGGGGGGCAGCACAACAAGAGGCGTTTGAGGGATTGAAGAAGTGTTTATCTACTCCACCCATGGTGCGAGCGCCTAAAGCCGGGATTCCGTTTCGATTATATATTGCCGCCGAAGACAAAGTCATTGGAGCCATTTTGACACAAGAGGAAGATGGCAAGGAATATATAATCACATATTTGAGTCGCCATCTTTTGGATGGTGAGACGAGGTATGTTTTTGTGGAGAGACTTTGTCTTTGCTTGTACTATGCTTGTACCAAGTTGCGTCATTACTTGTTATCTAGTACTTGCATAGTTGCTTGTCAAACTGATGTTATTAAACATATGCTACAAAGGCCAATTCTAAGTGGGAGGATTCGCAAGCGGGCGTATGCATTGATTGAATATGATTTGGCTTAAGAACCTTTGAAGTCTATGAAAGGCCAAATTGTAGTAGATTTTATAGTAGACCATTATGTGGATATTGCTTATGAACATGAGGTTTGCTTGCTTAATGTTACACCTTGGAAAATTTATTTTGATGGCTCTTTGTGCACAGAGGGTCAAGGTATAGGTGTAGTTTTAATTTCGCCCAATGGTAAATGTTTTGAAGCATCGGTTCGTTTGGAGTATTTTTGTACAAACAATCAAGCTGAATATAATGCTTTATTATTCGACCTATAAGTGATGGAGATCATTGGTGCTACACACGTGGAGGCATTTGGTGACTCAGAATTGGTGGTGCAACAAGTTGCCGGAGTTTACAAGTGCCTTGATGGGTCGCTAAATAGGTATCTTGATCAATGCTTAGATATTATTGCCAATTTCGATGATTTTGCCATTAAACATATTGCTAGAAGTGAAATTCTAGAGCAAATGATTTGGCTCAACAAGCATCCGGTTATAATGTCAAAAAGGAAGTATTTTTAATACTCAAAAAATCGGTGCTTGATTATAATTCTTTAGGGGAAGTTGGCGAGGACGTAGACCGCGGGCGGTCTGACCGGCGCATCATTGCCGGTCTGACCGCAGGTGGCCGGAGGTCTGACCGGCCTTGTATGGCTGGTCTGACCAGATAGGAGGAGCGGTCTGACCGACATTGCTTGGCCGGTCAGACCGGGTACACAGAAAGTGCTGGGGGGCACAATTCATCTGATAGAGAGGCCGATAATTTTAAATTCGGACATTTGTGCCGTGGAAGCGGCAGAAGATATGAGAATTCCTTTGATTCAATATTTGAAAGATCCTAGTCTTAAGGATGATCGAAAAATTCGGCGGCAAGCATTCAGATATACTTTTCTTGATGGAGATTTATATCGCTGAAATACAGATGGGGTGCTATTAAAGTGCCTACATAATGATCAATCTAAATTTGCTATGGGAGATGTGCATGAAGGTATTTGTGGAACTCATCAATCGACCCATAAAATAAATTGGTTGCTTAGGAGAGTAGGGTTTTATTGGCCGAAGATGGTTGATGATTGCTTCAAATATTATAGATGATGCGAAGCTTGTCAACGATTCGGCAATGTTCAATTGGCACCAGCCGCAGTGTGAATCCTATTATTAAACCATGGCCGTTCCGAGGTTGGGCTTTGGATTTCATTGGTCAAATTTATCCTTCATCATCAAGGGGACATCGATTTGTGCTAGTTGCGACGGATTACTTCACCAAGTGGACTGAAGCAGTGCCACTCAAGAATATGACTCATACGGAGGTAATTGACTTTATTTTGAAGCATATTATACATAGATTCGGTATTCCTCAAACATTGACTACGGACCAAGGAGCTTCCTTCATGTCCAAAGAGGTGAAAATTTTTGCCGAATCTTATGGTATCAAATTGTTGAGTTCTTCTCCTTACTACGCTCAGGCTAATGGACAAGCCAAGTCAAGTAATAAAACTTTGTTAAAACTAGTCAAGAACAATATTGAAGAACATCCAAGGAGGTGGCATGAGGTGCTCTCTGAAGCATTATGGGCGCATAGGATATCAACATGGTGCTACCAAAGTAACCCCTTTTAAGTTGGTATATGGACAAGATGCCGTTTTACCGATTGAAGTGAATCTTGGCTCTATTCGATATATAAAGAAAGATGATTTGTCGGTTGAAGACTACAAGACCTTGATGGGAGACAATCTTGATGAGGTGATCGACCAACATTTGAAGGCTTTGGAAGAAATAGAGAAAGAGAAGAAGAGAGTGGCTAAGGCATACAACAAAAGGGTGAAGGCAAAGACGTTCCATGTGGGAGATTTGGTATAGAAGATAATTTTGCCTTTGGGTTCTCGATCTAAAGAATTCGATAAGTGGTCACCAAGTTGGGAAGGGCCTTATCGAATATGCGGAATCGTTCTAGGGAATGCGTAGTTTTTGGAGACACTTCAAGGAGAGCGTTTTCAGCAAGCTATCAATAGGAAATACCTAAAGAAATACTTCCTAAGATTTTGGCAAGATGCTTAGGAGGTACTATGGCTGGTAATATGGATTATCGCCCTGAGATAAACATGTTCTATGTTTTTAGATTCACGATGTTCATCATAAAAGGCAGGGGGCATGTGTTTACACCCAAATTTGACACATAGGATCGAAATTAATTAGAATTGCCAAAGTTTGGAAGTCCATCGGGTTTCCTCTGGATGGCCGGTCTGACCGCCGTGTATGGGCCGGTCAGACCGCAGCCTATATCCTGGTCAGACCGCCAGCATGTGGCCGGTCTGATGGCAGAGTGCGAGACCGAGTCTGTTTTCATTGGTACTCGGGTTTCCTTGCCCCGTAAGGTACGTTTCGGGTTTCCTAAGGTTTCTACCCCGAGTTGGACGTGGAAGAAGACCTGTAGCAGCCAATTCCAACCCCTATTTAAGGGCCAAGGCCGGTTCAATTGAAGACACACAATCTAGTCTCAAGTTTTTAGCCAACTGAATCATTCTTTTACTTTTTTTCATATTAATTCGAAGTAGTTCATCCATATTTGTCGATTTGCGTTGTAAATCGTCCGCCGCCGCTGTGAGAGTGCGACATCTCTTTGTAGGTTTGTCCTGGAAACCTTCCGTTTGCCCACGAGACAGGTAGTTATCCATCGTTCTACTTAAATCGGCTCCACTAGCCGGTTTAATATAAAAAACCCCTCTTGGTTTAGTTTTTATTGCTAGATTGAGGTGGTTGGCGACTCCATATCACCGTAAGGCATTTAGGTGTCCCAATCGTGATTGTCTTCTTTCCAAAAAAGTTGCCAACAGGACCCTAGCACCGCGCGCATTCCCCGTCCTCGGCCTCACCGGGCTGCTCCCCCTCAGCCAACGCCCCGGTTGCTCCCCCTCAGCCGTCGCCCCGGATCTACATCATTGCGCCGTTGTCGGATCCCTACCCCTCAGCTCGTGTGGCCTGTCCTACCCATGATGGGACGACACAGGTGGCAGCGATGCGATCCTCCCGGCAACGAGGTGACACATTATACGGCGGCAGCGATCATCCTTGTGCGAGGCGACCCCAGTGTCAGTGATCCTCTATGCCACCAGGTGATTCAGGCGGTGATGATTTCCCCGCGGCGAGGCAATCCCGGCGTCGATCTTCCTCATGCGAGGCGACCGATCCTACAGCTTTCACGGCGCTGACGTCGACCTCCCATGCCCACCTACTTATCAAGTTCGCCGATACCCTACTCACCGTCTTCAGGTCCTCACTTCCCTTTATTGAAGGTAAAACTAATGTCTTCTTTACATTTTTCATGTTTACCCTGGGTGTGCGATCTCAAATATTGAGAATGGTATGGACTATGAAAATATTGTGGTTCTGTGATATGTCAATTTTAGATTTGTATCACCAATTGTAGATTTGTCATGCCACTGTTAATGGAAGTGTCAATGCTAATGATCGGCAATAAAACTTATGGGGTGAACAAGACCAAAGAGAGATGATGACATAGAGATTATAATGTTTCAGCCCTTAGCAAGAGGTAATACCCTAGTCCAGTTGTGTAGATTGGATCTATATCTAGGTTTTGCTATACGTCGTCAATGTTAGCACATAGCAATTACCCTCATTTGGATTTTCGGGTCCCCTTATATAGCTACCAGGGAGACGACTATGGTTGTTACGGTATCCCTGATAATCCAGGTACCTACCACCTATTTAAATGGGATAAGGTTCATATCCTTATCCTGAATCTCTTCTTACTTACAAGTATGCCCGACAGGCCGAGGATACTTGGCCTACCTTATACTATCTGGATCAAAAGGTCCAACCTTGGGTACCCGGGTACCATGCACCCCACAATAGCCCTCGAGTACTAAACTTGACAATGATTCTTGCAACTTGACGAAGTCATGTAGAATAAAAGATAGATGGGCTAAGTACTTAAACCTGAATATAACTGAGTAATTTCTCTCAGCCGAGTAGCCCACACATCAAGGACGTATTTTAAACTTTCATCAAGAGAAACTACTGGGCCTACCCAAAAGAACGCCTTCTGACTCTATAATAGTAATCCGAGCACAGCAAACCCTACCCAAATCTCCAAATCAAGCACAGTAGTGCGCCCTTTCATCTCCTTCACCACACCTACTTCCTTTCTCTCTCCATTAGGGTTTTCTAGATCCAAGCCAAGAAACCATAATCCGCCCCAAGTGTGAAATCCCGGATCCCTCCAGATCTAGATTCTTGTCATTCTTCTTGTAAGCCATGTCTAATTTGTTGAAAGAATCAGTTCCTTTCCCAGACCAAAACCTCTCACGGGCATCGTCTAAGATGAAGGAATCAGATCTGATTCAGGCCATGAAAGACAACGTCCTCCCAGCTCAAGCACTCATTGGATGGTGACCCGCCATCGGTGAGGAGTTCCCCACTCCCAACATTGATGAGATGGTGGTCTTCCTCCCCTTCTACTATGGATTGGGGCTACTGATGAGTGACTTCTTTCGTGGCATCCTCCACTACTATGGTATCAACCTCCATCATCTTAACCCCAACTCCATCCTCCAAATGGCGATATTCGTTCATCTGTGTGAGGCACATTGTGGTGTCCTCCTGTACTTTGCATTATTCTGTTATATGTACCATATCAAAGTGCAACCATCAAAGAAGAAACCACACGTTGTTGGTGGAAGCGGGATTCAACTCTGCCTAGAGAGGAAGAAAGAACTTTTTGAGCTCCCACTTCGCTCTTCAAACAAGTGTTGGTTTTTTTACCACAGATAAATTCACAAGCGCATGGATATACTGTTGTAGAATTTTACCCCGGGAGTATTCTGGGGTATCATATTTTATCCCAAAGGAAGACGGAGGTCAAGAAGAGAATACTAAGTTACTATGAATATTCATATGTTATAGTTGAGCTACCAAAGTCTAGGCAGGGGTAAGTGGTAAATGATAAATGGGGTAGTGCGACATACACAGAAGAGTCCTAAGAAATGATATACTAATGTTAAGTGGAGAGTAAAGTATTAGAGCTAAGTTCCTAATGTACTCCTAATATAATTGCACAGATTATACAAACAATTACGTTCATGGTTAGTTACCTAGTTCTATGCTCCCAGGCCTCCAAGGGTACCGCCTCTAGTGGCCCGGCCTGCCACCCAGAGTCAATCCCTTACCGTTCGTCCTACCCCATTTCTGGACGTGGAGGATTACAAAGGATGGACAGGGATGTCACCACCTACCGCCTATCTCTATAACCCGTGGGATATGACCATAACCAATGTCTATGGAACAATCTAAGCACCGTGCTTACATTGCAATAGATACTCTTGCCTCCCCAGGTGTCAATGACTAAGACAAGAGCATACCTACATTCTAATTGCACATTGTACCGTGACCATGGCAATAAAGTTACTCGTGTAACCATGATATAATTATCATATAAACTATGGATGGAACATACAACTAACCAACTAGCATATGAACCACACTCAACTATACGAGAAGATAAATATATTGAATAGAGCAAAAGTTGTACAAGATTAGTAGGATACAATAGCCATACCCGACTCACCAATGACGACTTTGGAACAGAGTAGAAGCCCTAACCTAAACCTAACTCCACTAGCCTAGAGACTAAGAGTGAAAGGTAGGAACTCGCTCTTGTGGTGTGTGTGATGAAGTGAAGCCTCCTCCTCTTATAGCTTCTAGTGATGGTTGCTTAAGTTGGTTTTGGTCCAAGAATCGAGCATAACTGTCACACACCACTTTTACCGTAGTTTAAATTTCACCCGCAAAAATTGTGCAGAAGAAATCGCCAGAAAAATAAAAGCAAGCGAAACTCTGAGCAAGAAAAAGGCTTGGTGGGATTTTTTATAATTTCCCATGTCAAAAGACATTAACAGGATTTTTACCAAAATTTTCTGAGCAAGAAAAACAATTTTAAAAATTGAATTAGGATTATCGGAATTAAATTCATAAAGGAAAATCCCCTTTTTCCTTTTCTTTGTTTTTCCTCCCTTTTTCTCTTTTTTTTCTGGTCATGGGCCACCAGTCCACTCCCTTCTCTCTCCTGCATGTGTGCCTCCCCTCAGCTGGGTCGACCCGAGGCCGAGGCACAGCTGGCCAAGCCAAAGTCCGCTCTTCCTCCCTCTCTTGGTCAGGCACTAACAAGTGGGGCCCACCTATCATCCTCAACCTCCGGCCAATTCTTCCAGGCCACCGCCACCACATCGCCATGCTTTTTGGCTGCCTCGCGTGCTCCCGCGCCGCCTCGCCCACTCCGCATCGCCCCTGCATGTCGCTCGCCACTGCCCACGTCGCCCGCATGTGCTAAATGGCTGCAACGGCTGGGTCCGCAAACTTCGGTCGCCCGTAATTCCCGCCGCCATGTGTACGCTGCCATTCTCGTGACCCTCGGCCACGTCTGTGCCCCATAGACCCCTATAAATAATCCCCAAGCATCGGTAATCATTTCCCCTCAATCAATTGCGTATTCCCGGGCTCCCGGTCGTCCGCGCCCCAAAACCCTAACCCGCCACCGGTTCCTCACCCTCGGCCACCCAATTAGCGTCGTCCGCCGCTCGCCACTCCAATCCGATGCCACCGCTGTGTTCACCACCTTTAGGAGAGCCCTGGCCGCCGCTTTTCCCCATGCCTTTCGCTTTTTTTTGCGTCGTCCGCCATCTCCGCCATCGGCCATTCTCCGGTGAGCACCTTTCCATTCTCTCTCTCCTATCTTTTTCTCTCTCCCGGCCACCGTTCCCGATCCGCCGTGTCCCTCTACCACATCGTGCCCGAGCGCACGTGACCACGCGCCGCCTGCACCTCGCCGTTGCACCGCGCAAGCACCACGTGGTTTGCCTCCGCCCGGGCCGGTGGACTCGGTCCACTGTGCGCACTTCTCTCCCCTCCCGCGCATGCTGACATCAGCCCTAGTTCATGCTGGCGCAATAAATCATTTAATTTCTGTTTTTATTTATTAGTAATTCACTAAACTTATAAAATTCATAATAAATTCATCCGAAAGCCGTTTGAGTCAGTTCATATTGTAGTGGACTCATAAAAATGTCTAGTGTCCATTAAAAATAGTTGTATTGCTTGTTTTCAGTAGTCTTATAGCCCATTTTTGATGTGCTTTGTTTGTCGATTAGATTCCGGTGCTGCCAACGCCCCGTTTTACTTTGAAGTAGTCGCCAAAGTTCCGAAAGAGCAAGACCAAGGCAAGTAATGTATTCGTTTTGATCATATTGTTCCTACATTGCAAATTATCTCACTTTATCTATTTAAATTGCATTGTTTTATAATGTCACGTGGGATTGGACCTATAGTACTCAGCCTAGGTTGTCAACCCTGTGTCTTTTATTAACTGTGAACTATTATGATTAGATGTTTGGTTAAGGACATGCTTAGCACCACATAGTCCAATTAGCTCACTACGGGAAAACATTATTACTAGTTTATAGTGACATGAAATGATGGTCATAGACCTATGATACTTTGGTAACCGTGATAAATAAAATATGACTAAAAGGTGGGCTGTGGGTGCAGAGTTTTGATAGACGCACCCATGGCAATTGAGGACCGGTTTGTGGAAAACCCTAGAAGAACTAAACGTACATACCACAAGCCAGCGTGGGCAAGGCTTGGCTTGTAGTGTAGCTCGCTCCTGTCCGACGCACCCAGGCAACGGCGAGAGTGATGGAGTTTTGTTGGACCAAGAAAGGTCTATGGGTCTTCCGGATTCACCTAGGCACAAGAGGAGGCTGCCTACCTTGGATTTAAAGGTAGGGGCGAAACCTGTAGTGTGGTGTCGCTTGGTAAGGAAGGGTTATGTGAATGGTCTTGTCACAGACCACTTTTCGATATGTCGTGGGGCTGTGTCTTGTGGGTACAAATGTACACCTCTGATCAAAGTAGAACTATTCGAATAGCTGTGCCCGCGTGTCACGCCCAGAAATTCAAGCCAGAATTTCTGCAACTAATTTGTGCATTCATTCCTCGTCCAGGCATCAGCCGAGATACACAAATCAACAATTATTAATATTACAGAATTCACGTCTTAGAAACAGTATAAAAGATTACATAAATGCAGCGAAAAAGAAAAGACTAACTAACTAGAACTCAAACTCTTGCGACGAAACTCCAACACACCACAGGCAACCTTGACGTTGAACGCAGGCCTAATTCTTGACGAAACTTTCCTCTTCTGCAACCTCTTGCTCTGGTGGGGGAAAAATTAAGCAAGACTGAGTACTTCCCACCGTACTCAACAAGTCATACCGGAAGAGAAGGTATGATCAAGGATAATTCACAAGGAAGGTATATGGTCTCATTTGCATAAACAACATTTCAGAAATAATAATAGTTGAAAGTAGTAAAACAGTAATAATAATTAAGCAATATTAAATAAACACTATCCAAAGTTAAACCCACGTTGCAACAGGCCCAACCATCCAACTATTCTAGTCAAGTTCCATTGGTAAAAATTATTCACTTAAATGAGACTAATCACAATGAATCTGGTTGATCGCCCATAACCGCGGGCACGGGTATTTGAATAGTTTTACTATGATCAGAGGTGTACAACTATACGGACAAGACATAGTCCCACGACACGTTACCGCGTGTCGATGTACCACCATGATACCCTGGAAAGGAACTGTAACAGGACCCTTCACATAACCCCCTCTAACCAATCGTACCACACCAAGGTTTCGCCCTGATTCCCATCAGGGTAATGGGTAGCCCCCTCTCGTGCCGTGATGAATCCGGAAGCCGATCAACCCTTAAAACCAGGGCTGACCCAACTCCATCACGCCCACCCTCACTAGGGTACGTCAGCTAGAGAGAGCTACACTACAGATCCAGCCATTACCCATGCTGGCTTGTGGTATGCATGGTAATTCTTCCAGGGTTTCCCTGAGAACCGGTCCTTAATTGTCATGAGCACCCTAACAATATCATCCAAGCATGTGCTCACAACCCACCATTATCATATTTTAATATTATTAGAATAGTACCACATACTTGACATCATCTGAGTATTAGTCTCCACTAAAATATTTGATTGGTGTGATTCCCTTATGTGAGCTAATTAATCTAAGCCAGGCTAAGCCTGTCCTAAACATATATCTAGTCATATTGAACCCAAGTTATCAATGGTAGGAGGTAAACAATTCCTATGGCTGAGTACAATGGGTATAATAGTCCCATGAAATGTCATTCTGAAACATATGCAGTATTTGAGAGAAAGAGATATTTAAAAAAAATAGGTACAATATGCTCAATGTAAAGTATGACTTGCATTGGTCGGAAGATTGGGGAATCTTGGTGACTACTTCGAAGTAAACGGGATCGCCGGAATTATTGGAATCTACACGCCAAACAAAGCACTCAACAAAACATGCTAAAAGTCTACTGAAACAACACAACAAACTATTTTTAATGGATTCTTGACATTTTTCTGGATTTAATAAAATTTGAATGGACTAAAACAGAGCTCAGATTAAAAAGATATGGATTTTATAAGTTTAATTGTGATTTTAAACTAAACAGAAAAACCTAATTAATTTATTACGCAATTAAGTCCCTTGCTGACGCAAGCACTGCGCGGGGTCAGGTAGGGCTGACATCAACATGACGTCATGCTGACGCAAGCAGACAGAGCCGAGGGCTCACGTCACACTGACGTGAGCGCTTAGGGCTGACGTCAGCATTGCTGATGCAAGCGGCGCCGACTCGGTCAACTGTGGACCGGTCCATGGTTACGGGCGGCTGCGGGGAAACGTGGTGTGATCCGAGCGGCCGGGGCAGCGCGCGATCGGACAGTCGGCGTGGGTTAGGGTTAGGGTTTGCGGGCGACAGCAGTGACACGTGGCGGCCATCCGCGGCACGACGGCGGTGATCGGACGGCTTGGCACATGAGCAGAATCGAATGGACCCGATCTACCGCTTGATAGATCGGATGGCTCGGGAGGCGGCTAGGGTTAGGGTTTGTGTCGCGGCGGTGGCCGAGATCGGTTGGGCCATCCATGGCCGCACGGTGGTGGGCCGGTGCACCGGCGATGCAGGGAAACGGTGGCGGACGGTGGCGCTATGCGCGGGAGACGACGCTCGATGGCACAGCGGCTCGGGATGGCGGCGCGGGAGGCGACGCTGGTTCAAGATCGCGTGCGGGCGGCTTTGGCACGTGTGGAAAGGAAACAGAGAGAGAGACGTGGCTCACCGGAGACGGAGACGAAGGCGGCGGACGACGGCGGCGAGCGGCGGTGCTAGGCGAATTAGGGCACGATTTTGAGCAGCGCAAATAGGAAGGAACGGTGAAGTTCGTGGGGATTTTATAGGTGGGGTTTGGAGACTAGATTATGCACGGGATTTGGCCGAATTCCTCGCCGTTGATCTTGGACTCGGGGAGAGAGATAGAAAGGTACGGCGTCGGTTTGGATACGGACTCGACCGGCGCGGGGTGCAGAAATGGCGACGCATGATGTGAGGGAGGATGCTTGGGCCTGGCGCGGGCTTGGTGTGGCATGGGGCAAAGCGGCACGCTTGTTGCGGCGGCGACGACTGGGTCGGGCGCGGGGGAGATGGCCCCGACAGGTGGGCTCCACCTGTTGGTAGCCTGGGGGCGTGTGGGAGGCTGGGCGGACTTGCGCGCGCAGGCGGTGGCTCGCAGGCCTCGTCCCACGGCCGAAATGGAGGGCGCGCGCGAGGCGGCGGTTGGGCCAAAAGGAGACGGGCCGGTGGGCGAGAAACCGTACGGTCCGTGGAAAAACAAAAAAGAAATTAGGGACTTAATTCAATTGTGATTAGTTCCTTTAATTGGTTAAAAATATTTCTAGTGCTATGAAAATTCCACTAAAAATCCAGTTAATGTATTTTAACATGTAGAATTTAAGAAAATACTACCATGCCATTTCCACTTATTAATTGTATTTTAAAATTTATTGTTGGCTCCAAATTAATTCCAAAAAATCCAATTGCTTTAGGGTGAATTCTTTAGATGATTTAAAAGGGCAAAACTCGGGGTGTGACAAAACTACCCCCTTAAATGGAATCTTGACCCCAAGATTCGGAGGTACTGGCGAAGAGGTTTGGGTGCGCGGCCTTCAACTTATTCTCTCTTTCCCAAGTAGCTTCTTCTTCTGAGTGATAAGTCCACAGAACTTTGCAAAATCTGCTAACCTTTTTTCGAGTCCTTCTCACACTGGTTTCAAGGATATGAGCCAGTTTCTCCACGTAGGTCAAGTCCTCTTGAATTTCAATTAGGTCTGGACTCACCTGCTCTTCTGGTACTCTCAAACATTTCTTTAAGTGAGAGACATGAAACACGTCGTGAATACCAGCCATGTTGGATGGAAGTTCGAGTTGATAAGCAACTTCTCCTCAACGTTCCCGAATTCTGTATGGTCCCACAAAATGTGGTGCCAACTTGCCTTTGGTTTGAAAGTGGTGAACTCCCCGGAGCGGTGTAACCCGAAGATACACATAATTCCCTGTTTCAAAAGCGAGGTATCTTCGACGATTGTCTGCGTAGCTCTTCTGCCGAGACTGCACAATTCTCAATCTTTCCCAAATTATTCAGACTTTTGCTTCTGCTTCACTTATCACTTCTGTCCCGAACAACTGACACTCTCCGGTTTGATCCCAGAAAAGGGGTGTACGACACTTCTATCCGTACAGTGCCTCATATGGTGCCATTTGAATGCTAGCTTGGTAACTGTTGTTATAGGAGAATTCTGCGTAAGGCAAACTTTTGTCCCATGCTTTTCCAAACTCAAGTGCACAAGCCCTCAACATATCTTCAAGAATTTGATTCACTCTCTCGGTTTGACCATTAGTCTATGGGTGACAGGCCGTACTAAAGTTCAACCGGGTACCAAGCTCTTCTTGCAACTTCCGCCAAAACTTGGAAGTAAACTGACTTCCTTGGTCAGACACGATCTTCTTAGGTACTCCATGTAAACACATGATTCTAGCAAGGTAAAGTTCTACTAGCTTCTTTCCCGAGTAGGTGGTATGCAATGGTATGAAGTGAGCCACCTTCGTGAGTCGATCCACGACGACCCAAATTGAATCATACCCTGACGATGTGTGGGGTAAACCCATGATGAAGTCCATTCCAATCTCTTCTCATTTCCATTCCGAGATTTGGAGGGGTTGCAACAGTCCTGCAGGTCGTTGATGGTCTGCCTTGACTCACTGACAAACATCACAGAGTGCGACGAATTCAGCTATTTCTCTCCTCATACTGACCCACCGGAACTTCTCCTTGAGATCTTGAAACATCTTTGTATTGCCCGGATGGATTGAATATTGGGTTTGATGAGCTTCCGTAAGAATCAGTTTCTTCAACTCTTTATCTTCCGGCACACACAATCTCTTCCCATCCAAATTGTTCCATGCTCGTCTTCAATGAAATCGCAAGCTTTTCCAACTCTCAGGTTCTTCTTGAGTTCAACTATCTCAAGATCTAACGCCTGAGCAGCCCGAATTTGGTCTATGAGAGTGGGCTGAGCTTCAAGAGCGGCCACAAACCCAAGTTCCACAATCTGCAGGTTCAGGCGTTCAAATTCTTGCTGCAACTCTATGTTACACATTCCCTCTATGTTAATGGTGTTGCAGTAACTCTTCCGGCTCAAGGCATCTACTACCATATTAGCTTTGTCGGGATGATAGTTTATTTCCAAATCATAATCTTTGATTAGTTCCAACCATTGTCGTTGGCGAAGGTTCAAGTCCGGTTGGGTGAAGATGTACTTTAGACTTTTATGATCTGTATACACTTCACAACGATTGCCGATTAAGTAATGTTGCCAGATTTTCAAGGCATGGACCACTGCGGCTAACTCCAAATCGAGGGTCGGGTAGTTGTTCTCATGTGGACGCAACTAACGCGAAGCGTATGTGACAACTTTGCCTTCTTGCTGTTAGTGATATGTCCTAGAGGCAACATGGAGATGTTGGATATCACGTCAATGTTTATGTATTTATGAATAAAGTGTTATTCAGTTCCATGAAATAGACATCTTGTATTGATCAATAAGTACGTGACTTATTTATGAGACTCTATATGTGTGAATCTATTTCTAAATGATCCTTGATCATATATCATATTATTGGAAATAATATGATTCTAAGATCGGCATGTTTATTGATTGATGATCATGTCTCATAGATCATGGGTATGGAGATACCAAATCAATAAACATGAACACATGTGTTAGAGAACACATTGTTGGATAGACCCACCATGAGACACTACAGGAATTAATGTGCCATTAGTTGGTCTGAGGTAGTGTTGGTACAAAGTCCTTAGACCTGAGATCACCATGGATTCCAACATGTGTAGTAGTCTACTTTGGGACTACCAAACGCTATTCCGTAATCGGGTAGTTATAAAGGTAGTTTTCGGGTTTGCTATGAAACATGGAGTGGGATGTGAGTGATCAAGATGGAATTTGCCCCTCCTTTGGAGAGATATCTCTGGGCCCTTCGAGGTAATGGATTATGGAAATGCATGGCCATGCTAAGTTGATTGAGGAGTCAATCAACAGACAAATAATCCAATACGGTTCGAGTGAATGGTTAAGCTATTGAAGGGATTGCACACATCTTGCCTATAGCTTAGTTGGTATCGTGAGGCAAAGGGATTTGTGTACACATTATAGGTTCAAAGCCGATATTATATTCTTGTATACTATGGTGTCAATATGTGCCGCTAGGCGCCGCATGTGTGGCTGAGTTGGACTCGAGCGACGATCGGCTAAGTTAGACTATAGCCAAAACCGAGTATACCGAACATACAGGTCGCACCCTTAAGGGGATAGAATAGATATTTGAGTTGGACTCGGATACGGCTCGATCGGATAGGGATCCGATCGGATAGAGTCCTATGGGCTTACGACGTATGGGCGGCCAACTCTGTGAGATTTGGATAGGATCCGATTCAAAATAGAGTCCTGATCGGTCACTAGTCCCAGTCGGCCAACTCTATATAAAGGGGTGGGGGTGGAGAGCTGGGGAGCACGTCAATTGATTTGCATTGCGCCGAAATCAATCTGATCCCACGCGGCTTTAGAAGTCGGCGAGATCAATCTCCACGGAAACCCTCCCCACCTTCGAGCCAAACCCTAGCCTTGCATCGCGTGCTAGCACACGGGTGTTCGGCGTTCTGTTCCCGAACGTGTGAATGCTGGTAGAGGCGCTGCTACGTTGCGGCGCTGTTGATCGGCTACGAATCGGCTATGGTGGAATCAGCTGCGGTCGAGCGCATCGAAGCAAGGCACGAGAACGTAACCGGATGACTCGGGGAATCGGCTGATTGGTGAATCAGCTGTCCCTGGGTATCGGCTGTCGGCTTGCGGGAATCGGCCACAAAGTTCCAGATCGGATAGCCCTGATTGGCTGTTTCCGCTGCTTACTCCAATCGGTAACGATCTATTGGCCCTTACTTGCAAGTGTTCCTGGTTTGCACGCAAGAAAAGTTTTTGTTTTCCGCTAGCGTAGCCTCCGCGTAATCCTTCAGTGGTATCAGAGCTAATCTTGCTTAGTTCAGGTTTTAGATTGGATCTGGAACAAGTCTTGCGCACGGGTTGATTAGATCAATCGGTTTTATGGGATCTGTTGAGGAGA